>JAOPUL010003388.1:99005054-99015463 GCA_027564515.1 Octopus rubescens
GGTGGTGGATGTGGGTGGTGGTGTTGGTGGGGGTGGTGGTGGTGGTGGTGATGATAATGATTATGATGATATATAACTCCTTTCCCCTCCCCCTCTCTCTTTTTCTAGCATTACTAGTTACCAAATTAATAGTCCAAACGACCAGAAACAGCCGTTGCAATTCCCCTGTATTCACAACCCACCCAAACACACACACACACACACACACATGCACATACATACACTTATACACATACACACACTCACACACACACACAAACATCTAACGCATACACATACAGCCACACATGCTTATCTTCATCTACTCTCTGAATGTTTGAACCACACAAAAACTGGTGTTGTTAGTGTTTTGTGATATATACCAATGTATATGTATATATGTGTATATGCCTATATATATATATATATGCGTGTGTATGTGTATATATATGTGTATGTGTGTGGGGGGGTGTATGTATATGTGTGTATATGTGAATGTGTTAAATTTGTATCTCTGGTATTTTCCTATGTAATTTCTCCCAGAATCTGGAACAGGGATCAGTTGGTCTGTAGTGAGAGAAGCACAGAAAGTGATGTGAACAGCGAAATTGACTGAGTAGGGGCCGCATTCCAATGAATGCTCGAAATTTGAATCTGCACATCAACTAGCATCAGTAGTGATATTATGTTTCTGCTATATTGTGGCATAGTTCTGTCAACGGTCCTGAATGGCAAGGAAACAGAAAATCTAGTGAAAGTACCCAAAAAAAGCTGGACACAATTCCATCAACGATGCCTTATATTTTCATTTGTCGATAATGTTTTAGTGTAGATGAATAAATGAATTGAAAACTGGAACTCTTTTTCAATATATTATGTAGTAAATAAAATATTTACTGACAGTTAGTAGATAGCAATTTCTCAAAGAAAATATAACTGGAAATGGCTCTCATTAGTTCCGATCTTTTCTTCAAAATTACAAAAAGTTGCACTAAAATGTTATACTTTTCCGAAAGACAGAGATGGCGCTTTTTGGACAGATTAAAATATAAAAGTAGGCGTGTTCGCTAATGAACCACGTGATCATATAACTATTAATATTAACAATCATATGGTCGATTGATCTATTAATGTCCAAATAAATTCGAAATTAAGCACTGGAGTCGATGTCATAGTTTATACACCATACCCGCAAATTGCGGTTTTATGCAAATGTTGGAAATCAATATTTGACAAAATTTAAAGCTGTAAACGGTGCGTCAAACAAAAAGACCGAACGATATTTAATCTCTGAAATATGCCAGATTTTTTTTCTCTTTAGAGGTTCGATAAAATACATAGCTGTAAAATAATATCGATGAGTGTAAAATTGATTGACATTCGCATCAGTTCCGTCCTACCCCGGGAGGGTTTAAAATAATTACTATTAATATTTTTAAACCTAAAAATATTACTTAAGGCAGGGTTAAGTTAATTAGAGCCACCACCACAACTGGTGGGCTTTCCACTCATAATATAAAAAGATACAACTAAATAACTCAAAACACTGATTTTTATCCGTCACTCTCCACTTCTATCATTCACCGCCGCCCTATTGCCACCCACAGCTATCGAAAAAATGGAATTCAGAGAGAGAGGGGGAAAGGTGGAAGTAAGGACTGCAAAGTTCGGTGAAACTTTAAATGAAGAGAGACTGCGAAGTAGTTGTTATAGAGTTGTAATGAAATGACTGCGAGATGAAAAGATGAGAAAGAGGGAGGTCTAGGCCACACAATTATCTCTTACTCTTTCAACTTTATTGTCAACCTCAAGTACTTTATGCGTGTGTATGAGTACGTGTCTTTATATATGTATGTAGATTATATATATATATATCTTTTATATATATATACATATATATGTGTATATCATATATATATATATATGTGTGTGTGTGTGTGTGTGTGTGTGTGTGTGTGTGTGTCCTCCACCATCTCTTGAAAACTAGTGTCGGTTTGTTTATACCCCTATAGCTTGGTGGTTTAGCAAAAGAGACCAATAGAATAAGCACTGGACTTAAGGATTGAGAGATGTGTTTTGTTGAACTGGGACAATAGAGGTGATAAGAACAAGCACAGGTGTATTATGTGGTTTACAACAGAAGTGGTATGAAGCTTGGTGGTTCAGAGATGCAGAAGTCTTTACAATAGCAGTACAGAGAAGAAACAGAAGAAATACCATGTCTGTGAGTTAGAAGTTGTAACTGGTTGGTGAGCAAGTCTTTTGTTAATCAGCTAATTAATTACTTTTTAGTCTTTGACATTTTTGCGTTATAGCAATAGTTGTCCCAGTAAGACTCTAAGTCTTCGGAGGATTTTTGTTTATTCACACTATACTTATGGTCACAAAGAAAGAGTGGGGGTGGGGAAATAAGACTCAAGGTGATGAAAGAGGATTGTTTTTGTTGTCTTTGAGCTATTGGAAATGAAGGTAATAAGGATAGTGTTAGAGAGTATTCTTTGGAATGGGGCAGACTGTCACATATTTTAGAGATTGAAGTAGAACTCTGTTGAGAGAACAAGTTGAAGAATAAATGAAGGACAGGAACTAGATTGTGAGTAAACTATTTGAAGATAAAGTTACTCTGTTATTTAACTTACAATCTCTTGCTCTTGGGGAATCAGTGATTCCAGATTTTGCAATAACAATTGGATTCTTCTGATTCCAGTCAAGGGAAAAGGAGCATTCATAAATTGGGATGTGTTTTAAAGTTTATTATTTTTGTTGTTGCTGTTGGTGTTATCAAGTAATTTAAGTGGGTCAGTTGTTTATCATGTCACTCAGTTTTAATCACAATCCAGGTAATTGGGTACCTTGAGCAGAGTTTAGATCCTGGTTCTTTTGTATCCATGTATTTTATGCATAATTTTAGACTGGACATCAACTGTATTAGCATAGGAGGGCCTGTAAAGGTCATAGGTACTGTCTCTTGAGCTGATTAAAATAAACAAACTCCAGTCAAACTCCATGGCAGTAAAGTGAGCAATTAAGTGTTTAGTTACAACCCTTAGATCTGTAGCAAATACTTCATGTTTTTATATTCATGGCATACCAGTGATTCACATAAATTTACAAATTTGCAGTTTACACTTGTCAACAACTGTATCATATACCAGATATACTAGTGTTAACAGCTTACATCATGATCTTTCAGATTAATCAGCTGGTATATTTATATTGTCAACAACTATACTCTGAACTATAGGCATGTCTGCTGACACCATCAGACATGCCTATGTCATCACTTTTCAGACCAATCAGCTAGTTTTGTCAACAGTGTTGCTTACATCACCTTCTGGATCAATCAGTGTCCAATCAAATGCTCACCTTTTGAACCAATTAGCAACTAATCAAATGCTATAATAATGAATATCACTAATGTTGTCATGTAGTTGGCTGCAACAACATAGTGATTCCCTAGTGTAATTGTCTCACAGCAGACATCGTAGTAATGAATAGCAGATCAGGAAACAGAGATTAGGGTAGCATGAGTTTCACCAACAACAAACATGAGTTCAAAACTGTTACTCCGACTCATGACTACCAACTTCAAGGTCATACTTCCAACTAGCAGAGATACAGTTGAGCTCATACAAGAACTACCAACTATAAGCTCCCCAAATGGGTCTTTTGCCAATAGCTCCAATCATCCATTACACCATATGCCTCCAACAAACTCTTCTTTCAGTTAGTCTCACATGAGGCACAAAGTATACAAATGCAGTAATTAATTCTCCATAAACAGTATGTATACTATCTTAACATACTGTGAAATGCAATTTAAGCATGCGCATGCATGCACGCACACACACACATACTTTTATGCACATATAATCCATCAACAAACTTATAGAATACCAGGTTGATCTCTGTGACATTCACTCTTTTGAGTATTTGTAAGATTATATTTCTGTGTAATATTTTCTTGATGTGAAAATGAAAACCTCATATGTGCAATTAGTCCCAGCCATATTGCTTTATCAACCAGTACAGAATGCAAATAAAACCATTGTTAAATGTTATTCTGCAGTTTTGTTTATCATGGCCTGAATTTACAATTCTTTACAGATTTTTATACCAAATATGTAATGGTTGATTCTGATTTGAGAACACATCGTGTGTTATGTGTTGTGTATGTCAGGTGAAGTGTTATCAGTCATAACATGTGCTGGGTGCAATGTGAAAGTCAAGACATGCTGCATAGAATGTAGTGTACCATTCAGGGGATGTTAAATTACAGTGTGTAAGTCAGATGGGCATCCAGCTGTAGAAATCATGCCAAAGCAGACCATGGAGTTTGGCACAGTCCTCAAGCTTCTTAGTTCCTCTTGAACTTGTCCAATCCATATTAGCATGGAAACAGACATTAAATAGTGATGATGGTGAAATATGGATTAATATATCAGTTAGGTTGTCTTAAATAATGAGAAGTATAGAAACCATTGTTTGAGGTGAATTGTAACTGTTGAGGAATGTTTAGGGAACAGTTTGGTAGTCAGGGAATGCTGGGTAGTGTGCCATGTGCCATTCAGTGGAGTGTTGTAATCATGTGGTATGATGTGACACTTACATGCATTCCAGACTGCATCCCTAAAAATAGCTTTCTGCCTGACTGGTTTGTTTTGTGGTAATGTAGCTGGGGTGGGGTGAGGGGGTGGTCTGCTCTGGGCGATGCTCTTATGGGGTTGATACCTTTGATTCTGCTGTATTAGCCTGTGCAGGCTGGTGTCTGCTGGTGGTGGTGGTAGTGGGGTTTGCAAGCTCAATGGATGCCCCAGGTGGCACACACACTAGCTACGCCATGGCTTATGTTGGTAATCAATACATTCCAATTTCACACCCACAGATATGCTGTCTCCTCACTCTGTCTTTTCTATCACTACTACTATATTGGCTTCTGCTTCTTGGAGCTGGCTGGTCACGTTCTACCTTCACCTAAGCACTTTTGGTTCACTCATCTCTCCTCCTCCTGTCACCCAGATTATGTCCCCCCCCCAGCCCATGTACTTCTTCACCTCAGGAACATCAGCCCTTTGAATTTCCCTCTCGGCCTATGCTTTTCCTTCAGTTGTCAACTTTAACTTTTTATAAAGAATGCTAACTATGTTAATCTCACTAGTCCTGGAGGGTCTATGAAGGTCATAGGTATAGAGTCTTACCTGACCAAACCCAATAAAAAAGTGAAATGTAGCAACCATGTTATGCTTACATCAAGAAAATACCATTACACTTTTCCTCACCCATTAAACATGAGAAACACTCATAAAGAACCCTCATGGTTTCTCTGAATGTTATGCCTCACTTGCTGAGGATATCAACTAGTGAAAGCACATATTTACCATAGCTAGGTAAGAATCCTCCAAAACAGGCCCTTCTCTTCAAGGTAAAAAAAATATTTTAGCCCCCAAGAATTGCTGACACTTTGCAAAGCTTAAGAGAGGTGCACAATAGAGTATTGATCCCACATTTGGGATGTATGTATAAGTGTATATGCGAGTATATGTATAGTTAACATTAGACTGCTCACTGAGAAATATCTGCAACACCAATCTGACCTCTATCCCAACTTCATCGATTTCAAAAAAGCTTTTGACCATGTTTGGCATGATGGGTTGTGTGGCACGTGATGAAGAATTACAACTTCGACAACAACCTCATTGAAGTAATCCAAACATTGTATAAAAACTCAAGCAGTGCAATTTTCATAAACAACAACATCAGAGAATTCTTCAGGACAACAGTGAGTGTTCGACAAGGATGTCTCCCACTCTCCAGTGCTTTTCAACATCTTTCTGGAGAACATCATGCAGGAGACACTTCAAGACCTTCACCCCTCTGTTTCCATTAGAGGACAGCCCATTTCCAACCTGTGCTTTGCTGATGATATTGACCTGTTAAGAAGCAGTGAACCTACTGGTGAAACTCACCACCAGACTAAAAAAAAGTATCAGGAACACACAGGAAGGAGATCAGCCCTGAAAAGAGCAAGATCCTGGTTAATAGTAACAACCAAAACACAGCAACCAACATCATACTAAACAGATAGAGGCTTTATGAAGTGGACACCTGCAAGTACCTTTGACCAAGGACAGCAGATCTCAAAAGGTGATAACAACAAGACTCAGTTTAGCCTCTGCTACCATGACAAAGCTGAACACCGTATGGAAAAGCAATTCCATTAGTTTTCCAATGAGACTCAGAGTGTACAAGTCCCTGGTGACTTCAATCCTTCTGTATGGGTGTGAGAACTTGACTCTTACAGCTGACATGGAGCAAAGGATCCAGGCATTTGAGCACAAGTGTTTCAGAAGGCTGCTACACATCCTGTACACAGAGCACAAAATGAACAGCTTTGTCAGACAGTAAGTCAACAAATACACTGGAAGACAGGAACCACACCTTGTGCAGGTAAAAAGATGAAAGCTTGCCTGGTACGGTCATGTCTCCTGCTACAACTCCCTGTCCAAGGCACAGTTGAGGGAGGGCGAAAGAGAGGCAGACAGAAAACATCCTGGTTTGGTAACATCAAGGATTGGACAGGTCACAACACAGTGAACCTGCTATGCATAACAGAGAACAGAGACCAGTGGTGACAGCTGACTATGAAAGCAAGTGGCACCCCAATGACTGGCTGCATCAGTTAAGGGATCTTGATGATGTATGTATATGAATGTTTACTTGTCACTGACTGAGTGAAATGGTGATATGATGCCTACATTTCTTATTGACATTACAACCAGTCACTCTGCACATTTAGAGACCAGTGGAATATATAAATCACTGGAAAAACAAATAAGGGTTGGCAACAGGATGGACATCTGGCCATAAAATACTGCTTCATGCAGTGCCCATCTAACCCATGCTAGGTAAAATGGATGTTAAATGTATGAATGACCATTAACTACATTAACTTTGCTCAGTTGTCCTAATCACACCAAAACCAATGGGCACTCCTTTAACTGTGTAAAGAAGATTTTTATTCCAATAACCTCCAAGTATCTATGCTTGGAGATAATTTCTGTGAGTGAGACAAAGTAAATATTTATTTAATGAGCTGTCACATTTAAGCCCCTTATAAACCTGTTGTCTATGAATCTTACCCCAACCTGTAGTGGTTAATTACTTGATTGTAAGATAATATTTAGTTAATCCAGTCAATAGATTCAATGTCACTATTACTTCAATAACACTCTTGTTACCAAGACAAAACAACAAATGTCTCTGTTACTAAGATACACACAGCTTTGTCTTTAAGGTTTAACATCACACTTCAGGTAGAATGCGTCATTTCTATTTATAACAAACAAGCATAGAATAATTCTTGGCATTATTTTCTAAAGTTTTGCTAGATTTTCTTTTCTATATTAACCTTTTTTTTTTTGAAAAGGTAGATTTTAAAAAAATGTCTGATAGATTTCCTTTTCTTTTAGAGACTTGCAAAAAATAACACTTTTAATCTTTTTTTTTTCTGTAGTCAGGAGGGAAGGCAGCACCCATGACTTTTTACAGGCCCTCTAAAACTTGGTGGAAGGGAAAGAGGGAGAAAAGAGGGAGTGAGGTGTACTCAACCAGAGACCTAACTTGAATGCTTGCGAAACAGTGGACTCTGTTAACAGCAATCAAGGTAGCCAGGCAGTGGTGTTAAACTGGGGAATGGATTAAGTCTACTATCCAAGTAGGCTATGGCAGGATTTGAACTCAGAATGCAAAGATCTGCCACAAGGCATTTGATCTAAATTCTTATAGTTCTGCCAATCCTTTACTCTGGACTGGTACTTCTTTTATTGACTCCTGAAAGGATAAAAGATAAAGTTAACTGGTAATTATATTAAACTAGCAGGGCCTGTGGAAATTCCACAGTGTAAGTCAGCATATTTGAAAACATTATGTTATTATATTAAACACAAGCAAGGAATTTCAAAAAATTCTTTTGAAATCCTGTCATTTAATCAAAACTGTACTTTCAAATATAATTGAAATGAACTTAGAAAGTATTGCTTATTTTCCTTCTTTTAATATTTTTGACAGATATGAAGTGCTTTATAGTTTAAGGAAATAAAAGATGAATCAAAATGATAAAACTTATTCATATTTATAAAAAAGACTACACATTTCACTGTCCAACCATGTCCAAGGCTCAGTTCAAGTTATTTACCAATTGAGATTATTTTCATTTCTTTTCATTTCAGTTCAGTTTAGCTACATATCTACTTGTATATCAATATATCTCTCGATCTGTGTATCTATTGATATATCTGTAGACTCACTTATGTACCACTCTCTGTCTCTGTCTTTCTGGCTGTCTGACTGTCTCTCTGTCTCTCTGCCTCCCTCTCTTTAAACCAAATAACAAAAAGAAAAATGAATATTGGTGGTGCCCCTGAATGACTACAGCCTTTGGTTTGGAATATGTAAAAGATAAAAGTGTAACTAAGGTTATTTCACTTTAATTTAACTATCTATCGATATAGCTTTTAATGCATAAATTTATAAATCTTCAGGACATTGTTTCACTATGTTAGACATCTTGACTGTGCCTGCAATTTGAACACACAAATGCAGAATAATAGACCCCCCCCTCTCTCTCTCTCTCTCTTGGTCTCCCCCTTTCTCTCTCTATATATATAGTTCTCCATTCAAGTTATAACCTCCATTGGTGTAAACATAACTCATGAACAAAACAGACAGTAATGCAGCAACACATAGAATAATATTATAGAAATGATGGATTTTAAAAATTTTTATTTCATTCATTTTCCTAATGTTATCTCCTGTGGATTTTCTCATTTTGCAAATTTTATATTTGCATGTTTTTTTCCTGTTCTTTTTCTGTCTTGCAAGATACTTGAGAACCTCACTAATGCCAGTGGCACAAAAAAAGTACTCTGTACATACTGTAAACTGGTTGGCATTAAGAAGAGCATCCAGCTGTAGAAACCATGCCAAAGCAGACATTAGAGTTTGGTGCAGTCCTCTGGCTTGCCACCTGTCAAACCATCCAACTCATGCCAGCATGGAAAATGGGCATTAAGTGATGGTGATGATGTTGATGATTGCTACTATTTAGACAACTGGAAACTTTTCATAAATGCCAGCAAGTCATACAAGATAAAAGTATCCATTTGTTTTGTCATATCAATGGCAGTAAGTAGAAATATGCATCTTCCCCAAGGGTAAAACAGAACAGTAGCTATTGGGTTTGAACTGAAAACCTTTAGGCTTATGATTTAACACTTTACTCATCAATCACTATACTCTTCAGTTCAACAAAGGTTTTGATTTCAATCACTATAAACAGGAAGTTTGTATCAAGGACCAGGGTGTGGTTTCAGGTGTGTTGTTATCAAAAGGGTTAAACACCTCAAATTTCAAATAATTTTTGATGTTTGGTTAAAATGAAAAACTAAATTATTCCCAGTGAAGTTAATACATTTCAAGTACATTTTTTTTTACTGTAACTGCTTTGTTGTTTTACAACTATACAACTAAAGTGCAACTACAACAAAGACTTTTTAATATAAACTTTGGGCAGCATTTATTATTTTATTGTTATTCTTTTCACGCTGGTATGGGTTAGACTTTTATAGAATAACATTATTATCATTTGAAACTCTAGAGCCACAAAGAAAGAGAGAGTATTTCAAAAATGTTTATATTTTAATAAATTTGTCTATGTTAAATGTCTTTTCCATGGTCACAGTGTAGTAACTGCAACTGTTTCAACTTAACCTTGTTGGTTTAGCTGACCCCCTTTAGTAATCCTTATCCTATCAAGTTACATATTCTAATCCCCAGGATATTGTTAGATTGGTAGAATTATCCAGACCATACAGGATAATGCAATGATTGGTTTTACTCCAGTTTGCCATATCTATAGGATACCTAAAGACACAGAGGCTAATGTCACATGGAGCAAACACATTTTGATGATCAGAGTATCAAACACTTGCTTTCTCACTCTTATCAGTTTCATAGTACCAATGCTGTGATGAGGACCTATTGGAGGCAGTTTGTCTGGTTGAAGTGATGAGTTTATATGTGCTGTACAGAATCATTTTATAAGACAGTGGAAGCTCACCTCCCAGGTGTTCAGTTCTAGCTATACTGAACCTAAGCACAATGCAATACCAGTGATGATTTTATGGATTGTAAGTGATTCAGCTGATACCCTATCAGTTGTGATACTATTTACCATGATTACTATAATGCAATTATCTCAAATTGTGGATAAAATGATATAGAAATATTAAAAAATCTTTCTGATATTCTCAGATATTCCATTCTATACTGGGCACGAAGGCCTGGAATTTTGGAAGAGGGGAGTAGTCGATGTTATCGACCCCAGTTCGTAACTGGTACTCACTTTATCGACCCCGGAAGGATGAAAGGCA
>JAOPUL010003388.1:99602367-99612800 GCA_027564515.1 Octopus rubescens
CATCATCATCCTTTAACGTCCGTTTTACATATATATATATACATAGAGAGAGAGAGAGAGAGACAGAGACAGAGAGAGACAGAGAGACAGAGAGAGGGAGAGAGAGACAGAGAGAGAGAGGGAGAGAGAGAAATAGGGAGAGAGAGAGATAACAATAGTGTCATACACATACTAGTCTCATTTGGTATCATAGAATATTTATTTATGGAGAAAAAAAAACAAAAAAAGAAACATTCATTTTTATATACTAAGAAAAGGTATGTTGGCTGTTAGAGATTAAAGTACTACATTCCTGGTCATATGGTCATAAGTTCAACTTTTACAGTTGGAAACCAAATGCTAACTTGTTACCCATAGAACAAGTGAAAGTGCCAGAGGTCAAACTTTATACTACAATAGCCAGTGTGTACAAAATAATGGCTACTTCAGTAGGTAATTTGAACTTTGAACTATAATGAGTTCAAACCTTGTTACTTTTATTCCTAGCAAGACTCTGTTTGATTCAGACAATCTAGTTGATAATAGGTACTCCTGCTTTATGGTGGAATAGTTAGTGATATACAATGACACCCAGGTGTAAAGAAAAATTTAATAAATTTAATTTTTTTAAAAAGTTGCTCCATTAGAATGTAAATGTTAATATTTTTTAAATCAATTCCCCTACTGCTGGTAGCATGGAAAAATAGTTAAAAAATCAGTCACAAAACTTGTTAAATTCTCTCTCTTTCCTTATGTCTGACCCTGAACAAGGCATTAAGCTTTATCCAATAGTGAGGCTCCAGTTCAGAATGTCAGGAGTTTTGGAAAGTTTGAAGTTACCCATTAGTCACCATTACTCCAAAGTCCAATCTATCCTAACCTGTTAAGTCCACTCTAATCTGTTAAGACCCCTAGTTATGAATCAAATAGCAGATCTTCCTAGGTTAAAGCATATAGGACTCAGCTCAGCTGGCCTCTAGACATGTGTCACACAGATCCATCAGTGTGTAGACATGCCTTGATGAAGCAGAAAGGAACAGGAAACTACTGCTGTATCTTTCCTGAGAAAAATCATGAATCTTTAAATTTTAGGATGGAGGTTAAACTAGTTTCATAAAGATGGTTCATTTCCTTGGATAATTTTCCACTTAAAACTGAAGTAAAAAGAAATCCAATTTCCACTTCTTATTTGCAGGTTTTTTAAACAATTATGTTCCTACTTTTATAGCTGTTAACTTCTTACTCTTCAAACAACAGTGAAACTTTATACTACAGTAGCCATCATCATCCTCACCATTTAAAATCTGTTTTCCATGTGGCATGAGTTTGATGGTTTGACAGGAGCCAAAGGACTGCACTGAGCTCCAACATATTTTGGCATGGTTTCTATGGCTGGGTGCCCTTCCTAATGCCAACCATCATATAGTGTACTTGGTGCTTTTTACAAGGCACTGGCACTACCAAGGTCACTAAGTAACTTGAAAAATAAAACCCTCTCAAGTGAGAAAGGGGGAGTAGTATTGAGGGAGGTGGCTTTGTGCTAAGTGATGAGAGATGGAAGTATGAGAGAGAGAAAGAAACAGGTGTCTTGCTATAGGAGATACATAGCTACCCCAGTTGGGAAAGAGAGAGGAGAGAGAGAAGATGGTGATGAGTTGGGGCATATCCTCAATGGCTACAGTAGTATGATGATTAAACTATGTCCAGCATGATAACCTCAGATTTAATATTTAGATACACAAAGTAATAGAGAAAAGACTACTAACTTGTACCCATTCATGTTTCTGTCCCAGTTCAATCATCAATCGAACCCATTCTTCAATGACAGCCACAATTTCATCATGCTGAAACAATGGGAGAGTCAGATCTGACCAAGGGTGGAAACACATCACTTTACATGTACCTTTTGCTGCTTTCATTTGAAGCAATGGGTCATCACTTGTTTCTGAAATACAGATGACAAGGAGGAAGAGAATAAATGAACTTCAGCAATGTAAATTTAATTAAAACAAAAGAAATAAATTAAAGAAATATATAAATAAGAAATAAAACTGGTGTGATTCATAAAGATACCTTTATATAAAAAGATCTATTAGTGATTAGAAAAAAGAAATAATTTCTGACATGACAACTATGATTGCTAAAATAGTAGTGAGCTGAATTAGATGCTTTATTTTATTTAGTTTGTTGCACAACTGTTTTAGTTCAAATCACATTGAGGTTGATAAAATAAACCCTAAAAATAAAGTTGAAGATTTGTTCAATGCACTGATCCTTTGCAACAGGAAAAATATGGTGATGTTTCAAGGCAAATATAATAATTGCTTTCATCATGGATTCTAAAAAGATTTCATTTAACGTTAAATTATTAAACTAACTTCTAGTCTATACCTGGAAAATGATGGCCAAGCAAAATATCAACTTTACATTTTCATTGGTAATGAAGCTTTACAATACCAGATATAATCATCATCGTTAACGTCATGCTTCCATGCTGCCATGGGCTGCACAATTTGACAGGGTCTGATAAGGCAGAGGACTGCATCATACACCAATGTCTTCTTTGACATGATTCCTATAGGTGGATGCCTCTCATAATAACAACCATGATAGAGTGTATTGGGTGTTGTTTTCTCATGGCACCAGCACAAGCAATTATTGCCTCACAACTTGCAAAGCTATAGCCCTAAAGTGGCTCCAGTAACTGATGGATAACAGACTAGAAAGTGGGTGAGGATTCTAGGCAGTGGGATGAGGGGATGGTAAAAGGGAGGATGGGGAAGTATAGCAGAGAACAGGGGAGAAGAAAGAAATTAGTAACAGGGTTGAGAAAAAAGGATAGAGTTGAAAAGGCAATAGGGTGAGTTGTATAAGGGGGTTTCTAAGGCTACCCAACATTACAAGGGACAGAATGTGTGAGGAAAAGGGGACAAGAAGGAAGCAATAAACTAGGCTTCCACACTGTTTCCTCTATCAAATTCACTCACAAGGCATTGGTTGGCCCAGGATTATAGAACATACTTGCCCAAGTGCTGTGCAGTCAGACTAAACCTGAAACCATATAGTTGGGAAGCGAACTTCTTAACCAGAAGCCTAGATGTTCAATAACATTCAGCAATGAATGATACTTCAACATTCTTATCTTTTTAATCTGGTTTTCATTTTATGATACATTAACCCTTTAGTGTTTAAAATAGTCATATCTGGCTCAAATATTCTATCTCTTACTATGTAAAAACTGGCCAGATCTGTCCCCTTACACATCCTACAATGTCATTCTAAAAATAAAAAATCACATCATCAAAATCTCAAAGCTATGAGATGATGCATGATTAACTGAAAATAATGTGAATAAATAAGCATTACATTTGACAGAGTAATCAGAATGCTAAAGGGTTAAAAAAAAACCCAAAGACTATTCTTAACAAAAGAAGAGCAAATGTTTAACATCCCAAACACATGCACACATATGCACGTATACATAATTGCTGCAATGTTGCTGTCTTTGATAGGTTTATAATACTTCAGTGTCCATTGTATTAACATAATGAACTAAGGATATTATTTTATTAGATAACTAACTTTTGGACAGATTCAATGAGTGTCAAGAAGATTAAAGCAATAAATCAATTGTTAAAAATTACCTCTTTTTAAAAATATATTGCACCAAAATTTACTAAAATTCTCAGAAATTTATAAAAACTAAATTACTTCCTAAATACCATGAACTTAAATTAGTTTCATTTCTGTGTTACTTCTTTAAAAAAAGAAAATCAATATACACTATTGATTTCTTATATCAATTGTCTTGGGTTTTTACATTGCTTAGTAAGCAGCTGACTGACAATATCTGAGCGTTCAGTTTGTAAATCTTTCCTGGGAAGGTAAATAAATCACATTTGTACTATTCTTTGAGTGGATAACAAATCTGAGAAAGCTCCACAGTCTGAGAGTAGAGACGCAGGGACCAATTCAGGGCCCTCTTGGCACTCAATTAGTCCCTCTGTCTATCTTTTCAGACAGTGACCATGTGGAAACAAAATTAATCATGTATATAATAGCAACATACAAATATCTCCTTTCTGTTTTTTGAGAATAAGATAAATTAGCATGCCGGAAAAATGTTTAGCAGCATTTCTTCCGACTTTACATTCTGAGTTCAAATGGCACCTGGGTCGACTTTGCCTTTCATCCTTTCGGGGGGGGGGTCGATAAAATAAGTACCAGCTGAGTACTGGGGTCGATTGAATCAACTATCCTCATCCCAAAAAATTTCAGGCCTTTGTGCCCAGTACAGAAAGGATTATTATTATTGTTAAGACGGTGAGCATTAGCACACTGGACAAAATGCTTAGCAACATTTCTTCCAGGTCTTCATGTCCTGAGTTCAAATTTCACTAAGGTCAACTTTGTCTTTCATCCTTCCGGGGTCAATAAAATAAAGTACCAGTCAAGTACTGGAGTAGATGTGCCTATAGTAGAAAGCATCATCATCATCATCATCATCATTATCATTATTATTAAAGCAGCAAGCTGGCAGAATTGTTAGCAGGTCAGACAAATTCTTAGCAGCATTTCGCCTGTCTTTATAATCTGAGTTTAAATTCCTCCGAGGTCAACTCTGCCTTTCATCCTATCGGGGTTGATAAAATAAATACCAGTTGAACACTGGAGTCGATGTAATCGACTTACCTCTCCCCAAAATTGCTGGCCTTGTGCCAAAATTTGAACAGTTGAGTACTGGGGTCGATTAAATCGACTATCCCCATCCCCGAAAATTTCAGGCCTTGTGCCCAATATAGAAAGGATTATTATGATGATGATGATGATGATGATGATGTTGATGGCAGCAAACTGGCAGAATAGTTAGCAGGCCAGACAAATGCTTAGCGGCATTTCACCGATCTTTATAATCTGAGTTTAAATTCCACCAAGGTCGACTTTGCCTTTCATCCTTTTGAGGTCAATAAAATAAGTACCAGTTGAAACTGCTGGACATGTGCCAAAATTTGAAGAAAAAGAAGTGTTCCCCACCACTGCCATTGATGTTTGGAACATAATTTGATAGACGGTTAAGATTTAAGTCACTTTAAAACAAGAAGATTGTAACATAGCAGGCAAGTTGGTATCAAAAGGGTTAAACATCTCTAATAGGACGTTTTGCCTACTAATTGTTTGGATGATGTCAAAAGTTTTCCAATTAACAGATGTATGTAAAGGTGACTCCTGCCATGTTTGTATTAAGTATACAGAAGGTATTCTCCTCTGTGGTATTTCCCCTTCAGCTATATTGCTGAAAATGGTGTATACATATTTAATATTGAGTATTTTAGAATTTAGAATATTATTTGTGTTGCCGACATGGAAGAACCAAAGGAAACACATATACTCATTACATATTAACTCCACCTCCTCCTCGCCGCCACCACATAGGACCATTTTGTATACTTAATATAAACTATTCACACACAAACTCATTCTGCTGCTTGACATGTTGAATTTATACAACCTAAACTTTGGACACAATCATGGCTTTTCCCCGTATGACATTAACGCAAAAATTTAGTGGAGAACAAAATTTGATGCCTGTGTACATAGATCATCATCATCATTTAGCATCTGCTTACCATGCTGGCATGGGTTAGACAATTTGACTGGAAACTGGCAAGCCGGAGAGATGCACCAGACATCAGTCTGTTTTGGCTTGGTTTCTATGACTGGATGCCCTTCCTAACACCAACCACGCCAGAGAGTGTACCAGGTGCCTTTAATGTGTCACCAGCACAGGTGTTTTTAACGGGTCACTGGCACAGGTGTTTTTAACATGTCACCAGCATGGGTGTTTTTACGAATCCACTAAGCTTGTCGGATATAAACCATAACTATTCAACCACTGGGCTATATAGAAACAATCCTGTCCTCTCTACCATTCTATAGATTAAATTCAGACAGCCTTGATTGTTTGTGACTGTCACTAGACATGTTCACTCAACCATAACAGCTTGTGATCATCCTCAGCCAATCAAATCGTATCCAAAACAGATTCTAATTTGAGCCATGTTCTATCTATAAAAGTCAGAGAATTTTTGAATTCTAATCAGAAGCAAGACAATTGCAGCATAGCTCCATGTCTTCTATCTCAACTTTTGAAAATCAGAGAAATCTGTGAAATCAGTTAAGTCTTTAAAAAATTTTAAATAAAAAATCTAAACAAATCTCTATGCATTTTCAACTTCTTTTCTCCATATATGGATTATATAAAGCTTGTTTTTTCATCTCCGCTGTGTTGTGCGGGAACCTCGCTGAAGGTGTCCTTGGATGCGAGTTCCCATTCTACCTCGCTGTGTGTGTCCTCAGATGCGAGTTCCCACTCTACCTCACTGTATGTGTCCTCAGAAGTGAATTCCCACACTACCTCGCTGTATGTGTCCTCAGATGGGTGTTCCCACTCTGCCTCGCTGTATGTGTCCTCAGATGCAAGTTCCCACTCTACCTCGCTGTATGTGCCCTCAGATGTGAGTTCCCATTCTGCCTTGCTGTATGGAGGATTCCTCACCACCGCTCTACAATGAAGGTCCACAGGCCACCGGGATATGTATGTACTCTGTACTGTCTGTTTGCCCCCGGTTCCTATGTCCATCTGTCCCTGGTCTATATGTCTGCCTGCCTCCAGTCTATATGTCTCATCCATCCCTGGTCTGCATGTCTGTCTGTCTAACAACTTCCTGGTCCTTATGTCCGCTTGTTGGTCTATATGTATTATCCGGCCCTTATGACTGTCTGTTCTACCCCACCCCACCCCCAGACACTAAGAGTTCCTGGTCCTTATGTCTGTCTACTTCCGATCTATAGGTCTCATTCATCCCTGCTCTATATGTCCATCTGTCTACAAATCGCCTGTGTGGTGCCATGTAAAAAGCACTCGTATTGGTGCCACATAAAAGCACCAGCGTCGAGAGCCCAGTGCCGGTGGCACATTAAAAGCACCCAGCACAAACTGTAATGTGGTTGGCATTCAGAAGAGCATCCAGCCATAGAAACCAAGCCAACTCAGACTGGAACATGGTGTATCCCCCGCCCGGCTTGCCAGCTCCGGTCAAACCGTCCAACCCATGCTAGCATGGAAAACGAACGTTAAAAGAAGATGATGATGATGATGATGATGATGATGATGATACATATTACAAAGCTTTTCTGTGAGTTAAAAAAGAGTCTATTTTAAAGCCAGCCATCACCTGCAAACAATTATGGCTACCATGCTTTTGCTAATTGTTTTAAGTATTTACATAGTCGGAAGAAGACATAGACACACTCTTGACTCTCCCATCCTTTGACCCAGTGATACCTCATAGCTGGAGGGTGAGAGAGCTGTACCAGTGCTCAGCTGATATTCATTTTCAGCCAAATAGACTAAAGCAACATGAAATAAAATGTCTTGCTCAAGGGCACAATGCACTGCCCAGTCTAGGATTGAACCCACAACATTACGATCATGAGCCAAACATCCTAACCATTAGACCACACTCCTTCACATCCATGTTACTACTGTGCAGAAAAAGAGGGAGGGAGTCTCCTGATGGACAATTTGACTACTCCTCAAGAGACATCACACACAGCTTCTTTCCAAATCAACAGCATAGAGCATTCAGCAACTATGTAAGGCAGTCATAAATTTGACTTTATAATATTTAAATTTATTTCAGCTTTTTTTCAGATTTATGCTGTGTGGTGCATAAAATATTGTTTATTTAATGAAGAGCCATAAAAAGCACAAATATGCAAATTAAACTATCTACTATGGTGCCAGAAAGAATGTATTTACATTCTTATTTCAACCACAGCAAGGCTTTGTAGATTTCAGTCCCACTGCATGGTACCTTGGGCGAGTGTCTTCTACTATGATGATAATGATAATGTGTATACATGTGTGTGTTTCTTTGAGTGAGTTCGTATTTCCTTGTCTAGATGTGTTCATTCACTAATTATAAACAATTGCTTCACTAGTAGTGTCATTCACTTACAGTCCACCATGAAAGCAAATCCAAGCTTTCTGTCATGTTTTGACATATTGTGTGATCTTTCAAAACAAAAAGACGTGTTTATCTGGTGTTGTTTGTTTTCAATTCTCCATGTAAACATGTCTGGGCTGTTTGTTGTTTGATAGACTGGGAGATTATTACCTCAATTGGAAATAAGTGGAGGTTGGTGGCAGGAAGAGCATCCAGTCGTAGAAAACTCTGCTCCAACATACTCTTATCTGACTCTTGCAAGCATGGAAAAAGTAGATGTAAAAATGATGATGATGATATTTCAACTAGTGTCATTGAGACATGCATGTTAGTAAGAGATGATAAAATACTTGAAGTAATATCAATCTCAAGTTTTCATGTTTCAGCCCATCAGGCTTCTCTATGCACATATTGTATACTTTAAAGAACAAATACAATGCATGTATTGAACTTATTTTGTTCTATACATACATTGTATTTGTTCTTTATACGTAATCCTCTTGACACCAACTCACCTGAGACTGTCCTTCTTTCTATTATATTACAATCTTCCTGTTTTAAAGTGATCTATATTAAAACCTTTCTGAAAATGTCATTATATTTAACCCTTCTGATACCAGCTCCCCTGAGACTGCCCTCACTTTTATGATACAATCTTACTGTTTTAAAGTGATCTAAATTAAAACCTTTCATCAAAACTTCATGTTAATTTATGTTCCAAACACCAGGTAAGTATTGACAAGGTTATTTTACTAAATTCTTCATTATTTTAAAAATTAACTGAAACAAAGGTAGTATATTTTGACAGAAATATAGTAACAAAAGGGATAAATAAAGCATGGTCAATAATAGTGAAGTTTCAAAAATGTGATACTATTAAATTCATTTTTTATGCAAGCATAAATAGAGTGATTTTGCCAAATTTTTGAAGCAACTATTTTTGCAGCCGGATGCCTTTCACTCATAAAGTACAATGGGGCACTTGTTACCAGCTAGATCATATACAAGCAAACTGAGTCTTTCTCATGTTCATCATAATCTGCCACAAAACTTGTATGAAGAGGGTGAAGAATGCCAATAAAAATTTTCCCAGAATTTCGTAAAGACTGAACCCAAAATCTTTATTTATAAATGCAAAACTTTGACATTTTAAATAAAATTACCATATTTCACAGCATAAAAGATGCACGGACATATTAAGATGCACCCCAATTTCAGCAGCGCATATTCAAGAAAAAGAGTGTCAGGGAGAATATTAGCTTATGAGAGCCCCAAACTTCAGAGATAGGACCTGGGGTGATTTTTTTAAAAACATTTTTATAAAAACACGTGTCCATCAAATACAATAAGCAAAAACTGTATTGATTAATTTACCTGGTTCAGGACCTTCAGTTAACAAAGCAGGAAAATCATTTTGGAACACAAATGTTCCTTTATAATCAGGATTTACCTACATATATAGAAAACAAATCAATAATTGTCAATGGGCATACTAAACATGGCTACATACAAATCATTTAAAATTATTGGGGTACATTAGGTCAAGACTGAAGAATATATTTATGGCTTAGATCTCAGTTCTTTATTTATTTATAAATTGCCTTCCTCCTTCCTGTTAAGTCAATAAGAGCAATCCTCTGATCAAAAGATAGTATTTTAGTAGAAGTCATTAAAGTAATAGGTTTCCTTGTATTTCACAAATAATCTAATAATGTTTTAATATTCATTTCCTCATCCTGGTGTATGAGTGTGAATACGTGTGTGAGAGAGAGAGAGTTATTAAGTAAGTGAGTGAGTGAGTGTGTGAGTGACTGTGTGTGTGTGTGTGTGCACGTGCATGTGCATGCGCACGCAGATGTGTGTGTGTGTGCTAGTATGACTGGAATGTATTCTCATTAGCTGAGTAATTTTCTAGCCAATGTTGATTTCATTAGGTCATGACTCTGCTTCAAAACTTCTCGTCACACATCCTCTTCTCATAGCAGATCTCCCCTTCTCAATTTACCCCCAATGTGTTTATTTATTAAATAATTGTCATCCTAGTTTTATCAGACCAATCTAAATCCTTACAAATACCTCTGAAATATACAGTGAATAAGTTTCTGTCAGATAACACAAATTGTCCACTTAAGTATACTGAATTATCATCAACATCCACTTTTCCATTGGTCAGATAGAATTTTTGTTGAGGTGAATTTTCCTGTTGCTGAGCCTCATCTGTTTCCAAATAAGGTAATATTTCCCTATAACCAGACATGTTTTCATGGAAGATTGGGAATGAAGGATACTGCTTGTATGATGGAGACTTTTATTTCAACTATCACATGATATCAAGGCAAGCAGCCAATGACACACATACTCACACAGTCACACACACACACACACACACACACACACACACACACACACACACACACACACACACATACATACATACATACATAC
>JAOPUL010003388.1:99901191-99912459 GCA_027564515.1 Octopus rubescens
ATATATATATATATATATGAAGAGAGAGAGAGAGAGAGAGAGAGAGAGAGAGAGAAAGAGAGAGACAGTGCGACAGAGACAGAAACAAAGTGAGAGACAAACAGACACAGTCAGAGAAAGAGAGACAGAGGGAGGAATAGATAAATTTATTCACACCCAGAGAGTGATCAGAGGTCCTTCCCGATTACGTGTCCCCGATTCTGTGGTGTATATAATTCCCTACTTGACGGGTGACCGCTCCGTCACACGATTACTCATTTTTGCCAGCTGAGTGGACTCGAGCAAAGGGAAATGAAGTGTTTTGCTCAAGAACAAAGCACATCACCTGGTCTAGGAATCGAAACTACACTGATATATATATATTGCCATTTTTTCGTCATGTGAAGTACACGTGTTCACGGATTTTTGCCATTCTCACCGGATTCTTTCCTCTCTGCTTTCCGACGTAGATCCATGATCGAAACGTAAAATGTACTTTTTTTCCTCCATTTTTATACCATCGGAGTGTGAATCCAATACATTCTATACGTACGTCTTCTTTACTGTTGTTGTTGTTGTTTTATTGTTACTTGACTATATATATATATATATATATATATACATATATATATACTTACATACACGGTTATTTTTTGTGTTTTATTTACAGTGGAACTCGATCTTGATATAACTTAAATAATAGACTGTAAATATTAAATAATAAAAAGAACCCTTCGGACAGAAAATGCTTGCCGTAGGACTCGAACCCACACTTTATGTAAACATGACAGATGTTTTTCAATAGGATCAAAGCAATATTTCATATTCTCTGCATCTATTTTAGAAACTTTCTTCTTATCCTCAAGAATTGTAACGTTGTAAGGATTTAGAAACTTCAGGTGAACGTGCAATAATTCGTAATTTCACTTATAAGTTGTACATGGAATTAGACAATGCTATGGGTGATATTATGGAAATCGTTTCTGAAATAGAAAAAAAATCGAAGGATTGTTATCGTCCTATTTTAGAACGTATCTCGCGTTTACAGGAGTGGATTCATGAACCACACCGAGCCTTCGACTTTTCTATCCAAATCATGAAAGCTAAGGTGCATTTGGAAAATTAAATAGACGTTTATACTTACGGTATGGAATTTCAATTGGGACAAAGTTGAAATTCCGCAAAATGTGTGCATTGTTTTCGTTACTGGGTGTGAGACCTGAGTTACTTATCGGAGACATATAGAACGGCTGGAGCTATTTCACCAGCAATTGGGGAACAAAAACTCTTTAGATTGCACTGACCAACACAAATTTTGTTGTATTGGTACCAACAATTGGTATTACCTAATTTGAGTATGCTGAATTCAAATACGAAATAAGTCTTTCTCTGAAAGCTCTAGATTTAGGTTTTTATTTATATTTTCCAAATTTCGAATAGTTACCGAGATATGATGTAATCCATCTGATAATTTTCTAGTTATACTATCTTCAAACTAGGTGAAAAAGAATAAATATCTTTGCATTGAGATTCTAACTTTATTCATATATACGAGTTAGTACACCACAATAAGAATTAGGCTATAAAAATAATACTTCTTATTCCGATGCTGATTAAAATACATGTTATCATGTTCCAGTTTTTTTTTTCGCCATCTGCTTTTCAGTTGAAAATGTATATTATTTACAAATGATTGGTGTACATAGTTGAGAAACGGATTAGATTGGAAGATGAAACACAAATAAATCTTATTCAGACAAGAATTTGCGCTTGGTGTTCTTGCGTTTGTAGACTTTCTCGGGGGAAATCTCGTTTAATGCTCCAGTAATAGTCTGGCATCATGTTTTCGTCACATCGCCTTAGATAAACGCTTTTCCATGGTCCCGAGGTCTTGGTGGAAGCGCTCTCCTTTGTCCATCAGTTACATCTCCAAGGTTTTCAGGGAATTGATCAAGGTGACTTTGCGGGAAATGGAGTTTAACGCTCATGTTATACCCAAGATCATGGAAACCCGACAGCATATTGTTTACAAGAATTTCATAGTCACCTGCTTTTCTATTTCCAAGCAAATCTTTTATGACTGCTACGAATGACAGCCATACTGCTCTTTCCTTGTCATTCATCTTTCTGATAAATTCCTCATCACGAACAAAGGCACCAATCTGAATTGCATCAAACACATCTTCTTTGAGCTTCTGGAATGACAAACTAGGAAATGTAGAGAATATATGTTGAAAACATTCACCATCAGTATTCAATGCCTTAGTGAATTGCACTTAAAACTATCTAGAAATAGTCGACATGATCAGTTCTGAAAAAAAAACGCAATTGTCAATTCTTTGTAAGTAGGATATATGTAGCTCAATATGTTAAATTAAGCTATAGATGTATGAAAAGCCAATGTTCAAATTGCAAGAATACTAGAGCATGGATAGCAAAACTGATTCGATTATAGATTTGAAATTAGCACAAAAAAGACAGATAACATCTGTAAAAAATCTCATGCAACAGAAGATTTTTTAAAATCTGTTATTTGTTATCGCATAAATTATACAATATTCATCTGCCCTCAGCTACAATCATACTGATTATGTCAAATATGATTTCAAGCTTTCTTCGTATGTTTGGATTTATAGAGCATTACTGTGCCAGACTAATTTATCTTTCGCAGTCTGTAGGCGTGATATATGACCATTTCTCGTGATATATGACCATTTATTTGTGGTGGCATATTCACCACATCTATGTTCACCACTCTCCGGCCGACGTCAGTCGGTATGGGGGACTAGTTTTACAATCAATAGAAGAGATATCGAATATTTCTTCCAGTGTGGAGTGAAAATATTACACCAACCGTGTAGAACATTCTCCTTCGATCGACGTATAATTTGGTGTCCCAGATATGTTTTACACACTCTTCAATGTGGGTGAATGTCGCTAAGATCCCAGTCCTCTAGACTTACATATGGTTATTTCGTGTCTTCTTGGATTTACTGTTATATATTCCATTCTATACTGGGCACGAAGACCTGAAATTTGGGGGGAGGGGTGTAGTCGATTTTATCGATCTCAGTTCGTAACTGGTACTCACTTTATCGACCCCGGAAGGATGAAAGGCAAAGTTGACCCCGGCGGCATTTGAACTCCACTATATTGCAAACCACAATAAGAATTCCTGCACACAAACACAAGGTATTGAGTCCTTTAGATCTTATGCAAAGAAAAATTGAATTAAATGTATTGGTACTTCTGAAGAATATTTTCAATAGTTACTTGAATGAATTCAAGTGTTAACGGCGCAGTGACACAGGAGCATGACGATGGTCAAAGCATTTGAAACAACTGTAACTGCTAATTCTGGAACAATATGATAAGTAAATACTATTTTATTTGTTCAATGAATAACAGATACAGGTACAAATTAATATAAAAACAAGGAAAAGAAAGAAAGAAAAAAAAGGAGGGATGGGGGCAGCACATGTCCCAGGACAGGGGGGTATTCAGCTGCGCCCCACGGTAATGACCGCAGTGGCATTGCCACGGAGAATAGCCAGCAACAGTCACTGCAGTAGCCACTCCATCTCGCGGGGCTCAGCAATCCCTATTTTGCAGAGGAAGTCTGTGGTATGAAGACCATGAACTGATAGCAGCCGGCCAAGCTCCTGTACATGAGGCCGCAAGGTTGGTGCCAGAGATGTGTCAGCATGTCGCATCCCAGATTAGGGACCTGCCTCCCTCAAATGGGAATAAGTAAATTGTTTATTCATTTCACAAATTAGATGTTCAGTAATATAAAATTACTTCCTTTTGCTCTAAATTACGGGGGTCGGCGTTGACCAAACAATTTCATTCATTTGTGTAAAAATATTAATTGCCATAGCGATATTGTTTTCTGTTATATTTCAGAATGGTAATTGTTTTGTTTTTTTGTCAAATAACCGCACTGTATACTCGTTCTTCACTTCAGCTTTATTTTTATTCTTACTTTACTGTCTTTTGTCTGAAACCTTTCATCACACATCCTGTGACCTCTTCAGCAACTCACCATCCCTGCGAAACTGGAACGAATGCTGAAGATGATTGCCGAGACGAGATAGGGAAGTAGCAATTTGCTTGAATAATTTGCTGGTATTTTTACCTCTAAAAAGGTAGACAAAAGCCAGTCAAATTATTAGAACTCATAAAAGCAAAAAAAATCTTAAGTATTTCTGTCGTTTTACCGTACAATGGAACTTCCATGTGATTGCCCCACACGCTAAAAATAGCAGCCAAATCTCACTACAAAAATTTTTTAAGTGTGCCCATGGCACATTAAAGCACCCAGCACACACTGTAAAGTGGTTGGCATTAGGAAGGGCGTTCAAATCAGACTGGTGCAGCCCTCTGGCTTGCCAGCTCTGATCAAACCGTCCAACCCATGCCAGCATGGAAAATGGACGTTAAAGGAAGATGATGATTAATAAGAACAACTAACATGTCAATTCAAAACATTCCAATACAATCATACATTCCAATCAAAGACATGATTAATATAATAATACAAACAACAATTATGAATTGCACCAGTTTGTGCACAAAAAATGAGGTTTCCATAGAAACCTTGTTAGTGGATTTGGCAGAGGGAATCTGGAAGAAGCCTGTTGTATATGTATGTGTCCTTGACATTGTGTGATACTTGTAAACAAGTATCACCATCATACAAGCAGTGTCCTTCATTTCTAATGTTCCATGAAATCATATTCAGTATGGCATCTTTGGCATGTGTCTTTTACTATAGAAATAGGTCAACTAAAGCCTTGTGAATTGATTTTGTAGATGGAAACAAAAAGAAGCCCATTGTGTGTGTATGTATATATCTGTGTTTGCATCTCTTTGTCTTGATTTGATATCAAAGGGAAATATTGCTTTGTTTGGAAACATGTGAGGGCTGGTGACAGTAGGGACATCTAGTCATAGAAAATCTGCCTCAATGAATTCTGTCTGACCCATGTAAACATGAAAAAGTGGACATTAAAATGATAATATATACATGTACATAATTTACCACAAATAATATTGGAATTTTTTAAAACTTCATATAAATATGTGAAATAACTGTGATGAACAATAACGAAAAAGCTGTTGCCATATCATAATTATTTACCAGTAAATATGTTTACATACAAGTCAATAATTGTAAACAGCTTTTCTTTTTGAGAATGATACATTAATTCATTCATTCAAATAGATTTTTTGATAGTATGTAATCGGTGAAATCAAACCATAAAACTTCTTTGTTGATTTTAAAATGGAACATATGGAAGTGGAGAAGCTAGGATGAAGTGGTGAAGATTGATTTTTCAGAGGTTGCATCTCCTGAAGGAAATGATAATGGAGCAGGTCAGTTGGTTGCACACAACGCAGGAGGGGATATGCCTACCCATGCAGAAATGGTGAAATTAAAATTAGTAGTAATGGAGGCTGCGAGGCATTATATATATATGTGTGTGTGGGTCTGGTTAAGAAGCTTACTTTGCAACCGCGTCGTTTTGGGTTCAGTCCCACTGTGTGGCACCTTGGGCAAGTGTCTTCTACCACAGCCCTAGACTGACCAAGATCTTGAGAGTGAATTTGGTAGACAAACTGTAGAAATTCATCATATAATATGTATTTGTGTTTGTCACACCTCCCACCACTGCTTGACAAGTAGCGTTGGTTTGTTTACGTCCCTATAGCTTAGTAATTTGTCAAAAAAGACCAATAGAATAAGTGCTGGACTTAAAGATATATATTGGAGTTAATTTGTTCGGCTAAAACCCTTCAGAACGGTGCCCCAGCATGACTGCAGTCCAATGACTGAAACAAGTAAAAGATAAAAGATATTTTTATGCCTTGTGAGTGTAATTCATCAATGGAAACTGTAGAAGCTCATTGTATATATATATATATATATATATATATATGTATGTGTGTGTGTGTGTTTAATTGCATATATGCATGAATGTTGATACTACTGCTTCACTTGTCACCATCTGAGTGAAGTAGTGATATGATGTTTACATTTCCTGTTCACATTACAACTAGTTGCTCTGCACTATTGAAGCCCAGTAAAATGGAAAAAATAATCCCTAACATGGTAATTGAGTAAAGATTGGGTATAGGAATGTTATCTGGTCATAAAATGCTGCCTCAAATAACTCCCTGGCTAACCCATGCTAGCATTTATAAATGGATATTAAACATACGAGTGTGTATGTGTGATCAACATCATCTTTTAACATCCACTTTTCCATGCTTGCATGGGTCAGACAGAATTTGTTAAAACATATTGTCTATGGCCACATGCTCCTTCCTGTCACTAATCCTCACCTGTTTCCAAACAAGGTAAATATTTCCTCTTGGCTAGACAGGTTTTCCATAGAAGACTGGAAACTAGCAACCTTGCTTGTATGATGCTGATGCTCATTTACAACCATCACATGATGTCTAGACAAGGATACATACAAACACATACATGTGTGTGCACACATACACATATATACATATATATGTTAATAGACCGTGAGCTGGCAGAATTGTTAGCACACTGGGTAAAAGGCTTAGTGGTATTTCGTCCATTGCTACATTCTGAGGTCAACTTAGCCTTTCATCCTTTCAGGGTCAATAGAATAAGTTCCAGTTGTGTACTGGGGTCAATGTAATCGACTTAACTACTCATGGGTATGAGTATAAAAAAAACTGCACCCCTCTGCCAAGCCATGTAGAGCCAGTGTGGCAGAATAGGCTCATCAAACCAGTGTGATCTCAAGCTCAAATTCATGGCCTCCTCATCAAACTGGTTGGTGGCGAGAACTTGCTGAGGCCTTCGTCCTGCAGTGGACTGAACATGGGCAATCAAATCCAATCCAATCCATATATACACACACACACACATTCAACAGGCTTCTTTCAGTTTCCATCTACCAGACTGCTCTCAAGGCTTTGGTCAACCTGAGGCTATAGTAGGAAACACTTGCCCAAGGTGCCATGTAGTGAGATTAAACATGAGACTACATGGTTGGGAAGCAAGCTTCTTAACCTCACAGTCATGCCTGTGTCCTGTGTATATGTATATCATGCTGAGCCTACTTTCACTGCCCCCTCCCACATCCCAATCACTCTGTTTTTACCATCATACTTTTTCCCCCATTAACCCACACATCCTGATACTTTTGTCATTGCTCTCTCTTCCTATTCATTTCCTCAGCTATGTAGCCCTAACTGAATGACCATATCATAGAGGAGTGGAGACTTAGTGATTTTATGATATATGAGGTAACCCTACGATTGTTAGTGGTATAAAATTCACCCAGAAGACTCTGTAAAAGTTGTTGGCAAGTGAGCAAAGATGTGAGGTTATTAAGACCCTTTAGTGTTGTTGTGGACCTGACAACCTCTTTAATGCTGGTGCCACAATTTAGCACAGTAAAATGATATATCTAAAATACACCCAGTACAGTCTGTAAGGGGTTAGTATTAGGTAGAGCCTTGAACTGTAGAAACCAAATGAAATATGAAACACAAGTGAGTTACCTTCCAACCTGCTGAGGAAGACAGTAGCTCTGAATAAGAACTGTCTCAAACTGTCCAGCCCATGGAAACCAGACATAAAATAATGGTAATGATATATATATATATATTTATAGGTGCAGGCTATATGTGTTCAGTATGAGTGTTCAGCTTTTACCGAACAACCAGCACAGATGATTTGTTTATAGTGATTACATATATGTGCTGTATGTTAGCTTACTCTCTCCATCAAATCAACATTGCCTGAACAGGTGCACGGTGTACATGTGTCGAAGTGATCCCAGAGCAACGTGAAATGAAGTGTTTTACTCAAGAACACAATGCACCACCGGTCTAGGAATTGAAACCACAATCTTGTGATCGCGAGTGCAACACCCTAACTACTAGGACTGTGTCCTCACAATGTGAGATATTTACAACACCTAGATTTACAACATCTAATTACTAACTAGGCGCAACGTTGATTAAGTTTGGTGATCGGATGAGAACCGGTGCATTCGGCATGATATGGGCATACGCATATATATATTTACTACATTTACACTGGATCCGTTATGCTTTCTAAAGTTCTCGTTAATAGTGTGATCACATTTTGCTTATCATTGTTCTTTGGTCAGTGTCCAATATATCTGGTTTCGGCAATCATTGAAAAATGTCGGCCTCACACTTTTCTAATTGACTCTTGTTGCGTAAAATTTTTTGGAACGCCATGACCTTGTGTCTTAAATATTATGTCATTTTATTGTGCCATATAAGTGAGTTAAATCGTATTGTTGTCACTGTTCCAAATGGCGGATTAACTCAAGTAATTGATGGCTACAGTAGTGACAGTGTTAATTAGAAAAACACACTTCATCAATAACTGTATGTTTATTATCTATCTGGCCTTTGCAGTTAGTAGTTTTGAATTTGTGGTTCATCAGTAGTCCATCATGATTTGTTACACTGACATATTTACACCTAGTCACATACATCAAGATTGATATTGAGCTGGTTTAAAGATCAGCATCAGCTGAGTAAATATGTCTAAAGTGAATTCAATATTTTCATAGCAGCTGCCCTGTGATAATATTGTTTATTCACACATATATGTGTGTGTGTGTATATGTTTGAGTTTATATTTATTAGCTATGAAGCTATGTACATAAATCAAGGACCAAGAGTTTTGTGCATGGCACTTATCAAACTAAAGTGTATGTATGCATAATAAAAAAAAAAAAGAAATGACAAAGAAATAAATGATTATCTTATGAACTTCATTAGCTTACAGCTGTTTCTGCTATAAGATGCAGTGGACTCATAATTGAGTGTCACCTTATAGCTTCATTGGAGCTTCGAATATGAAGTGCAATTTATTTGGGAAAGAATTACATTGGGAACGGCATTATCAATGAGAAAGTCAATACAGATGTATATAAAAAAGTGTATATCCAAAAGGTAATTAGTGGAAATATATGTGCCGGTGACACATTAAAAACACTCGTGCCAGTGACACGTTAAAGGCACCCAGTACACTCTCTGAAGTGGTTGGTGCTAGGAAGGGCATCCAGCCATAGAAACCATGCCAAAACAGACTAGTGTCTGGTGCAGCTCCCCAGCTTGCCAGTCTCCAGTCAAACCGTCTAATCTATGCCAGCATGGAAAATGGACACTAAATGATGATGATACATACGCACGCAGTCACTCCAAGGTACCTGCAGATACAGAGACTCACACACAACCCACATACACACACACACACACACACACACACATTCGTCTGAGCTTGTCTTTTCGTCTCTGCTATATTGTTGTACTAGAAATGTGAGGATGTGTCTTTGGATGTGAGTTCCCACTCTGCCTCGCTGTATGAGGGTTTCCCCTCCTGCCCACCAATGCAAAGGGGGTTTGAGCACATGCGCACGGGCCACCACTCTGCGAAGAGGGTCTGGGCGCATGCACACAAGCCACCAGGCTGTGTATGTATATCTGTATATGTCCTTGTGTCTGTCTGTCCCCGGTCCTTGTGTCCGTCTGCCCCGATCCTTGTGTCCATATGTTCCCGGGCCTTATGTCCATCTGTCCTCGGTCTGTGTGTCCGTTTGACTAACAGTCTCCAGCCCTTATGTCCGTCTGTCCCCAGTTTATATATCTTGTCCATCCGACTACCAATCGCCTGTGTGGTGCCACGTAAAAAGCACTCGTGAAGGTGCTATGTAAAAGCACCCAGCACACACTGTAAAGTGGTTGGCGATAGGAAGGGCATCCAGCCATAGAAACCATGCCAAATCAGACTGGAACCTGGTGCAGCCCCCCAGCTTGCCAGCTCCGGTTAAACCGCCCAACACATGCCTGCATGGAAAACGGGAATTAAAGGAAGATGATGATGATGAATACATAAACTTTGGCAAAGGTGAGCAAGTTGTTGTTGTTGTTGTTGCGGCATTCACCCAGGTTGGATTGAGCCAGCTCCCAGCGAATTTGCAGCATCACAAGTGAGAGCAATCCACCTACGCCTGTCAGCAGCTGACTCCTTGGTGAGCTCCAGCCATTCGCGATTCCAATGCCAAAAACACGAGGACCAGAGACGAGTTCCAGATCGGCCTCAACCGTCAAAAACCAAGTTTTGAGTTGACCACCATGTCGCTTTCTCTATCCTAAAGGTGGGTCTGGCACTAACGACTTGTGGATAATTTCATCTTGAGGGCGCCAAAGTACGTCCCAACCATCGAAGTCTCTTTTGAAGAAAAGTTTCCTTAAGGCCAGGGAGATAACTCAAATGGATAGTGACATTCGGCAGGCGATCAGAGTCAGGCGTGTAGGATGCGGCGCAGACAATAATGGTCAAAGACTTCGAGTTGATGAAGATTGATCTTCCACAGGGGCCAAGTCTCACAACAGTACAAAAGTATGGTGTGAACCAACGCTTGATATATGCAACATTTTGTCGATAACTTGATATCAAGGTGGGACCAGAGGCATTTCTGGAGAGAGCAGATGGTGGAGCGTGCTTGACCGATGCGGATCGTGATTTTGTCCTTCCCCTAGCCAGTAGCTGTGAACGTGGAGCCAAGATATTTAAATTCCTGTACATCTTCAATGCCTTCATCATTGAGAGTGATGACGACTTTATCAGATAGAAGAATATTGGCTGTAAGGATCTTGCTTTTTGCTGCATTGATGTTCATGCCCACACAGGCGGCAGCAAGGTTGACACCATCAAGTGCCTGTTGGGTGTCAGCAAAAGTTTCACCAAGAATCGCTGCATAGTCAAGATCGGTAATTGAGAAGTCTCTACTGACTTGTACCCCCTACGAAGCCATCGAGACCGTGGTCAAGAATCCAATCAATAATGTAGTTGAATAGGATGGGTGATAACACACATCCTTGACGAATGCCAGTCTGTACAGAGAAGGATTTGGATTCTTCATCATAGCACCAAATTTTGGTCCTTGTGTGCTCGTAATAGTCCTGAATGAGATAAAGAAGCTTAAGGGGGAGTCCATCATGTCTCATTTCACGATCTACTGAGTCAAACCTTGTTAAAATTTAATATACATATTCTCTACAAAAACGAATTGAGTAATCATTCAGTTTAATGTTATATTGTTTTTATATATAACTTAACATAAAAACTTTATATATCTATCTATCTATCTATATATATATATACATATATGACAAGGTATAAATAATGGTCATTACATATTTTTACCTTTATTGCAGTAAATTTGACTTACAGCTGTTTCCAGTAGTCATTAT
>JAOPUL010003388.1:99964945-99975406 GCA_027564515.1 Octopus rubescens
ATATCACAGAGCATAATAATAGTCCTTGGACCCATTGTATCCTGTCAAACCATCTAACCCATGCCAGCATGGAATGTGGACATTAAATGATGATGACAATTACATACAATATATAATTGTCACCATCATTTAATGTCCAGTGTACTATGGTCTATGCTTGCTTTGGCATGTTTCCAGGGCTGGATATCCTTCCTAATGTCGACAACTTTATAGTATGTATTGGGTATTTTTATCATGGAACCAGCACTAGTGGTGTTGCGATGCAAGTGAGTGGGGCTATAGTAGAGAAGGAGGCAAATTTATGCAAAGAAATTATGGGGATTAAAGTATAAGAGAAAGGGCTGAAACAGAACACATTTCTTACAGTACATGGCTACTCGTATTATAGAACAGAGAGGATGGGAGTGATCAACGTGGAGCTGGAAAGAGATAAAATAGTGGTGATGCAATGTCAGGGTGGACCCTCAAGCTATGAGGTGAGTGGAGAGAGGAGAATAGGAAGTTAGGTGGGTAGAAGTTGTACAAATATATAGGAGAATACGAGATGGTTAGAAATAGAAAATGGATGAGAGGGTGAATATAATGAAGAACAAGTGTTGAGGGATGATAAGTAGGGAAAAAGGAGTAGATGATGACTGTAGAAATTGGAGACGACTGAGGGACGACCAATAATACATATGAGTTGGGGGGATTAGGTGAGAGGAGATAACAAAGTTGAAAAGAAGAAGTTGGGAGAATAATAATAACATTCTATTATCAAGCAAGCAATATGCTAACTGGCCCAAGAAGTGTCAACGAGTGTCCAGTAGAAAAGTTTATCATGATAAACTTGAGAAACTGTGAATTAGAGTCAATTTATCTCACAACTATCTTTTAGTCAATGGAAGAACTTACCTACACCAAACTAGTTCATACTTATGAAAACGCATAATACCATCTCTGATTCTTATGGACTCCCATTTCCCTTACCTCTTGACTTCTTTTTTCCATCTGAGTAATGAGGTGATCATAACTTATGATTAAACTTAATCGTCACTGGATGATAAGTAAGGTTTGTTCTCATTGGCAATTGCTGGTTACATTGTGGAAATGGTACTTTGCCAACATCCACTGAATGGGGGAAAATCTGTCACAATGGATGGAAATAGTCTCCTTGGTTTTCATTAAAAATTCCAGTGGAGTCAAAATATTAAATCAATAAGATACTTAATAACAGTCACCTCTAATAAACCAAAACGAAGTATGAAACCTAGCAATACAGAAAGTAGATTCAACTACTACTTCTTTCAGGTATATTGAAAAGCACACAACTTTGTCAAACTACATATGGCACTTAAAAGAACAACAACTTTTACATTAAAATGGAAGATCCTTGAGTGAAGCAAAAATAGATATAACTTTTCACCAATCAAAATCATTTTCAAAAACAGCTACTCTGTGTCTGCAAATCTTAAACAACAAATCTAAATATTTCACAAAACGCAGTTACTTAAACAAATAACTTTTATCTGACGCAACCCCCAGATGGCTATTCTTAGTCAAAATCTTAAAACAACTCGTTTTTCCCTGTGAAATGAGTTCCACTAAAATATTTCACAAATTTTTACAGGCTATTAACTATGATTGTGGAGGTGCATGGTTTAGTGATTAAGGTGTTGGATTCATGATCGTAAGATTGTGGTTTTGATTCCTGGACTGAGTGATGTAATGTGTTTTTAAGAAAAACACTTCATTTCACATTGCTTCAGTCCATTCAGCTGGTAAAAGTGAGTAATCTGGTGATGGACTCGCGTCCCATCCAGGGAGGAATATATATGCCAGAGAAACCGGGAAACCAGCCCCATGCTCCTTACAGAGTAATGTGGACTAACCATTAACTATGATTAATTATATGCAAATTTTAAATTCATTTTCATTTCTTTCTTATATAGTTTTACCTTCCTTGATTCTTCTGCCATTTTCACTATAGTAACAAAGGATTGCTACAATTACTTTACAGAACGTTCTTCTTTGACGAATTTATAAAAGCCCAACAATAGTGGGGTTGCCATTCTATAAGTATTTTTTTACTCAGTGCTATGTAGCCGAGGAGATTAATAGAAAAGACAGTGATGATAGAAGAACAAAGATGGGTGGAGATGGGGGTAGGAAGGCTATGATGGTAGGGACAGAGTACTTGGGATGAGAGGATGGTAGAAGAGGTAGCAGTGATGGGTAGTAATAGAGGAACATTAATGGCAAGAGTGGTTAATGAATGCTAATACCAGATAGTACACTTGGTGCATTATATTGTAACACCAGTGCAAGAAGGGTTTTCTTGTACTCCAAAGGAGTTGAAAGTACTCAGGACACTTAAATGTGTACAATGTAACCAAGAAAGTGATAAGAGAACAATCAAGATGGGTGGACGAAAGGGGAGTATGATGGTAGAAAGAGGATGATTGGGCTGAGAGAGAGAGAGAGAGAGAAAGAGAGAGAAAGAGAGAGAGAGTGATGACTGGCAGTGCAGAAAGAGTAGAGGTAGGAAGTATTGGGAATAACAGATCTAATGCAATCTCTTATACATAGACCTTGTGATGGGCAAGAGAAGTAGAGTGAAAGGGGGATAAAGTATGCACAGGTTTCCTATCATCTGTCATTATACAAATGACATGAATGATAGAGATGAATGAAATAGATAAGAGAAACAAGGAAATGAGTGACAGGGAGATGAGAGGATGTCAAGATGTGGGGTGGGCAGCAGAAGTAGGCTTGACAGTACACACACACACACACACACACACACACACACACACATACATAACATATATTCAACCAGGAAACATATATATGGTCCTATGTACATGAAATGAAGAAATGCATGATGATTGAAACTCTGAAAAAGATCTACCGCACATACGCAAAAGAAGACACAAAGTATGTTTGTGAAGTAGTTCTGTAGAACTGGAGTCGAGTATTTTCATAGGCCCCAGCTTCATTTATAGCCAGCCAGCTAGCCAGCCCGCCTGCCTGCCTGCCAATCTATCTATCTATTTATCTATCTGTCTGTCTGTATGCTTGTTTTTACGTCAAGTTACAATTTTAAAAATAATTACATTAAACTGAAGGATTACTCAATACTTTATCTGTACATAAGTATTTACAATTCTTTAACAAGAATAATGTTGACAGTAACTTTGAAGTTTCAACCTGCTAGCCTTCATCAGGCTGTATATGTGTGTGTTTGTGTAGATATATATATATTCTGTATCTGGGAGCAAAGATTAGGAACACAGAGGATGATGTGGTTGAGAGGAAGAGCAAAGCCTGGGCAGCGCTCCACAGTTTGAGATTGGTATGGAAGTCAGACCTTCGCAGAGACCTGAAGAACTGTCTCTTCATTGCTACAGTGGAATCTGTGCTGCTGTACGGATCTGAGACTTGGACGCTGACCAACACACTCATTCAGATATATTTATGTATATATATATATATATATATATATATATATATATGTATATGTCACCGTCATGGAAGAGGTCTCCTTCATTTCCAATCTTCTGTAAAAACATGTCTGGTCATAGGGGAAATATTATCTTACTTGGATATAGTTGAGAGTTGGCATCAGGAAGGGCATCCGGCTGTATGAAATATGCCTCAACAAATTCTGTTTGGCCCGTGCGAGCATGGAAAGTAGACATTAAAAGGATGATGATCATCATGATTATGATGGACTTCTTCTTTTTGAGCAATTGGTTCTTCATCAACCTCATCATTTACAGTCCATTTCCCATGCTGGCATGGGAGATATTTTTGATAATCTTCCAACTCAGTTTTACAAATTATTATTCATGTTGTTGATGTTTTTTAAATAGTTTCCAGAATTCTAAATCAATGTCAAGCTTATATTATTGGATGTCTCAAAAAGGCGTCAAGCTGGCAGTATCATTAGTACGCCAGGCAAAATGCTTAGCAGCATTTCATCTGTCTTTACGTTCTGAGTTCAAATTCCACCGAGGTCGACATTGATTTTCATCCTTTTTGGTGTCAATAAAATAAGTACTAGTTGAGCACTGGGGTCAATGTAATCGACTTACCCCTTCCCCTGAAATTGTTGGACTTGTGCCAAAATTTGAAACCATTAATAGATGTCTCAATACTATCTTTAAGAAAACAGTGTAGGTTGTCAAGGGAAGAGAAATGCTAGAATGTCTGCTAGATTTAAAATAATAGATAAAAAAATAATTACTAACTCATTATCCCACCAATTATAATCACCTGCAGATATATGCTGCAACACTTTTTATTCACTACAGCAAATTTACCTTTTCAGACATTTTTGAATATATTCCAGGTGAGTTAATTATAAAAAGAAATGCTTTCAAATCTTATGGGCAAAGGATTTAGTAGTTTTTCTCTTTCCAGTAAAAGTAAAATCTTCAAACAAACATTTTAAAAATATGTATTTAAACAATCTTTTTTATGATATAACTCATGGTTCATGCTTTATGTTTTTGGTTTATTTCATTTTATTACAATTGGGTTTTATTTTTTATTATTTTTCTGGCGGGAATTATTTTCACATTTTGTTTTGCTGGCATAATTTGTATATTTTTATTTATTTTTTTATGCAGTCAGGCAGTCCAGAATACTTTCTGCTTGTAAATATCTAACTAGTTAGGTCTGATTCAGATTAATTAAATTCTTTGTTAATGAGGTAATCTGTTCAGTAGACATTAGCAGGTCAATGATGTAGAGGAGGGGAATACACATTTGCTGATCTCAACAATATGATATACCATTTTGTGTAAAAAGCACATAATTTTTTCTTTTTATTGTTTGACCACGTTCATCCTATTAATGATAGAATAGACTAGTGGAGCAGGAAGTTAATTAAGATCTATATACAGTAATATTCAAATGAGAACATTGTCTTATTCAATCATATTTAAATTAGAACTATGTTTTCAGATAAACTGTTTCAAGTTAATATTTTGTTGGAAAGATATGGGCTGGTAGTAAGTTCCAAGGGTGGAAATGGTACAGTTCTAAGAAGAAAATGGCTTTTCCATCTTCATAACCCACTCTTGCTGTGTGGGTCATGGGGCAGAATCATGAGGTACACCCTACCAAGGGTCCTATAAGAAGCACCTGTCAGCAAATGTTTGGACTGGATCCTTAAGTGAGACCAACCAATGGATATTAACCATCTCACTCATGGTCTACCCCTAGGTCTACTTCCTCTAACTGTAACTTTGAATTTCTTTATGTAAATACAAGGTGTGTTCAAAAAGTATCTGACTTTATTTTTTTACCACTAAAACTAATGCCACATGGGCAAAATCCTTTGGATAGGGGTGATGCCACCCTTCCTGCATATGCATGAAAATTTTCATGTGGGTAGGCCACGTCAGTTCTCACCTGTTACACCTAGAGTACAGATACGTAGTGTGCGCTCTTTGGATTTTCGTTTTCACCAAATGCATGCAGCAGAGATATTGCATCAAGTTTTGTCAAAAGTTTTGTAATACTCAAACTCAAACTAACCAGAAGATTCAACAGGCTTTAGGCGATGATGCCATGGGCAAAACTCAGATCAAGTGGTACAACCACTTCAAACATGGCTGCACCTCAGTGGTTAGTGAGGCACACTCAGTGGACACAAGTAGCCGATTGAGAAGGTTCGGCGAATAGTCATGGAAGATCATTGTGTAACAATCCAAGAAATTGCTCACGAAGTGGGAATAAGCACAGGATCAGTGCATTCCATTTTAACGGAGGATTTGTGCATGCAGAGAGTGTTGGACAAATTCGCCCCCAAGGTGCTGGCGGAGCAGCAAAAGCAACTCCGCATGGAAATTACTCAGGACATACTGGACTGTACAAATCCTGACCCAGATTTCATGAAAACCATCATCACTGATGATGAGACATAGGTTTATGGTCTCTGCTTGATGCGTTCGGTCATCTTGCTTGAAAATGAAAATCCAACAAGCATGCACTACATGTCTGTACTCTAGGCATAACAGCCAGGAACTGACGCAGCCTACTGGCTTGAAAATTGTCACACATGCGCAGGAAGGGTGGTATCACCTCCCACCCAAAGGATCTTGCCTACGTGGCATTAGTTTTGGCAGGTTAAAATAAAGTTTCATACTTTTTGAACACATATATACATAAATACATGCACAATGTGTGTACATGTGTACAAACACACACACACGTTTAACCACATGGTGGCTGCTTCATCTTGCTAGATGATGGCCATTTTAATATTCAATGTTCAGTCCAGTTATTCCATGAAATCTGGCCATTTGCTCTGAGATGACTGTTAAGGCCTGCTGATGATTTACAAAGTTTAGATCAAATATGGAACTCAGCATATCTATAGGAATAATTGTCTGCTTCTCTCAGATATATGTCTTCACAGTCCAGGTTTGAATTTGCACACTTTGCTGCACACTGCACAAGTATATTACAGATGTGGCAGTAAGAAGTTGGTATCCAAAAAATAATCATTTTATTTCCCCAAGTGTAAACACTGCACAAACAACACTACATGGACATTCTCCTAGAACTGACTTGCCATTAACAATGCAGTTTTGATACCATGTGCCACAACAAACCATGCATACATATATACATTAATGCATGCATACATATATACATTAATGTCTGCCCTCTTGATGTTGCCTAAATTACAATGAAAAACCCATGTCTCTGTGTTAATAGCTGGTTTTTTTCTCCACTGGTGAAAAGTTTGCAAAATACAATTATAAACACATACACACTTTATATTTTCTTTCGTTACAACTTTACTTTGTTAAGAATGTATATTGTGTATACTATAGCATTTCAACTAGAGTATTGCAAGAATGTCATATTTAGGACACCAACCTGTAAGACAAGCTTGAACCGGTGATAAAATTTAAATAAAACTTGGGACTAGTAGTATCAGTTTAAAATATTTACAACTTGAAGATACATTATTGTAAATGTTGAAAAATATTGATCTGTGTTAAAGAAACTGTACACTATGTTTTTTGCTGCACTGATTGTGTAAGAATCTTTTTGTCTTATGTAACATCTAATGTAACAGGTGGCAAATTGGCATGGTATTAGATCATCAAATAGATTGCCTCACTGTGTTTGTTGCTGTTCGTTGTGCAATGAGTTCTAATCTCACAGAGGTTAACTTTGCCTTTCATTTTTTTACTAACTTATATTGCAAACTGTCTTTAGATGGCCTATGCTCCCTGTGGAGCATAGGCCGTCAACAACTTACCTTCAGTTCTCGACTCTGGGCTCTCTTTACTGCTTCTCTCCAGTCAGATTCCTGCTTTTTCAGCTCTGCTTTTAGGATTTTGCTGCATTACATTATAAGTTTCTCTTGGGAGAAAGCCTTCCTCTTTCAGATCTTGTTGGTTTTGAATTGTCACTGATACTTCTGTAACTTTGCTCTTTTCCTAGGTTGGGGTGTTGGCCCTATGCAAACCTATTTTTACTTCTGAGAAGCGGTGATCCTTATTACTGGCCTCCATCCTTTGACCTGTCAAGCATGGGAGGCTCTACTAGGAGCTTGCACTGCCCTGTCATAGTTCTCAGGGTCATTGAGGCACACAAACCACTACACTACAACAAAATTAAACTCTGGGCTTTCAACCTTTTGGGGTTGATAAAAAAAAGTACCAATCCATGGCAATGGATTGGTAGAACTGCAAGAATGCTGCAGTACTTGTTTCAGCTCTTTGCATTCTGGGTTCAAATCCAACCATGACCTACTTGGGTGATAAACTTTACCTGCTACCCAGTTTAACATTACTACATGAAATTTGGGACACCTTTAATAGAAGAGTCCAGCCTGTTGCAAGCATTCAGGTCAACTTTGTGGTTTGGGGATATTTTCCTCCTTCTCTCCCACCAGTCTTGGAAACCCTGAGAAAGAAGAGTCATGGGCACTTTTTTTCCTCTTTCCTCCTAACTGAAAGAGGGAATATATTGAGCTAACATTTAAATAGAGATGAGATTGAATGTAGGTTAGGGTTATACAGAGACTAATATTATGATTAGGTTTGTATAGACTTACTTAGACTTAGGTGCTCCTGTGTCAGGTGATGCAGGAGGTAGTCAAAGTACTCCAGCATAATCAGTCAGCAGACAACTGTTGCCCCAACTGCTGTGATGCTTTTGCATTTTGAACTGTTTTTGTAGTGTGAGGTTTCTCCAGGGATAGGGTGCTAACCTGAAGCCCAGCCACTTGCATTTAGAAAAGAGTCTTTAAATGGAACTGTCACTGACTGTTAGCCAAGGTTCACAAAGTATAGTGTGTGGGTCACCTTCAGTCATGGACATCTGGCCATTGGTTTTCTTGACACTCCTCTGCCCTGGCCACTGACCATTGCTGCAGCTCCTCCACCCACTTAGTGGTACAGTGTCAACGCTATCCTCTCGTATTTTAATCCACCAGTTGAGACAATATATCAGGGTGTTGCACTTGAACTTAGTACATGAGAGATTTATGGTGTGAGTAAGAGGCAGTGATGCTTGTCCACCTTACCAGGTAGGGAGCAGCATGCTAGACACCAAAGGTAGTATCTCTATCAAGAACCCCCTAAATCCCATTGAGTAATATAAGAAATATGAATGTTATTGAAAGAGATATTATGACAACAAATGGAAAAATTGCATCCCAATCATCTGTATAATTACATCAAATGGCTGTTATACATTAGTGTATAATGAAAACTGTTACATCTTTAGAAGCTAAATTCTATAATCCAGACATGATTGGATAACTCTGTTAATGTGTGTCTGTGTCTGTTAATGAGTTCAGTCAATAACCTGGTTACAAAAATCTAATATTTACATAGAAAAAATGCTGTAGAGTATTGATTTCAAGCATGTATGTGTGTGTGCGTGTGTATTATATCTAGATAAAAAAACAAACAAATTACTATACTTGTCTAAGTTTCTGTCACAAGCTAAAAATAAAGTGCCACACCGTCAAGTTAAATGGTAAGCTTTAAGTAGAGCAATATCTTTTATCTACCCTTCCTTGTGCAGGTAAGGAAATTATGAATGCTCCTAAATACACTGGTGTGAATTGCAGTTAAGTGGGTGATGGAGAGAGGATATTCAATACTGCTAGGTAAAGTGGAGTAACGTTTATTTATTTAATTTATCAAGGTGAACTGGTAAAATTGTTAGTATGCTGGGCTGAGCAACACTTCTTCCAGGCTCTTTATGTTCTGGGTTCAAATTCTACTGAGGTCAACTTTGCTTTTCATCTTTTCCGCATTGATAAAATAAGTACCAGTTGAGCACTGGAGTTGATCTAATTATGTAATTGACTAGTCCCCTCCCCCAAAATTTCAGGCTTTGTGCCTATAGTAGAAAGGCTTATTATTTATTTAGTTATTTAAAGCTGAGTCTCAATGAATTACTATTTAGAATTTGATTTGTTCCTCAAATGACTGAATGTATGTAGGCTAGGCACGTATACATATATATTTATTGATGAGCTGATACTATAAACACCTTTTTTTTTTTCCCTTGAGCAAGTGACAATGAATGGGAGAAAGGAAGAGAATCAGAGCAAGAGAAAGAATAAAAGTAAGCTGATGGTGAAGGGAGAGTAAGGGGGGGTCATAGGTGAGGGTGTACTAAAAGTTGATGCAAACTGGTCTTTTAATATTTTTTTGCAATTTCAGCATTATCATCATTTGTCAGGAGATTTTTCTCTATATTTTTTAGTGGTCCAGTTGTTGATTTTGTGTAGGTGGTCCTGTTTGGCATATTTATTAAAGAAACTTTAATTCTGTTTTGATTTTTGCTGATTGTGCTTGATTCATCTTTCTATTTTAATAATTTTTAGGATTTGTTTTTATTACTTTTAATATTGATTCTCTCTCTCTCTTTCTCTCTCTTTCTCTCTCTCTCTCTCTCTCTCCACACACACAAGATTTTTCTTTCTTTTTGATATCGTTTTAAATAATTTCCTGTTTCTTTCAAGAATATGTTTTCTACAGATTATTAGCATCCTATCCGTTAGAATTTGGTACTGTCCTTGTATAAGTTTTTCTTCAAATTCCTCATCCCATTTAATTTTGGCTATCCTTCCTTTAATTTGTCACCATTTTTATTTCCTGTAACTGGAGATTTAGAGAAACCTCACATATTTAATATTTTTCTTGATCTTTTGTTTTTATCACTTTTGTCATTGAGTATTCAGTGATATTGTGATTATATTGAAAGAATCATTAGGGCATCAGGAAAAATACTTTGCAGCATTCAATCCAGCTCTTTATGTCCCAAGTTCAAACTCCACCAAAGTCAACTAGACCTTTCATTTTTAAACTACTAGCTTACCCGTGTCATAAAAAATGACATTTTCATTAATGATAAAAAAATAGCACATCAAAACAATGAGAGAAACTATTGATAAATTTTCTGTCTAAAGACTTTGCACTGTTTATTTAAAAG
>JAOPUL010003388.1:99978109-99988365 GCA_027564515.1 Octopus rubescens
TAGGCGCAGGCGTGGCTGTGTGGTAAGAAGCTTGCTTCCCAACCACATGGTTCCGGGTTCAGTCTCACTGCGTAGCATCTTGAGCAAGTGTCTTCTACTATAGCCTCGAGCCGACCAAAGCCTTGTGAGTGGATTTGGGAGACGGAAACTAGAAGAAGCCCGTCGTATATATATATATGTATGTATATATATCTATGTGTGTGTGTGTGTGTGTGTGTGTGTGTGTGTTTGACAACCAGTGTTGGTTTGTTTAACTTCCTGTAACTTAGCTATTCAACAGAAGAAACTGATAAAATAAGTACTGGGGTTCAATTTGTTCAACTATAATCCTTCAAAGCAGTGCCCCAGCACTGAAGCAAGTAAACGATTATATATATATATAATAAAAATTGTATCAAATTATTGACAGGAAGTGTGTTACTGAAATGTTCTCATGTTGAGATTAGTAACATTCTCATCTTTATCTTTTATTTTTCACTTGCTTCCATCATTAAACTGTGGCCATGCTGGGGCACCGCCTTGAAGAATTTTAGTTGAATGAATCAACCCCAGTACTTATTTTTTTTAAGCCTGGTACTTATTCTATCAGTCTCTTTTGCACTAAGTTATGAGGACATAAACACACCAACACTGGTTGTCAAGTGGGAGTGGGGGACAAGCACAGACACACACACACACACACATCTATGCAACAGGCTTCTTTCAGTTTCCGTCTACCAAATCCACTCACAAGGCTTTGGTCAGACCAAGGCTATAGTAGAAACACCTGCCCAAGGTGCCATGCAATGGGACTTAACCCGGAACTATATGGTTGGGAAGCAAACTTCTTACCACACTACCACGCCTGTGCCTATATGATTTTCTCTGGCTTGATTCAAATTCTGCTGAGGTCAACTTTGCCTTTCATCTTTTCGGAGTTGATAAAATAAGTACTAGTTGAAAATTGGAGGGGGGGGGCGATGAAATCGACTTGCCCCTCGCCTAAAACTGCTGGCATTGTGCCAAAATTCGAAACCAATATTTTCTCTGGCTGTAAGGCTGTGGAGCTGGCAGAATTGTTACCGTGCTGGACAAAGTGCTGGGTGGCATTTCTTCCAACTTTACGTTCAAATGTCATTGGGTTGATAAATTAAGTACCCATTAAGCACTAGGGTTGACGTAATCGACTCACCTCCTACCCCAAAATTGCTGGCCTTGTGCCAACATTTGAAACCTGTATTTTCTCTGGCTGTCTGGTTAAGAAGCTTGCTTTGTAAACCAACCACTTTGTGTTGGGTTCTGCCCCACTGCATGCAAGTGTCTTCTACTATAGCTCTAGGTTGACCAATGCCGTGTAAGTGAATATGATAGATGGAAACTGTTTGGAACCCAGTTGTGTGTGTGTGTGTGTGTGTGTGTGTGTGTGTGTGTGTGTGTGTAGAGAGAGAGAGAAATTTGCATGTGTGTCTTCATCCCCTCACACCACTTAATAACTGGCGTTAGTTTGTTTACATCCCTGTAACTTCAAAATACAAAAAAAAAAAAATACCGGAGTTGATTTGTTTGACTAAGACCCTTCAAGGTGGTGCCCTTGCATGGCTGCAGTCCAATGACTGAAGCAAGTAAAAGATAAAAGAATATTTTCATTTTCTGACTCAGGTGCACAAACGCGCGCGCACATACACACACACTTTATTAATGTATGCATTGTATCTCAAAACACTATTTTACATATTCAATATCAAACAAGCCAAAAACACAGACCATAAAATATATGAATACTCTAGAGTTCTTTACATCTCATTAAACACAACTATCCTTTATAAAAGCTCTTAGGTCAGTAGAATCAAGATCTAAATGACCTTTTGACCTTTTCCTTTTCTTTAATAGTGATCTTTTTCTTTCTCTTGTTATTCTTTCTCTTGTTATTCTTCCTCCATCTCCACTCCCCTCTCTCCCTCACGTTTTTTTCTTTTCTGCCCCCCCCCTCCCTGTTTGTCTTCTCTTCCAGAAGCAAAGAGAAGACAAATGATTTCACCAGTTCTTATTTTATCTCCTGCTGCATTTCTTCTTTTCTTCCTCTCCACCCACTCATTTGTCACTTTCCTGCATGTAAACCAATAAGGCCAACCTAGATTGTCTGCATTATCAACTGATCAATACATACATACATACATACATGCATACATGCATGCATGCATGCATGCATACATACGTACGTACGTATAGTTAATCACCTGAGGACTAGAAAAGCTAAAAACTCCAAATAGCAACTATTGACGACTCAGTTTTAAATAAATAATATTAATCCACTCCACTTAGCAGTGTTGGGTAACACACAAATTCACATCAAGAATCTTGCAAACAAAATACAATAACAAAATATTTTAAGCTCTAGCCAAGCTAGCAAAATACTGAAAACATTGTGTTCTGCTATCTCAAGATCAGAATAATCACCCAACAGCTTTACTCCATAAAAGAATGCATCAACTCAAGCTGTGTATCAATTTCATCAATTCACCCACAGGCGTGGCTGTGTGGTAAGAAGTTTGCTTCCCAACGACATGATTCCGAGTTCAGTCCTACTATGCAGCACCTTGAACAAGTGTCTTCTACTATAGCTCTGGGCTGACCAAAGCCGCGTGAGTGGATTTGGTAGATGGAAACTGAAAGAAGCCCGTCATGTATATAAATAGATAGATATGAGTGTGCGTGTTTGTGATTGTCCTCTACCATTGCTTGACAACCAGTGTCAGTTTGTTTACATCCCTGTGACTTAGCATTTCGGCTAAAAAGGCTGATAGAATAAGTACCAGTCTTAAAATATAAGTACTGAGGTTAATTTGTTTGACTAAACCCTTCAAGGCAGTGCCCCAGCATGGGTGCAGTCACAGTGACTGAAACAAATAAACGATAGAAGATTCATATAAATATAAACATAGAAACTTTAAATTAGAAAATAGGCAGACAGGCCTGGTGTAGTGAGGGCATGCCATTGATGAGGTTATGAGTGGCAATGAAAGGACTTTAACAAACCTAGCTGATTGATTGATTAATTGAACAAATAATCAAACAATTAATTAGTTAATTGATTAAATGTTAATGAATTGACTAATAATAAAAGAAGTGAAGTAGAATCACTGCATGTGTTTATTATTGGCAAAATGATCCACCCAAAATACAACAATATCTGTTTCAACTCACAAGTTCACATCAAGAATTTGCAAACCAAATACAAAAACAAAATACTTCTTTTTTTTTTCATTGCATTTTACACACAACCAGCATGAAACCATAAGGATCTAAATTTGTATTTACAAATTTTCATATTTTCCTCACATTTACTAGTATGGTAGATAAAGGACCTCAAATTTGACTGTAAAAGTGAGATACAAATTATAGCATGTAAACTTAACCTCAAGGGCTTGAGACTATTTCAGTTCAATTCACCAAATAAAAAAGTATGAACTTTATTCACATAAAAATAAACCTTATGTAAATAATGATGTCAAAATAATTTTAAATATGTTATTTAGCACAATTCATATCTCTGGGTTTTTTTCTTTTGTTTTTTTTTTCTACTGTTTTATGTCTAGTTTACCTTTCTAGCATAGACGGAGAATTGTAGGTAATTAGTTTGTTTGTTAAGTCACAATGTAGCATCTGTTGGAGTGGTATATATAAATTTGACTATATAATTATTAAAGATTGATATTTTTTAACGATTAAAACAGGAAAAAATTATCCAAAAGGAATATTAGTCTTATTGTGTGTGTATATATCTATTTTATATATATATATATGAAGACCTGCCTGCATTGAGAGTCCTGTGCCTGTTAAGCACCCAGCGCTGTCACTAGAAGCTGAGGCAGCCCTGTGCCAAGAGTTCTGTTGCAAAAAGCAGCAGTGTCAAGAGTGCTGATGCTAAAAGGGGAAGTGTGTTGAGAGTTTTGTTGCAAGAAGTGGCCGCGTCGAGAGTCCTGCTGCATCCTTAAAAATGAGTTTCCCACTCTACCTTGCTGTATGAAAATGGTCAATATTATTTGGCACACGTGATTTGGTATGGTAGGGCAGACACGAGATTCCGAAGCAAACATCTCATTATTTTCAAGGCACTAAAGGGAAGATAAGTTTGTGTTATGTTCATTTAAGCTTGTCTTACTTCATCTCTGCTATATTGTTATGCTAAACATGTGAAAATATGTCCTTAAAGGCAAGTTTCCCACTCTACCTCGCTGTATATCAATACTATTTAAGACACATGATTCGGTCAGGCTTGGCACTTAGGTATTGTAGGGCAGACACAAGACTCCGAAGCCTTTTCTGGCAAATACAAGGCGCCAAAGGGATGTAAAATACACGGTTCTCAATATAAGATAAGTTTGTGTTTGTTTGTCTAAGCTTGTCTTATTTCGTCTCTGCTATATTATGCTAGAAATGTGAAAATATGTCCTTAAATGCAAGTTTCCCACTCTACCTCGCTGTATGAAAATTTCCTCTGACGTCTTCCCCCCACCAATCCGAAGAGGATTCATGCGCATGGGCCGCCGCTCTACGAAAGGTGGTCCGGGAGCATGTGCACGGGCCTCCGGGCTCTGTTATCTGTTCCCCCAAGTGTGGGCACGCATACCACTTGGTTATAATGTTCGTCTGTCTCTGATCTCTGATCCTCCAGGTGTGGGTGCACATGCCGCTTAGTTATAATGCCCGTCTGTCCCCGGTCTTATGTCAGTCTGCCTCTCCCCGGGCTATATGTCTCTGTCCCCAGTCTTATGTCAGGCGGCCCCTGTCCTATGTCTGTCTTGGCCATGATCCATATGTCCGTCCGTCCTCGGTCTATATGTCTCGTCCGTCGAACCAACAATCGCCTGTGTGCCGGTGCCATATAAAAAGTATTCGTGACGGTGCCACGAAAAGCACTAGCACCGAGAGGCCGGTGCCGGTGGCACGTTAAAAACACCCGGTACACACTGTAAAGTGGTTGGCGTTAGGAAGGGCATCCAGCCGTAGAAAACAAGCCAAATCAGACTGGAACTTGAAGCAGCCTCACGGCTTGGCAGCTCTGGTCGCACTGTTCAACCCATGCCAGCATGGAAAGCGGACGTTAAAAGATGATGATGATGATATATAGGCATGTGTGTGTGTATATCTACATATATATATATAAAACAGAGGTTGTGTGTGTATACGCGCATCACTTGAGAACCACCAGACCGATTTTGACCAAACTTCACACATACATTTCTTATAGTCTTTGGATGGTTTTAGACCCATAAAACTTTTGAAATTCGACCGCGTTTCGAGAAGACCGCGAAAAGTGAATTTGCAAATGAAGTTTGAAAACGATTTTTTCTCTATAACTTTGGTGTTTTCTCCAAACTTCACACAAACATTGCCTATGTGGCATTGATAGTGTACAACTATCATAAGCAACTTTCATAAGTAACCCGCGTTAAGCGAAAATCCGTGAATAACTTAGTTTGAAATTGAATTTTTTTAAAAAGAACATCTGAAGTAAACAACTGATTTTGCCTAAACTACACGCATATATTACTCGTGTGCCAGTGATCATTTTAAGTTATTGATCCTTTCCCTAGACCATTCGTGTAAAGCACAAATTGCAAATTACCCATTGTGGATACTGAAATGATATAAGTAGTCTGTTTAGAATAGATGCAGATCAAACTTCGTTCGGTGATTCAGTTGCTCTTATAATGCTGTTTAGGATCTTAAGTCAATTTTAGCTGAAAGCATGCCCTTGATATGGCCTTACGAGTTTTGTCGTTCCATGTTAAATTGTCTTCCTTTGAGAGCTAAGTTGTTCCCATGGAGTGCATGATAGAGTCATGACATTTAGTGGGGGCTCTCAAAAGACGGTACAGAGGCAACTGAAATTAATGCAACACATCCATATCGTCTTTAATATTATAACAGGAATAAGTGAATTCTTGATGACCGGATGCACTTCGTGCAAAAAAATTTTTGAATTGGCTACAAAGAAAATTTTTGTATTACCACAAATGGACCCTTTTCAAATATTCAGCAATTGATTCACATTCACAAAATAAATCAATTATTTATTTTTGTGGTCTTGCAGTTTAGATGCCGAGAAGCGTTGGGCATTTCTGCAACACCACATTTATCTTTGGCTGAGATGTGGGTAAATTGTGTGTTGAAAATCAAGCAACAGCAACAACTCCTGGTTGTCAATATGGAATTGGCTAAGCAAAGAAGGTATCAGAAGCACACGTGTGAACCTTTGTTATAGTTTTAGTCGGTTCAGACATGCAGGTGCATGCGCGAGTTACTCGAGGTTTTACAAATAGATTCTTCTCAATGGCTGATTCTGTAAGGTTAGTGGATACGTCCTAAACTAAAGTTCCTTCCTTGCAGCGGGCTGAGATACAAGACAGGGAAGTCCGACTGCTGTGTGTCTTTTATTGGACAAAGGCAATTAATACATGACAAAACATAGACATGCAAACATCAGACATACCAATTTATAGACATACAATGAGTGGGGGAGAATAAATGTGAGACATTGAGTAGGTAGGTAGATGAGGGGGAGGGGTGTCACATAGCGGGTGTATGCGGTGTACACAACTTTGGTATTTAATCCCGGGCAACGCCGGGTACTGCTGCTAGTAAAGTATATTTCTAAACTCAATTGGTTATGTCAGGTTAAAAGTTTTCTACCATCTTATATTTCTATATTACAAATAACTTTTGCCAAAGATCATTGTAGAAAATATAGTCTAATCATGCTGGAATGCTCACTCTTAAAATTAGAAGAGCCATTTACATCCTTTTTTTTTAGATGAGGCCAAATTTTTTTTTGTGGAATGTTAACTCTTTAAAAAAATGTTCAGGCCAGTCGCCTTTTTCTTAAGTAAACTGATAGTAAAATAAAAGATGAAAGGACATGCTCATTAACAGCAAATATCTGTCATCTAATTCCCTGTCTAAATATCCTAGCTCTGCAACTGGCTCCAATTTTAAGAATTATTTGTTACTCCCTGTTTGTGTCACTAGTGAAGTGACCTTTCCCAAATAAGTATTGGTTTACGGGACATCATTACAATGTTTGTAAAAATGTGGATATTATTTGACGTAACACAAGGCAAAAGGGAGTCTGAGTTACATGACCTACTACAAATAGCAGCCAAATTTCCCATAAATTATTCCTTATTGTCTCAAAAGATGTAGGACATAATGTAGCCCTAGATACATTATGCTGAAATAAAGATGGGATGATCACGTCAAAAATACATCTGAACACACAGGTCTGCTCAATCAGGATTGTCTGACTCCACAAGTACTTTGATTTTTGATTTTGCATTATATATTGGTGTTAAGAGTTCACAGATGTTTGTTAGTACTGTCAATAAATGTTTATTTATCTCTAACAGCAGATCTATGATCATATGTACTCCAGTAGTGATCATCCATTATTTTTAGTTTTATACCAGTACCCATAAATAGTGTGAAGATTCTTTAATTTATATTTCTGAATTGGTAATGGTGTGTTGTTAAAAATTCTAGAATTTATTTTACAATTTCCATCTAAAATACTAAGTAGGCATTTTGAGCTTAAACATTTTACTCTACAGTGATTCATCTCAAATAACCTATTTATTCCTTAGTCTTCTGAGGAGGTATATATTCCCCCCCCCCAGTCTTTTTTATAACTGCTTGACTGGAATCAGCATTACAGAATGACAAAGTTGAACAGCTAAAGACACTACCAAACATTTGTTTCTGTTGTATTCTTGAACAAGTGATGTTAGCTTAGTCATCTATGAAATCTTCGTATCAATGAATTCTTGGAAAGCAAAGGCTGAGTTACCCAATATCTAGAATGAATAAACAGTATAAACAGCTGTCTTTTGTTTCATTCTTACTTCTACATTCCAACTCTTATCCCTTCAAAGTTGTTTGAATCAATTCTGGTAATTTGATGGTTGTTTAGAGGAAGCAGCTAAACTATCATGAAAATGTTTCAGCTGTTACCATATTGTCCTTTTTAGATGGTCTGCTGAATTGTGGAAGTCATTTAGCTGCTATATCTAGCAGGTCAAGTAAACGTGGAGAATACTTCATAATTTCTTTTAGGATTTAATTGTTTATTCATTCAGCTATTTTACAGAGCTTCCATGGCAATAATAATAAATCTATACATAGCATACTATATGCACATGTCCCACCTCTCACCAGGCCCTGCACATCTCCTAAATAATTTCCCTTCAGAACATCATCCATCTGGCTGAATATAAACCACATCAATACCACCAGTGTGGAAGTGTGACATATGAAGGTCATTTATACACCTTTACCACCAATGTGGAAGTGTGACCTGTGAAGGTCATTTATACCACATCAATACCACCAGTGTGGAAATGTGACCTATGAAGGTCATATCATATTGGCACCACCAGTGTGACTTACGAAGGTCATTTATACCACATCAACACCACCAGTGTGGAAGTGTACCCTATGAAGATCATTTGTACTGCTCTATTCTCCAGAATCTTATATAATTTTGTTATATAAGTTTAGTCATTAAGGAGCGGTGTCTGTAACCTGTTGTTCTTCTGAAACTGTGATATGGCTGCTGTTTATATTGACATTAGCTGGAAAAGCACAAAGAGGAATGGAATTCCAGAGGATTGAGATTGTGGAAGAAAGAGTTGGGCATAGTAGTTAGTGTGGGGTTGAGAAAAAGGAGGATAGGAGTATTTATAGAAGAACTGAAGCTGTTGTCATTATAATAAAATAAAACTTCCTCACAGTATGTAACTGAAAATCTTGTTTACTGAATTTAGTTGTAAATTTGGTATGTAAGCAATTTTAGGGGATTTAGTTGAATTTAACTTTATTTTCCCTAGTTCATTCTAATAGACTATTCCTAATAGTGGATGCATTGCTCTAAATATTTTAATATTCCTCTGCAATTATCTTTAGGTGTTATTCTTCAGCTAGGTCAAGAATTGAACCTAGAGCCTTCATCTTACCAATTAGGTTTAGTGCTTTACTTATTGGATTATTGTGCTGAAGAATAATAGTATCACAATTAATCTAATATTTTATGTATGTACAGAGAGAATACCTACTGAAATATTGTCTGTAACAAATTTGCAAAGATGAACAGTTTGGGACAAAACAAACAACAATATTAACTCCTCTCAGCATGCACACATTTCTAAAACAAAAACATAATACAGAATGGCAATGCAAAGGTACAATGAAGTTCAGCTTTCAAGTTACAGAAAAGTTTACTTGCCACAACTATGTCACCATGTAAGGCATTAAATGGCACTGCTTAACCTACACTTCAATTTCAGTTTTTTAAAGAGGGATGGTATGGTTTAGGCAAGATTTAGTTATTTCTTTAGTCTGTCTACTTTATAGTATTATGATTGAGCAGAAGGAAAGTAGCAACAATATCATCCAACATAATAATCATGGCAAGATGGATCTAAAATCACAAATCAAATGGAATACAAAATCCAGCTAGGATTCAAAGTTTACATGGTTCTTACTGTGAATATAAAATAGTGTCATCAATAGGTTTACAAACTTACAGGTGTGGCTTGTTTCCCAACCACATGGTTCAGAGTTCAGTCCCATTGCATGGGACCTTTGGCAAGTGCCTTCTACTATAGCCTTGGGCCAATCAAAACCTTGTGAGTGGATTTGGTAGATGGAAATTGAAAGAAGCCTGTTGTATATATGTGTGTGTGTATGTAATATATATATATATATTACATATATATATATATATATAATCTGTGTGTCTGCCTGTGTTCCCCCCCTCTCCCCAGCTTGACAACTGGTGCTGGTGTATTTACGCCCCTGCAACTTAGCAGTTTGGCATAAGAGATCGATAGAATAAGTATCAGGCTTTAAAAAAATAAGTATTGGGGTCGATATATTCAACTAAAAGTTCTTTAAAGCAATGCCACGGCATGGCCTCAGTCTAATGACTGAAACAAGTAAAAGATAAAAGATATCTTCAGTAGTTTAGGAGTTAGCAAGCTTAATCTTTTAAAATTGCAACCCCATCTTAAAGAGTATTTGTATATCTATTTGTTGTAAAGATGCGTGTGTGTGTGTATGTATATGTGTGTGTGTATATGTATGTATGTGTGTGTGTGTGTATATATATATGTATGTGTGTACCAGTGTATATATGTATGTATGTGTGTGTGTGTATATATATATATATATATATATATAATGAGAGTGATAGAGTTTGCTTGAAGCATTGATATATGTGT
>JAOPUL010003388.1:99988465-100003877 GCA_027564515.1 Octopus rubescens
GTTTCTGTCTACCAAATCCACTCACAAGGCTTTGGTCGGCCCGAGGCTATAGTAGACACTTGCCCAAGGTGTCACACGGTGGGACTGAACCCGGAACCATGTGTTTGGGAAGCAAGCTTCTTACTACACAGCCACGCCTGCGCCTACTTTGTGTATTGTAGAAACATAACCAATTTATTGCAGATAAATTTGAACAAACAAAATCTGATATGGACTCTGGTTGAGAACCACCGAATTAATGGTTGTAGTGCTGTGCGTGTGTGTGGGGGTGCTGTGGAATATTGTGTGGAGCAGTATTAGTGCGTATATAGGGGAAGTGTTGAGTGGAGTATTGTGTGAGGGTGGGTGGGTGTTAAGTGGAGTAGAGTGTAATGTGTGAAGTATCACAAGAGTGCAATGTATGTGGGTCAAATGTGTGTAGTATTTGTGTGAATGGTGTGTGTGCGTGTGTGTATATGAGAGCTGTGTGTGTTTATATGAGTGCTGTGTGTGTGCGTGTGTATATGAGTGCTGTGTGTGTGTGCGTGTATGAGTGCTGTGTGTGTGAATGGTGTGCGTGCGTGTGTGTATATGAGTGCTGTGTGTGTGTGTATGGTGTGTATATGAGTGCTGTGTGTGTATATGAGTGCTATGTGTCTGTATATGAGTGCTGTATGGTGTGTGTGTGTGTGTGTGTATATGAGTGCTGTGTGTGTGTGTGTATGGTGTGTGCGTATATGAGTGCTGTGTGTGTGTGTATATATGAGTGCGGTGTGTGTGTGTGTGTGTGTGTGTGTGTGTGTGTGCTGTGTGAATGATATGCATTTAGTATTGTGTATGAAAATGTCTATTTAGATTTTAGTAGATAACAGCTGATGGATAGACAGAGAGATACATCATGGAGGAAAGATAGACACAGCAAGGAGAGAGAGACAGAGAGAGAAGTCTGTGAGAGATGACTAAACAATAAAACAGTTAAAGAGGAGGAAACAACAAAGAAACAGATGAGGAGTGATTGTTTTAACTTCCTTTGGATCGTAGGACACCACTTAACATGGAATGCATGAATCACCCTATTGTTTTCCAATATCCATTAGCTCTGACGAGTATGCAGTGTTATAAAATTGTGCTGTTAACATCTAGTTTAATACCCAATGTGAAACTGATTGGTAAGATCATCAGTAATGGATCTATAATACTGTGCATTTGGATTAATATAACCCACTTTATTATATTAGTAATATTAAAAGAAATGTTTACATTCTTATATTTCTCTCACAGTCAGGCTTCCCTAGAGATTGAGAAGAGAAGGTAAAGAGAGATAGAGAGAGAGAGAGAGATGTAGTAAAACAAAGGGTGGCGGTGTAAAAAAAGGAGAGACAGAGATAAAGAATGGGGGTGGGGGTGGGAGGACTAATAGGATGAAAATGAATCAAACAACTTGTCGTCAACTTACCTCTTGGGTCATACGGCTGGCTTTGTTGAACTGAGCAAAACCTTGAGCAAGTAAAGCAGCTGCCCCACCCTAAATAAAATGTAAAAAAAAGGAGAATTGAATTGACATTGGTTTTACTCAGAGAGCAAAGGTTCCCTGTTCTATATTTCAGGGTCGTCGTATATTGTCTCATTACACACAACTAAACTTTACCCATTCTCCATTTTCAACTTTTCCCCTCAACCCCCCAATTTCTGACCATTTAGGTGAAGGTTAGAAGTTTGCTTCCCAACCACATGGTTCTGAGTTCAATCCCACTGTGTGGCATCTTGGGCAAGTGCCTTCTACTATAGCCTTGGGCCGACCAAAGCCATGTTAGTGGATTTGGTAGACGGAAACTGAAAGAAGCCCATCGTATGTATATATATATATGCGTATATATCTATGTGTGTGTCCTTGTGTTTGTGTTTGTCCCCCACCACCGCTTGACAACCGGTGTTGTTTAGTTTACGTCCCCGTAACTTAGCGGTTCGGCAAATGAGATCGATAGAATAAGTACCAGGCTTTAAAAAATAAGTACTGGGGTCGATTCATTCATTCATTCGACTAAAAATTCAAGGCGGTGCCCCAGCATGGCCGCAGTCTGATGACTGAAACAAGTAAAAAGATAAGAAAAAAAAAAGATAAAGATATCATCATCATCATTCAATATCCCTTTTTCTATGCTAGCATAGGTTGGATGGTTCAACAGGAACTGACGAGCCAGATGGGTGCCCTTCCTAATGCCAACCACCTTACAAAGTGTATTGGGTGCTTTTTTTCATGGCATATGTATGTGTGTGTGTGGATGTGTATTATATGTGTGCATATATGATTGTTCTCTCCTTGTCAAGATGTTTGTATGCTGTGAAAAAAAAAATACTGTAATTAAAAATATACTGTGGTAAATGTTCAGCCATTGAACATAGTTGTTATTTGAAGGACCAAGGGAAATATCTTGTTTGGAAACAAGTGAGTGCTGTTGACAGGAAGGGCATCGAGGTATAGAAAATCTACCTCAGTAAGTTTTGTCTGACTCTTGGAAGAGAAGATGTTAAAACAACGATGATGATCTACTTCTTGCCCCTCAAACCTTAATCCTTATGATTATACAAACACAGAAATAAGAAACTACTTAGGTACACCTCCTCTGATGCAATAAAAACAGCAACATTGAAAAGGGAATTGTAAAAGATTATAAAAATAAAAAATATAGACAGGTTTAGATGAATCAACTGTTATTTCACCTATTCAGTTTCATATCTACCTGTCAGGTGATTAAGAAGATAAAATCAGGAAAGCTACAGATTCATCAGAGATTGTTGCTAAGATGTTAAAAGCATCCGTCTGTGTAGGTACCATAGTAGTTATTGTGCATTACATTTGTTATCAGTACTGTTTTGTTTTTGAAACCAAGGATGTTGTTTATTAGTACCTTAGTAAATAACTGTTTGACATGTAAAGAAGTAACAGCAATTTGTTGACCCATTTATTACCATCTTTCTGTTGTAATACACTGCCTTTGTTTCAATTAATTTTGAAAATAACAAAAAATTTAATAAAATAATTTTGTCATTATTAAGTTGGTGATTGGAACATAAATCAGCATGAAACTTTAATAAAAAGTTTTTAACTTAGATCATTTTTTTCAAAATGATCTCCAGGAAATGTGTATCAAAGAACCAAGGGTGCTCTAGGGCAAATTGGTATCAAAAGGGTTAAACAACTAATTGTATTTATAAAAAAGAACTACTTTCTATTAAGGTGAGAAGTGTCTATGTACAGCACTTCTCTAAGCTGCAATATTTCATATTTGAGCTTTTAAAAATTGTACTTTTTCCCCCTCTGTTTTCCAGACCAAAAGACGCAATACGTGCCATAAAAAAAAAGCTGCAACAAAATGCTGGCAAGAATTATGCCGCTGTCATGTACACTCTAATTGTAAGTATTTCTTATTTTTGTTCTCTTGTTATTCATGTCTTCATCTCTTTCCTCTCGCCATTACTAAGCAAATTAAAACAAATAGAGTTAAGTGGCTTGCCAAATGATTCAACACCATTTTTATGATGACTTTTGTACTGAAAAAGTCTGTGTGCAAAAAAAAAAAATATTGACACCTTTTCCTTCATTTGTGTGTGAGAAAGTGGTAAAGAGTATATAGGCTACTTTTGTATTTCACTGTACCTTAAATGCATCTGAGAAAATCAACTACTAGGGATCTTGTATTCGGAATCAGGAAAGCTGTTATGAAGTGAAGGCAACCAATGTAGGAGCTTGGTCACTCCAAAATGAAAAATGACCAGCATAATTCAGAAGGGGCTCTGAGTCCTGTAAGACAACCTCAAGTGCTGCTTTGTATTTTACTGAACCTCAAATGCATTTGAGAAAATCAACTACTAGGAAGTCTTGTATTCAGAATCAGGAAAGCTGTTATGAAGTGAAGGCAACTAATGTAGGAACTTGGTCACTCCAAAATGAAATATGACCAACATAAATCACAGGGGCTCTGATTTCTGTAAGACAACCTCTAGTGCTGCTTTCTTGATAAAATACTACAGAAACCTCATTGATAAGCATAACGCTTCACTGATTTAACACTATTCTTTTGTGCTTGACTACTTTTAGCAAGCTCTTGTTAACATTTAAACCAGAACTCTAGTTTGAGGATAACCCATTTGCTACATCCAATGATATCTTTACTTGAATAATGTTATTAGTTATCAGGCAGTGCCAGATAGTAGAGGGACTTGAACTCATGCATAACATATTGAGAGACTGCTCTATTAGTAGGTACATAATCTTTTATCTTCTCCCCAGTTTAAAACTAGTTCCCCTCTCCAGCTGGCACAGAACCTTTAAAAATCCCTCCCCTAACTTACTTTCAGCTGGACTATCATACAACCAACATAGTGTTTCATCGCAACTTATGCACTTTGATTTCCTCTTGCTCTTCTCCATCAAATATTTACCTTATTTTCAACTTAGCAAATCTTGACACTATGTTGACTAATTAACTCTCCTCTACACCAGCATAATTGAACTTCAGTCCCAATTTTGTCCTATCATTCGCCTCATATTAGCTTTCTCTCTAGCATTTTATTTCACTCTGAGACGCCAGTCTAGGAAGGCTTACAAAGATCATGGATTTCACTTCCTCTTCTTACAGTATAATAATGAATTAAACATATTTAATAATAATAGAACTGTCTAGCCCTTGCTAATGTGTGGCACATCATCATTATCATCATCATTTCATTTAGCGTCTGTTTTCCATGCTGGCATGGGTTAGATGCACAAAATAGATGTAAAATGGTAACATGTTTTTAGCATCAGTAAAAGAGAAGGTAATGTGTTGGTAGGAAAAATGGAATATCAGGCTAAATGCCTTACAATATTTAATTATATTCTTAAGTTTAGAGTCCATACTTTCCAGGGTTGGTTTTACTTTTCAGCCATCTCATGTAGTTAGAATTGATTAGAAGAAGAAGAAAACGAAAAAAAACACTGCTATTATGGAAGAAGCGTAGAAGATCAGATATTGATTGGTATTTCTGGGACCGAAGACCCTTAATAAAGGATACAAAATTTCCAATTCAAACTCAAATATGCAGATTCTCTGATTTATTTTGAAAAAAAAAAATCACTAAAAATTGAAGTTAGCGCTAATACCTTCTGGGTTAGCTTGAAAAACCTGTAGAGGTACACATGCTTAAATAGAGGAAAAGGTATAGAATATAAAACAAAGCAAAAGGGTTGATTGTTTATTTTAATCTATTTCATCCTAGACCCAACCCTATTAATCCTGTCGCAATTAAACAAAGAACATCACAAGTCGTTCCTTATTTCTTTAACTTTGTCCTTGAATAGTTGTGTTAATCTTAATTTAAGCTATATTAGCCTCGTGGCAAATAAAAATTTTTTGTCTTTTATGATAATCACCCTAATAGCAGCAATCAAACAGCCACAAATAATTTTGTTAATTTTTGTTGTTGTCCTGCTTTTTTTCTTTTTTTATATCTTGTTTGCTCTCTTCTTTCTCTCAACTTACTTTCAACCTTTCTCTCCCCCCCCATTACACTCTTTATCATTTCTCTTTCTCCCCCCTCCCCTTCTCTCTGATTGTTGTTCAAGTGTATTGTGTGTAAAGACTTTATACAATGGAGATAAGTTCCAGTGGAGCAATGTTTTTAACACTGAACCACATTCCAAATGGAATGCAAATTGCTCTCACCAGACTTGTCTAAAACACAGTTTCTATGGCCAAGTTCTTACCAGTAGTTTCAAACCTCAACTCAGTTTGAATAGAAAGCTATTCAACCACTGCAACTTGAATTTCAACAATGAACTTTTATTGAGGAAGCAACAACAACAAATATAAGAGGGAGCTAAAATTATGGAATGGTAGATGTATGGGCTCTCTCCCTAGTGTTTGGTGGGGGTATTTTGCTCCACCATAATTATTCTCACCCACTCTTCTATTATGTGAGCACCCATATAGCTCCTCTACAACAAGAAAGCTGTTCTAGCTCTATCGTTCCTACTTTAACCTCTCATCGCCTAATGTAAAGCTGCCTCTTTCTCTACTGGAGACCCACTCAGTCAAAGAGGATATTAGTCTTGCAAGCTACATGGCAACCTCACTAGTGCTGGTTCTACAAAAATAACACCCTGTACTCTCTGTGAAGTGTTTGGAATTAGGAAGGGCATAAATGCATCTAGCCATAGAAACCATACAAAAGCTGACATTGAAGCATAATGCATTCCTCCAACCTGTCAAATCCTGTTAAACCATCCACCCCCATGTCAGCATGGAAGGCAGATGTTAAAAGAGGATAACAATGATGAAAAAAATATCACATTTTCACATCCATCGATACTATACCCCATACAGTTGAGGGGTTTTGTGAGTACTTGGTAACCTCACTAATGCTGGCGCAATGAAAAAAAGCACCCAGTACTCCATAAAGTGGTTGGCACTGGGAAATCATCCAGCTGAGAAACCATGCCAAAGCAGATATTGGAGCTCAGTGCAGCCCTCTGGCTCGTCGGTTCCTGTCAAACCATCTAACCCATGCCAGCATGGAAAAAAACAGACATTAAATGATGATATAATCACACAGAAAAACAATCATTTTACATATGAAATTGCAGTTTTTTTCTTATTATGAATCCAACATGTGGTATTTCGACATCATTACATATGTGGCATATTTTCTTTACTTCAATACTGAATTTGTCCCCACCTTTTACTGTTAGTCTTGAGAATCTTAAAGTGACACTTAACAGTCCTTATGGTAAACTGAAGCCTGTACTCATTATGAGTAAACGATTTAATCCTTTTCTTATTATGTAAACCAATTTCCTTCTTTTGTCAATGCCTTGTAACTGAAAGCCTCTTGGCAATCTTTGCATTTGCTAATCCTTTTTTTTTTTTTCTTTCAACTGCTTTCTGTTTCACATAACTTCTTTAATTTATTTGATTGCTTCATTCCTTTTTAAGTTGCTGGAAACCTGTGTAAAAAACTGTGGCAAAAGATTTCACCTCCAAGTGGCAAATAAAGAGTTTCTTCACGAATTAATTAAAATAATTGGACCAAAGAATGACCCTCCTCCGGTTGTGCAAGAGAAGGTATTAAGTCTTATACAGGTGAGTCACTTGTCATCATAGTCCACTCTAGTGGTCTGCCCTTCTTTCTGTTGTTATATGCTTCCTCAATGCACACACACACACACACACATTGTTAAACAAGAAATGAGATCAATTCTTATTTCAAATATGTATCCTGTTACTTTGCAAAATAAGTAAATAGTATGTTCTGTGCAAACACTCATATTGTTTGACAGGAGTGCACATATTTGTATATATATTACTGCAAGGACTGAACATTCAAGTTATTTTGTTTCATTGTACTCTTTCTTTCTTAAAGTAAGTAAATAGTAATTTATTTACAACATTTCTACTGTTCGTAGAAATGGAAAAGGAAAATCTAAAGGTAAAGAAAACGGAAATAATCAGCAACCTTAAATATAAGTTAATGCACTAGTTTAGAAAGAATTGCAATTTGACATATCATAATCGTATTTGACTATGTTTTTTTTTTATGTTTTTTTAAAATTTATCTCTTTGATGTATGGTAATTTGCTACTTTAGAAGATAGCTGTGATCATATTTTTTACTACATCAGTTAAAAAAAATCTGTATATTGCTCCATTAATTTAGACTACACACATATTGCTAAGTTTCACAAAATATTCATTATTCAATAAGCATAGGCATGGACGTTAAAGGAAGAGATGAGATGATGGCTGTGTGATTTAAAAAGTTTGTTTCCCAACTTGTATGGTTTGGGGTCTAGTACTGCTGTGTGGCACCTTAGGTATGTGTCTTTTACTACAGCCCTGGGCTGACCAGCAGATTTGATACATGGAAACTTAAACAAGCCCATTGTGTGTGTGGGGTGGGGTGGGGGTGGGGTGCATGTATGTATATATGGGTGTGTTAATGTCTCCTTGTCTTGACATCATGCAGTAATTGTAAATGAGTGTCACTGTCATACAAACAGTATCGTCCATTTCCAATCTCTTGTGAAAACATGTCTGCCCATGAGAAAATATTACCTTGCTTAGAAACAGGTGAGGATTGGCAACAGGAAAGGCAGTATAAAATCTGCCTTGATGAACTTCATCTTACCCACACAAACAACATGGAAAGGTAGATGTTAAAGCTTTGATGGTAATATCAGAGATAGAAAATCAATTCTTTACATTCTGAGTTCAAATCTTGCCGTGGTCAGCTTTACCTTTCATTCCTCTGGGCTCAATAAAAGGTATCGGTCAAGAACTGTGTTTGATATTAGTCACAAAAATCTTAGCAACCTCAGAGAGCCTGCAAAGATCACAGCATTGCCCTCCTTTCCTGACAAACTTATAACCACCCCACCTAAAACAGTACATCTTCATCTGCAACATCTCTAGTTAATTTTCTTTTAAAAGATTATTTTTTAATATAACCCATGCTTGCATAATAGTTGTAAACAAGCATCATACAAGTGGTGTTCATTGTCTCCAATTTTCTTCCTTGAAACATATCCAGCCAATGGGGAAATATTACCTTGCTTGGAAAACAGGTGAGGGTTGGCAACAGGAAGGGCCTCCAGCTGTAGAAAATCTCTCAACATATTCCATCCAACTCGTGTAAACATGGAAAAGTGTACATGAAAACGATGACGACAATGCCATCTTTATCTAAACACACTCAATACATGCATTTCTCCTCCTGTTATCTATTCTATTTCACTATAACAGAACCAATATTAAACCCTATATTCAGATTTTCTTCAGAACATTCTCCTTCACAGTCCATGTTTCCCATTTCTCACTCCCTTCACACTGTCAACTAATTATTCTGCTCCTCCCATTTCTTGCTTGTTTCTCTTTCTCCTCTCCCACCCTAGTTCATCTTCTGCAGTCAACATCAGCCCTTTCCACTCTATTGATCATGTTACACACCACCTCCCACCCACAAAAAAGACAATGTACAGTGGTGAGAAACCCTTTAGCTGAAACCTCTGCATGTGTGTGTATGTGTGGTAAAGTAGATACAGCTCTAAACATATCATCAATTGTTCAGAAATGCAGAACAAGTTTTACAGGGCCCACAAGACTAGCTGGATAAAGGGAGGGAGAAAGTTATCCTGAAACTGGAGACCTGGACCAAATCTTTACAACAAAGGGAACTTTTCTGCTCAAGGTACTCAAAAACCAGGTGGTAGTGTTACACCCAGTGACAGATTAAATTTATATATACAACGGCCTTCCACACAGTTTTTATCTACCAAATTCACTCACAAAATATTGGTCACTCGGCCACCTCAGGGCTTTAGGAGAAGACACTTGCCCAAGATATCATGCAGTGGGACTGAACATGAAGCCACTGGCTACAAAGCAAGCTTCTTAACTACACAGCCATGCCTGTACCTATTTATTTATCTATTATTTTCTCTTTGGCATTGTACCTGTAATGCAATGTATGTTGCCTCGTGGTGTTTAAGGTGTTGGGATGACAATTATAAGCTTGTGGGTTGAATTCCTGGACAGGGCAGCGTGTTGTGTCCTTAAACAAGGCACTTCTTTTCACATTGTTCCAGTCTACTCAAGTGTAAATGAGTACTAGCTGTGTGCTAGTGATACCCTTCGTCTGTCTCTCTAGCTGTGTGCTAGTGATGCCCTCCATCTGTTCTTTTAGCTGTGTGCTTGTGATGCCCTTCATCTGTCCCTTTAGCTGTCACATCCTCAATGTTCAGCTGAATCAAGTAGGTGGGGATGGGCAAGTGAGTGTTCATTTCTACTCATGACTACATAGGCACCTAAAATAACTAGTGAATGCATGATACATGCTGCCAAGTTATACTCACTCGCAAGTGATGGCTATGGTTTGCAACATATCTGTATGGATAATTAGTTTTGATAAATGCTTTGAAAAAGAAAATAATTACATTTATTTATTTATTTATTTATATCAGTAATAAATTAGTTGAGGTAGTTGTAAACAAGCACCATTCTAATTATTCATAATATTTTGCTTGCTTTTTTTAATATAAGATACCTCTTTTGGAGAGGCCATCTGTCACAAATTTGTATACTGAAATTCATAGTACATTGATATGATAGATATTTACTTTGTTAAACTTATACATACATTTTATCCAGGTAGGCAGATAGACTCATTCATTCATTCATGGAAAGTGGACATTAAATGATGATATATACGCAAGATGCCACGCAAGGTGCCATGCAGTGGGACTGAACCCAAAACCACATGGTTGCGCAAAGCATACTTCTTACCACACAGCCATAGCCATGCCTGTACCTATATTTGATGTTTTACCCCCTTCAAACACTAATGTGAATTAGGAAGAAATTTGTAACTGCCTTTGCAGTCTCTTTCTAAAAAATAGTCTTCCAATAATATTTATGCATCAGTAGAGATTCACTAGAACCAAGTTCAGACATGCAAGCCAAATACTTGGTTCCTTTTGTCTTTCACTCTTTGGAAAGATAACATGTTATTATTATATTTCAAAACCAGTATATTGTTACTAGTGATAGCTGTTGTTGTTTAACCCCAGGTTAGCTCTGAATGAAACCTTTGATGAAAGGCTTCCCAGTCATGGTCATCCCATCTATTTTTCAGAGTTCCTAGAACTACATTATCCAATGTGTCTTTTGCTTTTTTCTTTTGTTTTGTTTTGTTTTATTTTTCTTATGATAGTAGGGGTATAGTTTGATCGTGATTTGGTTGCTCTTTCTAGCTGGTCAAGTAACTACATAGGGACTCCCAAAATGGTTGATACATATTTTATGTAGGAATTCAATGTATCTGTGTTTTTGTTTTCACCTTTTTTTTCTCAAGACAGCAGGGTATGATTTGATTGTGATTTGGTTGCTCTTTCTAACAATTCAGGTTACCACATGGGGGCTCCCAAAGTGGTTTGTACATATTTTGTGACAGATTGAAAGTTAAAAATTAATTCTAGCAAAATATAAATTAGAAAGTGTTAAGTATCTGCACCTGCTTCTCCTACCTACCCACCTCTGCTGGTCAAATATTATCCAAAAGCAAAGCACTTAGGTGATAAGTACAATTCCTGAACTGGACAGAGATCTATGATGAAACTCTGAAAAAACAGAAGGGATGATCATAACTGGAAAGCCTTTTCTCATAGATCGCATTCAGAGTTTACTTGAGGTTAAACAACAGCAAGACACTTCATTCCATGTTACTCCCATCTACTTAGCTGAGAAAGATCACCTGCCTAATAATGGTGCAGCCCTTCCTCTCCAGTTGTCACATCCTCAACATTCCAACCCCTGTGGAAAGGCTGAGAGGATGACTATATCTGCTCATGATTACATAAGTACCTTCAATTATATAGGCACCTTAAACATCATCATCATCATTTAACACCCGTTTTCCATGCTGGCATGGGTTGGATGGCTTGACAGGAGCTGGCAAGGCCAGGGTCCACACTAGGTTCCATAGACTGTTTTTGGCTTGGTTTCTACAGCTGGAAGCCCTTCCTAATGCCTTCGGTTTTAGGATATCAGTTCTGTTGTGGTGGGCAGGTATTAGCGAAAACCTGTTACATGTTTCCACATTATACCTATTTGAAAGTGATAGCTTTGATTACTTTATAATAAACTATGTGTTTAAATTTCCAAATTCATATTGTATTGGGGAAAATAAATGCTTTTTAATCAAAGTAACAATCCCAACAGATGATAATGTATCTCTAAAAGAATCAGAGAAACTCTCAAAATACAAAGACCTGGAAATAGAGATAACCCGAACATGGAGCCTAAAAACAGAAACAATCCCTATAATAATAGGTGCATTAGGTATGATTAAAAAACATACAGACAAATTACATAACCAAAACACCAGAACTTATGAATATATATAACATAGAGAAAATAGCACTACTAGGCTCCTACATCCTACATAAAGCACTTTCAATAACACCAAAACAAACCACAGCACATGCCCAAGGCACACAGAGCTGTGCTCGGTAGTGCAGTGAAAGCACTACTGAATAATAATAATAATAATAATAATAATGATGATTTCAAATTTTGGCACATGATCAGCAATTTCAGGGGAGGGGGTAAGTCAATTACATTGACCCCAGTACTCAACTGGTACTTATGTTATCAACCCTGAAAGATGAAAGGCAAAGTGGACCTGCGTGAAATTTGAACTCAGAATCTGAAGATGGACAAAATGCCAATAAGCATTTAGCCCGGTATGTTAATGATTCTAATAATAATAATAATAATAATCACCATCATTTAACGTCCACTTTTCCATGCTTGCTTGGGTCAGGCAGTATGTATTGAGGCAGATTTTCTACAGCTCAATGTCCTTCTTGTTGTCAACTCTCACTTGTTTCTAAGCAAGGTAATATTTCACCCTAGAAGACAGGAAACGAACAAGAACACTTGTATGACAGTGGTGTTCATTTACAATCATTACATGTTGTCAAGACAAGAACATACATACACACACACACACACACACACACACACACACACACACACACACACACACACACATACACCAGGTTTCTTTCAATTTCTGTCTACTAAATCAACTCACAAGGCTTTGGTGGGTCTGGAGCTATAGTAAAAGGCATTTGCCTATGCTGACACAGAGAGAATGAGCCCAAAGTTACATGGTTGGAAAGCAAGCTTCTTAACCCACACAGCCATGCCTGCACCTATTTGTTATTATTTTAGTGTTTTCTTCTTTTCATTCTTCATTGTTATTGGGAGAACTTAATAGTAGATTTAAGCCTGTGAGTGACTTTTATCAATTCTTTACCAATATTTTCTTTTCCAGACTTGGGCAGATGCTTTCCATGGTTCAGCAGAGCTGAAAGAGGTGGAGAAAGTATACCAGGACTTGAAAGGAAAAGGCATTGAATTTCCTATGACTGATTTAGATAAATTGGCACCTATTCATACACCTGCCAGAGTAAGTTGAAATTAATTCTATCAGTACTCACCCCAACCATATTGGCATCCTTTTCAGCACAGTTTTAAATACAACTTTATTGGATTTTTATTTTATTTATCTATTATTTTTTTTTTTTCCTGTTATTTCAGATTTCGTGCAGGTTACAATTTGTTGCTTCTTTTCCCATTACACTTAACTCTCTTAGTAATTCTTTTGTAGCAGAGATAGTTGACGACTTCAATATGCATTCAACAAAGCCAACCCCCTTGACAAACATACGAAAAAAATATAATATTAATGAAAATTAAAAATAAAAAAATTAGTTATTTTGTAATATCTGAAATGTTATGAAACCCCTTGAGATATTTTAATCTGTTTTGATTTTATCATACCTGTCACAGCCTTTTGCTTAGTCATTCAAGTTTAGTAAGGTCATGCTTACCAATATTATATAATACAAAGAAACACTGTATATGTACATGTGTTATATTCAGCAACTAGCAACTAAACCATTGTATCTATAATTGTAGTCATAAGTTATATTTTCATCTTACTCTTTCTTCTGTTTAGTGTTTGGTGCCATGGCACCAACCTCTTCATCACAATACAAACGATTAAAATATCTCAATACAGGTACAGACTTGGAAGGGTTTAATCATTATATATCTATCATATCTATTATGAAATAATTATGTTTTGTTCTGGTTGCTAAACCCAGTAAACCATTATTTCTTAATTTCTGTTATTTTGTGTGTTTCTGTACACTGACCTACTACCCTTCCTTTACAGCAGCATTGTATTATTTACAAGGTTTCAGGTTACGAAATATGAAACTTCAATTGCCTATTGAATGTGGCTAACATCATCATCAGTTTTTTACTCACAGATATAGTTAGATACTTTTCTTAATGTTAAACTCAGAATAGTTTCCAAGAACAGAAAGTGTAAGAATAGAAGTGATAATAGTTAAATATGTCAAACAGATGATTGAATTCAATTTTTGAATTACAAAGTCTTTCTATGAATTAACATACTTTTCTAGCAATTATATGTGAATTTTACCTTCTGTATGTTTTGATAGTATTTTTTATATTGGGACAGTATTATTATCTATACACTTAAAACCACACACATACACACACACATATATTAGATAGATAATATTTATATTTTGGCCAAGTCAGTCTCTTGTTACTCTAGAGTTTCACCAGTGCATTCATAGGGTCATCAGACAAGTTACTAGGGAGGACGTCCAGTTGTAGAAGCCATAACAAAGCAGACATGGGAGCATGATGCTGTCCTACAAACTGTCAAATCCTGTTAAACCATAAACCATCCAATCTATGCCTGAATAGAAGATGGACATTAAAATATGATAATGATGATATATATATATGTGTGTGTGTGACTAAAATTAGGATCACAATTTAAAAACCCTTAATGATTGAATATAAAGTCACCCTGCATCTACTGCAACTTTACTTTATAATATGATCATTGGCAGGAGGGGTTTGTTTTTGTTTTAATAACATACAACACAACACACAGAGTTGACATTTGATTAATATTGTTTAGCTTAGCTGTAAATACATGTTGCACCAACAAATAGATATCTGTATTTGATCATTATCTGGTATGTTCTGATGACTGACATCTTGAAAAAAGTCTAATTTATTAGAGATGATGTTATACCTGTCACAGCCTTTTGCTTATTCTTTCAGGCTCAGTAAGGCATCTTCATATTTACCAATATACAAAGAAATACTGTATATGTGCATGTGTTATATTCCGCAACTATACCATTACATGTATTACATTTATAATTATAGTAATAATTTGTGTTTTCATCATGGTCTTTCTTCTGATTTGTGTTTGGTGTCATAGTACCAACCTGTTCTCCATGCAATTGAATTTGTGTTTTGTGTGTGTGTTGAGCAGAGAACTGAAAATGATCACTGAGACAATTCATATGACATTAGTTTCTCAATCTTTGTAAGTCTAAAACTTTAATCTTGAGTCTAAATTTTGGTCTAAATTTTGGTCTAAATTTCAGCAGAATCTTTCATAGTGCAGTTTAATTTCTAAGTTTAAAGTAACAATTAATTCTCTTCACTTTGTTGCTTGCCAGTAATTGATACAAATGTTTTTGTTTTATTGAGTAAGCAGTGTATTGGTTGAGTCTTTAGAGTGCCAGGTATAATACCTTGTGGTATTTGTTCTGACCACTTTGAATTCTGAGATCAAATCTTGCTGAGTTCATCTTTATCTTTCACTCTTCCAGGGTCAATAAAAAAAGTACCAACCTATAGCAGTGGATTAGTGAAACTGGAAGAATGTTGGACTGGATGCCTAAGATCCCTCATTGGGGGGGGGGGGGGTCTTATCTTTAAAATTAAGTTTTGGTCTCACTAGTGCTGGCACCTCATAAAAAGCACCCAGTACAC
>JAOPUL010003388.1:100055394-100076793 GCA_027564515.1 Octopus rubescens
TTAACAGATTAGGAAGGTTGTAGTTATCAGTCTATATACATACACATGAGTCAAATATATTTTCTATAAAGTAGATATTGAGTTGTCAGATAAAATCATTTGTTTAATCCTTTCCAATGTTATTTGAAATAACACAAAATATTTTTATCATTTTTTTTTGTAGCTCCATTATTCTTCCTCAGCTTTTATCGTTTTTGAAATGTTACCTCTTTTCACACATATGATGATGGAGTGCCAGGTAGTAAAAAAACAAATGAATTTATCTGACAACCCAAATAATAATATTAATAACAGATGTGTTTGTCACAGCATCTACAATATTTTTAAGACTGATTCTCATTCATTTCCTTCTTTTCCTAAAAGCAATATATTTCTTTGTTTTACATAATTTTGGTTTGGAAGAAAATTTTGGCTACTTACCTTATTACTTAATGCTTGTCTGTTGGCAATTACTAATGCAGTCACCCAGCAAATTATAAACCTGTCTACTTTCAGAACAACTTGCCAAGTGATGTTAGAATTATTATTCACTTAAACTCAAGTCAGTTTTCGATATTTCTTCATGTTTATTTATAACATGGAATTAATTACTGAAATCTTATAACTCTGTTGCCCAACATACTCCAGTTTGATGAAATTATTGTTAATTGAAAGAAAACCTGAAGTCGGCTTTCTTAAATGAAGGTTTTCTTTTCAAGTTAACAAGCTATCTTCTATTTTTCTACCAGCCTCAAAGAGAATCTCTCAATTCCCCCACTTTGCTGCTTTCACAACTCCAAGATGTTCCATTGTCTTCATATATTGCTTATATCTTATTTGTGTGCGTGTGTGTTATTTATTTTGTTTCATAATTTCTCTTGGCAATTAAAATGAATTCAATGATAAAAAAAAACATTTTGTTTTGTAACTTTTGCATCTCTCTCTCTCTCTCTTAAATGCTAAGACATCGGCTTGCTCTTTAAGACAGAATCTTTAATCCCACTCAAGTGAATCAAGCTCCCCTTGATCTACTTTATGTAAAGGTTCATTCAACAACCATCACCAATATCTTACAAGTGCATTTGTGAGACACTAGCATTTATCTCCCACACTACTGAAATTATTTCCCTTAAATAAAAGCATTAGGATGGCTAACAAACTGTATAGGACAGTCATGGACAAAGTGCAGCAGCCTGCAAAACTTTCTGAATGGCATGCCCCACAAAAAAATTACCTTGAATTTTTTTAGTAGTGTGGCCCACCTGTTGATGAGCCATGTTTTATGTGATTCGCTTCTCAAAAATGGTTGCCTATGCCTAGTATAGACTGATACATATGTGTTAAACGGAGCAAGTTAAAGGTTATCTATCATGAATGCTACAATATTCTGAAGCTGTGTCAGATTTTCTTCAGTGACAGATACATTAATGATGGTTGCATTTAATATTTATTTTGATTTTGTTGCCTTTATATATATTTTTGTTTTGTTTGTTTTTAAACTCCTCCCCTCTCAACTTTTCACTGTCAATGAAATTATTGTCTATTATTAAACTAGCCATCACTGAATAAAACAATTTCGGTAACACTTTGTGGAAAGTATTCCAGTTAACTTCTAATCTTTACAACAACTCACTTTAAATTATTGCCACCACCAAAAAATGTATTTTGAGTTTAATTTATTATTTTTAGACAATATTTATGTCTTAGAAATATCAAACGATGGAGGAGAGAATGATAATGAAGGTTGAAGTTGGCTTTTTATGCGGCCAAATTAAAATCAACGGGAGACAGTCCATCACAAACAGTTTTGTAGTAAATGCACCCTTTTAATGTAGGTTCTTTTATTGCAATCATGTAAAAAAAAATGTTAATGAGTTTATTGTGATTTAGCTAATATAGCCTGTGTTTTCTCTCTTCAGTTTGTGAAGTCAGGTGTGTATATTCAATAATAAAACACACACATTTTCATTCAAACAGGCATACACATGTTTCAATGTGTGTGATCTGTCAAGTTTGGGTGTGTGCATATACATATATATATGGTGGTCTATACCAGCCTATGTATACATATATATCTATATATGACCAGCAAATATATATATATATATATGTAAAGTGGTCTGACCAGGTTCCTCAGTTGAAACTAATATTTTGTAGAATATTATATATACTGTAATCAAAATATTACAATATAACCATTTAATTTCTGCACTTTCAGTTACAGAAATAAAATATAATTTTAGAAAAAAAAAAATAATTGCAATCATTATTATTATTATTATCATCATCTTTTCGTGTATCTAATTAAAACTCTCCTGGATCTGATTGTCCAAATATGGTGATTTTAGTTACTGAATTTTATTTCAAAAAATAAACCATGTTTCCACTTTCCCTCACAGATTTTTGCTATCAATCTTCAGAAGACAATCGTGATGTTACTAAATTCGATTAAATGTATACTTTTTATCCAAAAGAGACGTTTAAAAAAATATGACTTCGAAGTCTTGTCTGCACGAAGGAACTGAGGGTATCTTTGTAATTATATCAAAAAACAAAACAAAATCTACCTTGACATTCATGGTTTTTTTTTTTGTTTTGATTTGTTTTAAGTTTGATCAACTATGCAAGTTGTTTACACTTAAATAATAAAAGAACTTACCTTTCATTCTATCATTTCTAATTGTTTTTGTTTCTAAGCAAATGCAGACCTCTGCCAAACTACACAACTTGCTATTTAGTACGTTGTGATTGGCAGGTAAATATACCTGCTTAAAACATTTAACACTTTGCCTACAATTGGGAGTCATCAGTGACAACCATGGTGGTGGTATTTTTTCGTTTTGTTATGTTTTTTTTCTTCAAGCTTCACGTTACTGTGGTTCAAACTACAGACATTCCCCGCATTACTGCTACCTCAGGTTACGGGATTTCAAGCTAAAGGAAATTGTACAGTATGACCATTAGTTTCACGATACGATCTGTAATTTTGCTCTTACAGAAACTCGTATAGCATAGTTTTAAAATCGTTAACAATTTAAAACTACACTTTCTTCTTAGCTCAATGGCCACTTGTGTTTTAGTTACGATCAAAGTATATAAATGATTTGAAAAACTATCATCACATTACACACATGTATATATAATGTACATAATGAGTGTGTGTGTGTGTATATATGTATATATATATATATATATATGAATGTGTGTTGAGACTAAACAGCCACAACAATACTATTAGCAAGAACAATATGAACACCAACAATACCCACCCACTATCACTAACATCTAATCCAATGCAACCCACTAACTGTGTGTATATGTATGAGTGTGTGTATTTATATCTTAGCTCAAGTGCAAGGGGTGAATTACCTATAAAATCTAGTGACCCTTCAGCTAACTAATCATATAGTACTTTCTCTTCCTCAGTCCTTCACCTTTTCATTATTGCATCAAGAGGAATAAGACAATTTTCCACTCTCATAAATCAATCTTTCCTGGGCCTTTTTTTTTTTATGGCGTATTTGTTGTGGATAATTAATTAATCTGTGCTACTGTTGGATTTGCCTTCAATTTAAGATGTCTGAAAAAAACCTATCAAGTAGACCTGAAGGGAGTAGTGCGAACAGGAACCGTAAAGGTATTACACTAGATATTAAACTTGATGTTTTAAAAAACACTTGATGTGAGAGGAAAGCTAAGTTATATTGCCAAAACATTAAATCTTGCAACATCTACATTGGGAAAAATACATGACAACAGAGAGAAAATTATGTCTAGTGCTCAAAAAGCTACTCCACTAACTGCTCAGACCTTGGAACAACTCATGAGTGAATGGATCAAGTATCAGAATCGGGGTAATTATGCTGATAAACATGATGGTTATTAAAAAAAGAGTCAAAAGTTTATATAATGATTTGCCGATAATGGAAGATGAAACTTGTAATGAAAAACCCTTTTCCGCTAGTAAAGACTGGTTTGAAAGCTTTAATAAATGTATGAATTTGCACAACATAAAAAGTGACTGCTGATACAGAGGTTGTTACTAATTATTCCACATTTGAGGGAGATTTTACTGGTATTTCTAATAAATTGAGTGCCAGTGTTGAAAATCCCTTATTTGGTTTATGCATGAAGTGACACTTTGCTATAAAATATAACCATTCTGAAGTATTTTTGCTCCCGAACAGGTACTTTACATCCTAAATGACCTACACATATCTCACCAACCAAACTACTCAGACAGACATCTACCTATTAACCATCACAACACACTCTCACATCAATGTAGAAAGCAAAAATACCTTTAAAAAAAAAATTTTAAAAAATTAAGCAAACTAAAGCAAGTTCCACTGAGAGTCAAAATATCAAGGTTTTCAGAATTCTACTACCCCTCAAACACAGACTCTGCAATACTTAGATTCTTCAAGAATCTAAGTCCACTTTTACAGTTTGCATCTCCAGTCTGGCACACCCCATCTTGTCTACAATATCAATATGCTGGAAGCTGTCCAGAAATGTCCAACCAGATGAATAACCTGTCAGCTACAAAATTATCTTTCCAACAACAACTTTGATCATATTTTATAAAATTCAGTACCTCTACCACTTGCATAGGTCAAACAGAATTAGCTGAGGTAGATTTTGTACAACCAGATGACCTCACTTTCACCCATTTCCAAGTAAGCTATTTCCTTTTGGCTGAACATGTTTCCACAGAAGGTTGGAAATGAAGGCCACCACTTGATTGACAGCAACATTCATTTACAACTATTGTAAGATATTAAGACAAGGAGACAGAAAAAAAATAACAGATACATCTCAGTATAGACACACACACACACGTGTGTGTATATAATGGATTCCTTTCAGTTTCCATCTATAAAATCCACTCAGAGCTTATGTCAACCTGAGACTATAGTAAAAGATTCAGTTCAACTGTCACGGTGCCAACCACATGACTGGGAAGTGAACATCTTGACCACACAGCCATGCCGTATATCCATTAAAAACCATTAATCTTCAAAATTGTGTCAAATTTGATAGCATTCACTTTCTATAAAACATTGATCCATTTCTGGGTAAATGTCTATTAAGTTAAATGTGTATGTTTGATGGATTTCACTGAAATATGGTATAAGGTGGTGTGTACTCTGCCAAGTGTAGTAGTCATCTAAACACATTGTTATCTCTACTGTAGTCCCACTCAGTTGAAAGGGGATCCTTAGTCTTGCAAGCTACACAGTGACCTCACTAATGTTAGTGCCATAAAAAAAAGGAACCCAGTACACTCTGTAAAGTGGTTGGCATTAGGAAAGGCATCCAGCCATAGAAACTATACTGAAGCAGACAGTGGAACATGACGTAGTCATCCAACTCGTTGGATCCTGTTAAACTATCCAACCCATACCAGTATGGAAGACAGGCATTAAATGATGAATAATTTTTTCAGCAGTTAATAAACTGTATATTAAAGTATTAAGCTGTAACTGACAGAGTAAATGTATATCCATTCCCTGGCTTTCAGCTATGTCCATCAAGGATATTTAACTCCTAAATGGATGGGCCAATTTTCCTAGATCTTCCATGGATGACTAAATACAAGTGTTTTATTAGACTGCTGTATTAAGTTCAAATTCAGTTTTAAATGTCAGGGCTCCAGATAATTTACCTTAGGTACACTGCATGAAGACCTACATCCATCTTCACCCACTATTCCTTGGAGGGTCAGGAGGGTAGAGTCCTCAGGCACCTTCTTAGGATTCTTCCAGAAGCAACTGTCACTACACTTTTTGGCTGGATTCCCAAGTGTGACTAACTGAAAATATGGATATTATCCAACCATCTCTAGGTCCCTTGCCAGTTGGCTCAGCTTAAAGAAGCCATATCAACCGATTTGGTGAACTGATAATTGTTGAGAATATAGGGTGTTATTTAGAACTAAATTTAAGTGCAGCAGAGCAGCCGGATACTAAACTATGCCACCAAACAGCTGAGTTAACACAAGAGAATGACAACATTGATGAACAATAACATCTATGGTCCAATATGGAGTATGGTGTTTATGAGTTCCTGGATTTATTATATCTGCACCAGTGAAATTAAAAACAAGTTTACAGATGAATTGTTGAAACAAATGTATTTTGAAGCTGAAAGCTATTCTATTACTTGTCCACCAATGCAGATTGAGGCACGTACATTCACATACTGGTTATATTAAGAGTTGCTAGAATTAGCCTCACACCAACTGTAACTGTTTCATTAGATATGAATGTTTAGTTGATTACTAGTTAATTACTTGAGCTTTTGCGATCAGAGATATCACCCAATGGAATCTAGATTAAAAGGAAAAGAAGAATTACGACATACTTTCTACCTTTCAAAAAATTGTATTAGATATATACAGGTATAGCTGGATGGTTCAAAATTTTGATTCCCAACCATGTGGCTTCGGGTTCAGTCTCACAGCATGACACCTTGGGCATGTGTCCCCTACTATATCCCACTTGTGAGTAGATTTAATAGACAAAAATTTAAAGAAGCCTGTTGTGTGTGGTTTGTGTTTCCTTGTCTTGACTCTCATTCGATAGTTTTAGACGGCTATCACCATCATACAGGCAGTAGTCTTCCTTCTTTCTGTCCCCCTCCCAAGAAAATGTATCAGCCATGGGGGGGGGGGTATTACCTTGCTTGGAAACATGCGGATTAGCAACAGGAAGGGCATCTGGCCATAGAAAATCTGCCTCAACAAATTTCATTTGAACCATGCAAACATGAAGAATTGGAAATTAAACGTGTGTGTCAATTATTTCAACCATCACAAAGCAATTGAGATCTAACAAAAAAAAAAAAAAAGAAAAACATTCAAGTAGTCAAATTTTACTTGGAAGAAAAACAAAGACAATGAAAGTGGATGTATGTTTATTATTCTGTTCAATCTGTTGTTTCCATCTGTATTTACATTATTATTATTATTATTATTATTATTATTATTGTACATAACTTCATTCAGATTGATCTGATACTTGACCACTCAACAAACAGTCTCAAAACATTGGACGGCGGCATTAGCAACAACAAAGCAAAGGGCCACTGAAGCAGCTGGTCTCTTCTCCTCTCTCCTGGATGTGTTATCCCATGAAGGAGTCACTCTGTATAAAAATCTGCTACATCTAACACTCATCTGCCAAGAGCCAAACCAAATGTATTTATAAAGCAGACAACTAACATTTCAGCAGATGTACCTGAATATTATTCAAATGATCTGGTAACTTTACGTCAGCTGTCTCAATTTCTCTAAGTAACTAGAATTGAGTACATCTTTACATAAATGTCTCCATGCGCCTGTCTATCTCAATTTAAAATGAAAATTAGTCATGTCAAGTTTCCAGTTTAAAGGCTCCTCTTTAAGGTAAGAGTGGCCTCCCTTAGTTCTCCTTGCCCCATTTGTGGTTGGGCACGTAGAAAATTTCATATTTTAATAATTTTGTTGGAATAAATCGATTCTAGATGCTATCCCTACCACTTTCTACTCAACCATGAAGTAGGAGTGGAACCTTTTGTCAACCAATCAACCAGTAATTAGTAATTACTGGAGCAAACGTTAAGAGATGACAGGATTAAGTTGAGATAGTGAAAAGTTGAACTCAGAATCATGAGACAGCAAAACAGGATGGCGCAAAGTATCCAGCCTGAGGCATTGACTCTCTACTTTGTAATGTAGAAAGATGTCAATCAGCAAAAATATTCATTTTTCTACACTGTAGTGAAAACCAGAAGAATAGAGAGACACACAAAACATGTACAAATACATTCATTTTATATGAGAAAATATGATTGCTCCATTTATCATAACCAATAATACTACTAAATACAGTAGTAATCACACCACTATACTGGAAGTAGACTAGATGATAAAACTCTACATGGAGCTCTAAACTCATACATCTAACTGTACAGACAAGATATATTATATATGCATGTATGTACTTTACCATTCTCCTGCCCAGTAAGATGAAAGAATACCTTAGCCTTCTCTAACCCCACTTTCAATTATGCAATATGTTTGAAGAGAAGAAATAATGTGGAGTGGGTAGCTAGAGATAGAATCGATTTCCTAAGTCAAAAAAAGAGTCTTGTATGCTCTGAAAGTAAGAAAAAGAAAATATATACACAGACTTGGCTGCTTCAGTGTTTCCCAGTTGCCATGGCCGAAGCAAGAAAACAATTCTCTACCAACAAATGGTAACCAATGCTTACAAAATAATGAGGGTTTTTTTTTTTATTTATTTTTTTTTACATAGGTAACAAGCCTCAAATTTTTATGGATGGGGGAATTGGAAGTTGTGATGTTTATGCCTTTCCCAGGGACATAAGTGAAGTGGTTTCTAACTTGGTCACAGACTCACAAACATGTCAATTAACAAGGGATTATTGCCTCACCATACCATCCATGAATGATAATAAATAATGCAGCATGTATAAAACTCTTTTCCTTTACAGTTTCATGAACAACAACACAGTTGTCTGGTAAACATGTTCACCATCTAAAATGTTCATCTGATGTAGTGAACGTTTTGACCAACTAAAATGTTCCACTAGTGAAGATTGTTCCCCCATAAACAGTATCATGTCTTCAGATAGGTGATCAACATTCCAATGTTAACCACTTACTCATGGAATCAAACTTCAACGTATTTTACCCTAAACCCCAATACATTACTGAAGCATGATGAAACTGTCATGTCAGAGAAACTTAGAGTCCAAGATGTGACAAAAAAAATTGGGAGGGCATGAGTTCTGTTACCAATTTTTCCCCCCTTGTCAAAGAATATTTAATTCTAAAAAAACTGATTTTACTAAAATCATAGAATTTTCTTGGAGACTTCCATATGAAATGATAAGTAAACTGTTTAAACATCAGTGTAACAAAAAGAAAAGATCAAATCCATTTAAAAGCTACAGTATAAAATTCTATAAAACAATTGCCCTATGAACAGTATTATCACAACAAAAACCAATATTGTAAAAAATAAAAGAAACCACCATTATTATTATTGTTATTATTATAATCATTATAATTGACAGAGCACTGAAGACAAGTTTATAATACATGAAAATAGCATGCAAGCCTACACCTATATCACTGAATGAGAAATTATTCCAACTATACTTAGTTATATAACAATCACAAACAAAATTGCCAAAAATGATCTGCTTTGAGCCACATGACAAAAAGAAATTGCACCATTGTATAATAGGAAATTTTCTGGACAAATGAGTAATAAATTATGGTTAAGATTCCAGCATTCTTTTGGAATGAAGGCACATGGCCTAGCGGTTAGGGTATTGCACTCACAATCACAAAACCATGGTTTTGATGCCAGGACTGGGTGGTGTGTTGTGTTCTTGAGCAAAAACATTTCATTTCACGTTGCTCTAGTTCACTCAGTTGTAAATGAGTGACCCTGCAATGGACTGGCGTCACGTTCAGGGAGAATGTTGTGATCTTGGTTACTTATACACCATGGAAACCAGGTAACCAACCCTATGAGTTCGAGGACTGGAAACAGTAATGTCCAGGGGTTGATGATGATGAAGATTCTTCTGGACGACAACACGTTAAAGCTAACTGCAGCTCCCTTCGATAACAAAACAGCAAATTGTCAAACTTGAATGGAGTGAAACAATGATGACTTTATCATAGAGGATTGCCAAAGCTCTTGTTAGATTAAACACTCTTGCTTTTGTAACAGAATAATTTATATTCCATAAAGTTTAAATCATTCTCAGACTTCATCATAGACCTAAGTATATATATATTTGCTAGTATTCAAAAGAAGCCAAAGATGTCATATTTTTTTGTTTTTTAGTGAAACCTCAGTCTGTCAAAATTAAAACAATAGGGTTAAAACAAAAGAAAAATATGCAGTTAAATGACTAAATAACAGATTCCAGGAAATAGGATTTTATCAATAAATCAATCAACTTATTAGAGAATAAATAACTGATTAATAAACATATATTTATTGTAATAATGTATGTTATTTACTACAACAATGCTGTTTGTTTAGCCCAGGTCACCTATAATCAATGTATTCTAGCCATGACCATCTCACCCTATTTTCAGACAACATATCCAAGAGCACATTACCTAATGTGTACTTCTTTTATTTATTACAGTAAGGTGATGTTTGAAGGGAATTTGGCTGCTGTTTCTAACAAATCAAGTGACTAAATAAAAGCTGCTTTATTGACTCAAGTAGTACTGAAGAAAATGGATATCATAAATTGATTTTCGTGTGTGTGTATATAACTTCTGCACAATATGTCAGAAAGTGAATTTATTACTTCAGAGCAGTTTTAACAGGCTTTCATTAGAACTGTATGTACTATATTATATAGATGAAGATAGAGAAGATGGTAGGTGGGGTGGGGGAATTTCCTAGCCAATTAACTTTCATGACAAAGAATTATTTCAGTAACTGGCCATCAAAAAGAAGAACAAACAACCAACGATCCTTCCAAAGAAAATATCAAATGAATCCATCTACCCACATAATTCAAAGCTGTAACTCCTAAAACTCCCAGTGAAATGGCATTGATCACACACACACACACACAAACACACACAAAGATCTCAACTGATAAATGTTACTTTAACAGTTATGATAAAGAATTAACTGCCTGATACATTAGAATTAAATAGAATCATTATTATTGAGAACACTGTAATTTCTTTTAGGAAGAATATTTTAAAGAATGTGAAGGTGTGTGCCCTAGTGCTTAGTTAGGGTGTTGGATTCATGATAGTAAGGTTGTGGTTTCAATTCCCCAGACTGGGTGGTACATTGTGTTCTTGAGAAAATCACTTCATTTCATGTTGCTCTAATCCACTCAGATGAAAATGAATATCTGCATCAGTTAGGTAGAGGAGTTAATCCTGCAGCAGGCTGGCATCCCGTTCAGTGAGAGTATTATACTCTCAGTCCCTTAAATGCTATGTAAACTGAGATAAACTTTGACCTAATGAGCTTGTAGGGTTGTGACAGACATAAGACCTAATTTTAAAGAACACTGGATGCAGGCAAGGTTGCAGTTAAGAAGTCTATTTTGCAACCACTTGGTTGTAGGTTTGCCCCTACTATGCAATGCCTTTAGGCAAATGTCTACTGCTATAGTCTCAGATTGACTATTAGAGTGAAATTTGGTTTCCACACAGATGATAACTGTGTGGAAACCTGTCATGTGTGTGTGTATAAATTGGTGCAGAGAATAAAATGTGGCATTTAGGTATTCAGTTATGGCCCTTTACACCAATTCAAACTTAGCAATCTGATAAATTGATTTCATCATCATCATCATTTAAACGGACGTTAAATGATAATGATGATGATGAAATCAATAAAGAATCAAACTAAATACTTGGGTTGGTAAATAATCATCTAAAATCCCTTGAAGGCAGTGCTCCAGTATTGTCACAGCCTAAACACTAAAACGAATATAAGAGTTGTGAAATATCTACAAGTTGGATAGGTAGAAATTCCCAACCTACAAGCTTAAATGATGATACAAGAATTTCCAATTAATTCAGTCATTCAAGAGATCTTGTGTTTTAGAAGCTAATGACCAATATCACCAAAATATTTTATAATTGGCAACCATTCTGATTTTCTTTTGAAATAACTCCTTAACAACCAAGTTATTTTGAAAATTAGATTTTGGAAGTATTTAAATAAAATACCTAACTTTATCATTATCAAGCTAGTGATTGGAACTTAACTTCAACAAAAGGTTCCTACATATGATTATGATGGAAGATTCTAAGTTATAAACATGGTAAGATAGAGAATTTTCAAGTGACTTGGTATGTAAAAATAGTTCACATCCCATTTTAAGACTTGTCTTATATATCTATGTATATATCTAATTATTCCATCCTCACACACCATGCCTCATAAAGAAAGACTAATTTCTTATCTGCTTATTAAATAACATATTATTCAATTCCTTATTCACAAACACACTTGGATGAAAATAAAAGGTAAAGCAGTTTAAAATTGAAATGGTTATGAATAAAGTGCAGGCCACAATACACAGATACTAAAATCTTAAGTTTAATACATAATCACACTCACACATATTTATATGTATATATGTGTGTATATCTGTCATTACTGACCAAAGAAGGAATTCAACTTCATCTCTATGACCCACTCACATAACAAATCCCAATTTACTAAGATTAGTTTTGCTGCCAATAGGTACTAAATATGGATTTGTGCAATGCTATTCCTTACCATTGTTATTATAAGCATAACTTGCTGGTCAGTAACTATTAGAGAAAGAATAATATTCTTTCAATAAGATCTAAAACTGGGGGGGGGGGGAGTGTCAAGGTTTTTAACATATTTAACATCAACACTTAAGACATTGAAAAAACATTTTTCTCAAAATTAAAAGCTAAAATATGCAAAGGTGGAAATAATTTTTTTTTAAAATCAATACTAGAAACAATAGCGTTATATTTATTATATATATATATTATGATGGCAGATATTTCAGTTCCATTCCAGCAGTTAAAATGACTAAATTTTATGTATCTCCCAACAAAAATGATTAAATTAAAAAGTAGGGACTAAATTTAAAGTTTATGTAGGAACAACATCCAACAATATCATTTTTTTAAAAAAATGTTAATTAAAACAGTAGAAAACAGAAAATATGCATTTTCTATTTTTTTTTTTTTCCATACCCCTTTTTAACTACTTATAATTCATTAGATTCTTTAAAAAGAAATATCAAACGTTCCTGCTTTGTTTTTAATTCTTAATCCAGTTTTTCTGCAATAAGTCAAGAGCTAGGTTTGTTGTCCGAACATGAAGCATGAGAGCCTGTGATCCACCAAACATATATTTCCACATGCTAACAATGTAACATACTGTTATATAAACAAATATTACACCTTCATAAAACTATTTCTAGTAGGTTAAAATGCTTGAAGACCCACTAGAAAATATTAAGACAACCAACTTTGGAAATTAGCAAAATTTTATCTCTACTAACCCCAAATATGTTTTCTACAAGGATTAAAAAATATATATAAAACAAACAATAGAAGAATTCACTTCAGAAACTAACAGGAATATTTATTCCAGCCTCTTTGGTATTCATTCTTTCTCTGTTATATTGCTGCCAAGTGTAGCAATTCACAAAGCAGATTACAAAACAGCAAACAGACATTAACACATCCATTGCAAGAGCTTTTGATGAAAATGTTATCACAGTTTTAGACAGACTTTACTGCAAAAACTCTACCAAATATCTATAACAAAACTGACCCAAAAAGTATTGAATGTTAAGTCCAGTTAGATGTTTCAGAAAATTCTCAATTATTATTTATTGATTTTTGTGGGGGGTTTTTTTCCGTAACGTTTCACTAAAACAACATATTTCCACTTTCCTTTCCTTCCCCATCTTTTCATTTTTAATTTTTTTTTTCCTGCTCGCACTTAACCATTTGAAACTGAGGAAAATGATTTCTTTTATCCTTTCATAATTAAGAGTATATACGGAATTAATGAAGTCCAACAGGCAAGATATCCTGCGATAATGACAGCCAAAACAATATGAAGATGATGGCTTTAGATTGTGTGACGCAGTTTACATTTATTTCCCTGGAATTGCTTCCAGCAACAAGTAGCAAACTTCAGTTTTTTTCATATTAGCAGAAAGCTAAGTTAGAAGAACTTCACTGGTAATAAATGTTTTCTTTTTAATAAAGATAAATAAATAAAATAAATAATGTCCTGAATGCAAATCAGATGATTTTGTTTTTGTTTTTTAATGCATGGTCTCCAAAACAAGGGAGCTAATCAAGTAATAATTTGGACTCATTAACAATAGATCTTTAAATCTCTTTAAGGTTTAGCTTTTCCAAAAGTCTGAATAATTACCATCAAAGAAATGGCACTGGTGTGTAATGTAAGCATACTGTTGTTTATGTTTCCCCAAAACATAGAAATAGACCTCAGCTTTGTCTGATTCCAGTTTAATTGAGAGGTATCTTTCCATATATATATATATATATATATACAGCCACTAATTATGCTTCAAGCTACAATAACATGTTTTTAATATACCTTTTCCAAAGCAATCAGATTTTTTACTTTAGCAGAAGCTGTTTCTTTGAAGTAACTTTAAAAAAATAAAATAGTAAAAAAAAAAACAAAGAGAAAATCAGGTATTCTGTGATGTGGAGAGTTCCATTTCAAAAATGGTAAAATATGTAACTGTTACATTCCACCATGGCAGTAGACCTAGTTTTACTGTGGAATACTGAAGTCGAAAGAAGAACAAGATAGCTCAGATATATATATATATATATATATATATATAAATAAGATTCTAAACTGAAAATGATTGTTCCACAAGGCTCTGACTACTACTATTATTACTACTATACATAGTCAGCTGCTAACAACAAAAACAGCAACAGTAGCAACTCTTGTACAGTGACAGTACTATGAAAGGTGGGTGGGAAGGAAGAGGGAGTATAAATAAAAACCAAATGACGACAACAACATGAGGGCAGGATTGGTTCTCAAGCTGAAACAGTGAGGCACAAGGCAGAAACAGAACAAATTCTTAAGCAGATTGTTTTGAGTAGTTTGCATAAACAGTTGGTCTTTAATGATAAGAAATGTCTTTGGCAATGAAACAGTTACAATAGATGTTTAACGGCAGCATTTAGACTTAGATCGTGTGTATCATCAGCACGAACAGATTGGTTGCCTCGCAACATTTCTCTCGTCTCTGATTGGTACAAAATCTCATCAGATGGGGTGAGAGCGATATTGGTAGAAGTGCTACAGCAGGGATATCAGTGAGCAATAGTTTTCAGTCTGCAGATAGTCAATAAAACAAGATGGAACTTCAGATTATCTGTGCAGGCGGCAATAATATACAGATGAGATGAAGGTTATTTCAGACAAAGTTCTTTAAGTTGTAAATCCTATGGAACTGTGCAGAAGAGCCTTCCTTCTGTCGGAACTGGGTCAATGTGAATTGTTAGCAAAACACCGATACAGCTCAGAGTCAAGTTGACAGTGATGGCAATAACAATAACAACAGAAATAACAACCACATGCTTACAGTTTCTGTTGCTGGTATTTGGAGAGCAATGCCTCAAGTAGACGTAGTCTAGCTTTTACTTGCTGCAAAATGAAAAGAAGAAATAGAAACGACAATTAGACACAAAAATAATAATGACATCTCACATTAGCATTATCATCCTTGTAGCATTCACTTTTCCATGCTTGCATGGATTGTTCAGATTTCATTGAGGCACATTTTCTCCAGCTGGATGCCTTTCCTGCTGGCAACCCTCACCTGTTTCCAAACAAGATAATACTGCCAGACATGTCTTTGCAAAATATTGGAAATTAATGATACTGCTTGTATGACAGTGACACTCATTTACAACATGGAAACACATGCACACACACAAGGTTTCTTTCAGTTTCAATCAACCAAATCCAATCAAGACTTTCATCAGCTAGGAGCCAGAGTAGAAGACCCTTGTCCAAGGTGTCACACTGAACCCAAAACCATGTGGTTGGGAAGCAAACTCCTTAACCACAGCCCTGTTCAGAGAGAGAGAGAGAGAGAGAGAGAGAGAGAGAGAGAGAGAGAGAGAGAGAGAGAGAACATGTATGTAAGTGGAGACAAACAAGTAGTGTCATCTATATCTAATATTCTGCAAAAACATGTCTGGCCAATGAGAAAATATTACTTTACTTGGAAACAGGTGCAAGTTAGCAATAGGAAGGGCATCCAGGCATAGAAAACCTGGCTCAACTAACTATCTAACCCATACAAGCATGGAAAAGTGGATGTTAAAACGATGATGATGTTGCTAAGAGAATATTAATATAAATTTTCATTATGGTTATTCAAAGCAAGTTTTATTTATTTAAACTAATACAAATATTGTGTATGTGCAAAAATGGTTTTGAAACAAAATTTAACCTTACTTTGTATTCTTGATAATCTTCTTGTAAAGGAATTTTATCTTCTTTCTGCACTTTTCTGGAAAAAAAAATAACAAATATATATATATTTGTGCTAGTGACACGTTAAAAACACTTGTGCCGGTGACACGTTAAAAACACTGATGCAGGTGATACATTAAAAACACCCATGCCGGTGATACATTAAAAACACCCATGCCGGTGACACAAAGGCACCCGGTACACTCTCTGGACTGGTTGGTGTTAGGAAGGGCATCCAGCCATAGAAACCAAGCCAAAACGAACTGGAGTCTGGTGCATCTCTTCGGCTTGCCACTCTCTAGTCAAACCGTCTAACCCATACCAGCATGGAAAATGGATGCTAAATGATGATGATGATGATATAAACCAACATAGAGAATGTTATCTTAACTGACAGAGATTGAAGAATTTGTAGAGAAATCTAGAGAGAAAATTGATTGAAGTTCCAAATGACTTATTAAAATTATGACCCTCTCTCATAATTTAACCACTCAAAACCTGGCATAAAGCTATCTGTTTCTCAAATACTACCCCTCCACTTAGTAGAGGGGGCTTTTTATTTTTCCTGCTCCTTTCCTGTCTTGCAAATTATTAGGGGCATGAGAAAAGCACCCAGTACCACCTAGTACATTATGTAAAGGGGTTGGTGTTAGGAAGGGTATCAAGTCATAGAAACCATGCCAAAGCTGACATTGGGGCTTGGTGCAGCTCTGTAGGCCACCAGATCCTGTCAAACCATCTAGCCCATGCCAGCATGGAAAATGGATGCTAAGTAATAATGATGATGATATATATATTGTTGTTGTTCAGTCCCAATTGGCTCTGATGGAGCATATTGGTGATTAAAGATGTTCAAGCTATGACCATCCTTTTTTGTATTTTTAGGAACATTTTATGCCAGATTACATTATCCAATGTGTACGTTTTTAAAGATAACCAGGTGTGTGGTTTGAGGGAAATGTGGCTGCTATTTCTATCAGGTCAAGCAACCACTATAGAGGTTTGTGTGATGGCAATGATAACACATTTTGTTGTGAGATGTGATTATGATTCACATAAAAGTGATGAGATTACAATCAATCAATGACTTAATTTGATGGCTTACAATTCAAATCTCAAATCCTGCCAGTATTAACTGAACTATTTGCTCATCTGAAGTCAATCAGAGAGTTTCAAGGTATGTGAGTCATATGTAGTTTGTGGAGTAAAATATCTGAAACACTGCACAGGCATAGCCTAGGCACAGGTGTAGCCTAGGCACAGGTGTGGTTGTGTGGTTAAAAAGTTTGCATCCCAACCACATGGTTTCAGGTTCAGACCAACTGTGTCGCACCTTGGGCAAGTGTCTTCTACTATAGCCCCAGGTCGACCAAATCCTTGTAAGTGGATTCAGTAGACAGAAACTGAAAGAAGCCTGTCCATATGTGTGTATGTTTGTATCATCTCCTTGTCTTGACATTGCATGATAGTTGTAAATGAGTGTCACCGTCATATAAGCAACATCATTAATTTCCAATATTCTGTGAAAACATATCTGGCCTTGGTGAAATATTACCTTCCTTGGAAACAAGTGAGGGTTGACAACAGCAAGGGCATCTGGCCATAGAAGATTTGCATCAACAAACTTTATCCAAATCATGCAGGCAAGGAAGAGTGGATGTTAAAAACTGATAATTATTGTATAATTAGTTGTATATGTTTAAGAGTTTTGTTTAAACAAAGCTGATTAGAGCCAGTTATTGCCGTTCTCTAGTTGAAGAAACCAAATAAACATTTAGGTGCAACTCTCCAAGTCTTCTACATCTGACCTGCCAGGCTTCAGTTTGTAAGCAAGTTGCAAACCCTGACCTGCAGTGGTTGGCTGTATAGAGGGAAGCAAGACAGTGAGAGCATACACCATCTGTCTTTCTAAATGTCTGTCCATCATTTAGATATGTGAGTGGTGCCTAGAGTAGAAACAAATTATGTGTACTCAGATTCATGTGTAGATTCATGTGTATATGTGTGTGCATGTGCATGTGTATGTGTTAATGCTTACTTTCTGCGTTCACATGAAAATAGCACTGAACTGAAAATGGTGAACTTCATTGACAATTCCCTATCAACAAATAGGTGCAGGCATACCATGTGTTTTCAGGTTCAGTCCCACTGTGCAGCATCTTAGTCAAGTGACTTCTACTACAGCCCCGAGCCAACCAGTGTTTTATAAGTGAATTGGGTAAATGGAAATTATGTGGAAGCTAGTTATATGTACATTATATGTCCAACCCATGCCAGCATCGAATATGGACGTTAAATGATAATGATTTGTGTATGTCTTTATGTTTTCTCCCCCCTCCCACTGCTTGACAACTGGTGTTGGTTTGTTTATGTTCCTGTAAATGAGCAGTTTGGTAAAAGAGACCAACAGAATAAGTACAAGACTTAAAGAATAAGTACTGGAGTCGATTTGTTTAACTAAACCATTCAAGGTTGTGCCCCAGCATGGCTACAGTTCAATGACACAAGGTTAAAACATAAATCATCCCCTAGCTCTGTCGAATAAAAAAAATCCTTTAGTTGAAAAACATTGTCTCAGCAATATGTACTTGTCTATCCCATGCTAGCATGAAAACAAGTTAACAATAAACACCACCTATGATACGAATAACATCAACATAAAATGCAACACATTTCTGATATGAAGGAAGACACATAAAAATACAACTGATTGTCAGTGCCAGTGACAGGTTAAAAACACTCGTGCCGGTGACACATTAAAAACACCCATGCCGGTGACATTAAAAACACCCGTGCCGGTGACACATTAAAGGCACCCAGTACACTCTTTGGAATTGTTGTAGGGCATCCAGCTGTAGAAACCATGCCAAAACAAACTGGAGTCTGGTGCAGCTCTCCGGCTTGCCAGTCTCCAGTCAAACCGTCTAACCCATTCCAGCATGGAAAATGGACGCTAAATGATGATGATAATGATGTTACTTTAGCACTAAAACATTGCCACTTACCGTCCATGTTGGCCAAGGAATTCATTTTCAAAATCTCGAAGAATCTTTCTCAGCTTCCTCTTCTCAACTCGAGTCTTTGTCAATTCTTCTTGTAGTTGAGGACTGAAATAACAATGAAAACCATCAATGACACTTTATAATCTAAAATCTATTCACATTTGTTTCTCCTTTACTGACTCCAATATAATAAAAATTAATTCTAAATTCAACATCATCATGTCAATTAGATAAATTGGCTTCATCAAGTAAGCCTGGTCATTAAAGCAGACTATTGCATGTATGTAGACTAAAAACATTTTTTAGCTAGGATTTTACAACAAGCTCCTAAGATTTTCCAGAAGCATTTCATGCCAGTGCTATGGAAAAAAGCACCCAGTACACCCTGTAAAGTGGTTGGCATTAAGAAGAGCATCCAGCCATAAAACCCATGCCAAAATAGACATTAAAGCTTGAAACAATCCTTCTGGCTCATCGGTTTCTCTTGAACCATCCAACCCATGGCAGCATGGAAAATAGATGCTAAATGATGACGATGAATTTTCAATATATAAATTTTGGAAAGCAATCTTTGATACCATAATTATTTATAAAGTTATTACTGAATTAAATCAATTAACCTTACCATCACACACACAAACACACACACACAAATCTTTTAAAACGGTGAAAATAACAGGTGCATAAATGAGAATTTGGTTGATTGTTCAAAAGCTTCACATATCTTAGTGTATCAAGCTTTGTGAAACTAAATTGTTTTGGTCGGGTTTCTCAGTGCAACTAACTTATTAGTACCTGCTATCCATCCTAAGGTTTACAGCTTAAAACTTGCAAACTTACAGGTGTTTAGGCGATGTACTTGTCTGGCATGTGATATGACCTGAGACTGTGTTGAAACTAAAGCAATTATAACATGGAAGACAACCATTCGATAACACACAAAGACTTAACTTTATTTAAGCACTTATTATCTGGTGCCAAAATTTTCATTGCACTAAAAGTGAAGCTGACAGTTTTTGTGCGTTTTTGAATGGCTAACCTGTATCTCCCATGCTGTAATTGTTAGAGATATTTATTTATGGTAAAAATTAACAGCAGTACACACATATTTTATGGATATTAAGACTACATGGTATATCAAGTAAATTTAGTAGCAACAAATATTACAGTAAATGTGTTTTTATTGAGCTATTGAAAAATAATAGTTGTTTAGAATATCCAAGAGTCTGTCGCTCCCTACAACACACCAAAGAGAGAACAAGAATTATAAATGAAACTCTTTTACAAACTAAGGACCCACCAGTCAGCCAGCCACTCTAACTGTCTTTTTATTCTATTTCCTATTCATCAAATTAAATCACTCAAGTTAACCACACATCACATTGGAACTGTTACTAAAGTACAAGGGCCTATAAATATATAGCATATACTTACATAGTCATTTCATGAAGTGTTGCTTCTAGGTTAATCGAGCTTTCTCCGGTACTCATTAGGCGAGATTTGGGAGATCCACTTCCGGCAGAGGTTGCTGCTGATGAAACCTTAATTGTATCTCTTGTTAAAACTAGATCTCTGGTCACAGAAAAATCTGCAACTGTATCAAAATTTTCATCATCCTCCATTTCAGCTGTAGGCACATGAACTGCTTTCTTCCACTTAAAGAAAAAAATGAATAAAAAACTAAACATCAGCAAGAATAATATGACAAAGAATAATAAAGACAGTGTTAACAGAGTCGTCAATCTTTGATCAAAATATTGATTCCTCTCATTGGTATTTTACTACAAGTTTGTAAAAGGGGAAATATAGTTGAATATAATAAAAGGGGTATACAGCTGGTTGAATTAACTCCAGAGTATGACTGGTATATATTTTATTAATCTTGGATAAATGGAGGGAACAAAATACTGTAAAGTATATGTTTCTGCCTCACAATCCTCATCATCATCATTTAACGTCCGTTTTCCATGCTGGCATGGGTTGGATGGTTTGACAGGATCCGACAAGCTGCAGGACTGCACTAAACTCCAAAGTCTACTGTAGTATGGTTTCTACAACTGGATGCCTTTCCTAATGGCAACAACTTTACAGTATGTACTGACCATATTTAATATAATGACTTAATGGTGTTTTTATAGCATTCTTCATGTTGAAGTAACATTATATAACAATAAGAAAAACCATAGGTGCAGGTGTGGCTGTGTGGTAAGAAGCTTGCTTCCCAACCCCATGGTCCCAGGTTCAGTCCCACTGCGTGGCCACCTTGGGCAAGTGTCTTTAACTATAGCCTCAGGCCGACCAAAGCCTTGTGAGTGGATTTGATAGACGGAAACTGAAAGAAGCCCGTCGTATATATATATATATATATA
>JAOPUL010003388.1:100076891-100088926 GCA_027564515.1 Octopus rubescens
CCCAGCTTGCCAGTTTCCAGTCAAACCGTCTAACCCATGCCAGCATGGAAAACAGATGTTAAAATGATGATGATGATTTAGAAAGCATTAAGGCTTCTCATATTACTAACCAAAACATTACAAGCTAATCTCCAACTATCTTGGCGAAATCTGAATTCCAAGGAGGAAGGAGCTTTTGGAATAGAAAAGATAACCTAAGAAAAACACGGAAAGAAGTAGTGAGGACTGCTGGAGTTCACAAAAGAAATGACAAAGAACTGTAGCAAGTGAAGAGCTGATGGATTGACCCCCCCCCCCCAACTCATGCCAACATAGTGAAGTGGATTTAAAATTGATGATGAAACAGGTGGTAGAATACAAACGCATAGTTAGGGTTTGAACTCCTGCATTTGTAGAAGGTTTTGAATATAACCATCTGCTGTAACTTATATGAGTCAAGGTAAATGACAGAAATAATTAAGATGCCAGATAAAATGGTAAATATAAAAACATTATAAAAATAGATGCAGGCACAGCCATGGGGCAGAGAGGTTCACTTTGCACAATCTCTTGATTTCAAGATTAATCCCAATGAGTGGCAGCATCTTGGGTATGTGTCTTGTATCATTTTAGACCTATTTCTTCATGCCTGCATGGGTAGGACCCATAGAGACATGGAGAAATAGATATAAAATGATAAAAAGGTGGAAGGGGATGGGGAGGAGGAAGAGGATAAAGAAGAGAAGGAAGAGGAGGCGAGGAAGAAGGAAAAGTAAGAGATGGTTACCATTTCCACCACATAAATAGAATCTAGACATTTCTTGACTATATTATATACAAATGTCACTTACAAGTGGTCGAGCTGATGTTGAAACTCCAGCAGTGAGTTCAAATGGTTGATCTTCTGGAACCGTTTGAAGTTCAGTTGTATCTCTTGGCTATATTTAAATAAGAATTATGTTTATCATATTTTAGTAAAAACATCATTATATATAGTTAAATAAAACAGTTGTTATATTATAGTTAAATAATAACAGTGTTATATTACATCTAAATAATGATGTGGTGTTGTATCTAAGTAATAAAGGAGTTATATTTCAGTAAAACAGTATTATTACATTATATTTAAAGACTATATATAACCAAGATAGAAAATGTAAAAAATTAATAGATTTTTGTCATCCATATCTAACCAATGTGCAAAATTTCAACAAGTCATGGACAGTATTTATCCAATACAGAAATTGTATGTTTAACTGTGGTAGAGGTCTCCATTACTTAAAACACTCACAACTGATTACTGTAGGAAGTGGTTAAACTTGCTAAATCTTAAGTGAGGGATAAAAAATTAGAGATAATCTGATTGTTTATCAAGCAAGTGAATAACTATGTAAACAATTATACATAGTTGATGAGACAGTTAATGTATTTTCTAAACAATTAAACCTAGTTGATGAGACAGTTAATAGAGAATGGTTGGGCATGAAACAACATGCTCTTTTCTATGCAACAGAGACAGAAAAGAGAATTGTGTCAATGTTAAATTCCATGGAACAAAGAAGTTTGTTGATTTCTAACAGTAAAATACATTTTGATCACAAGTTAGCTGAAATACCATGTTTAAAGTGTCTACTTGAAATGGAAGGTGAGAAAGGAAATCAGGGAGAAATCTAATATTAGGTATTGTCATTAATAGCAAGGGAGCTACAGGCACAATGTGATGTATATACATATATTTATAATAGAATTGGTACTATAAATGAAAAAAATGTTATAATTTTTTTCAAATTTTGGCACAAAGCCAGCAATTTGGGGGGAGAGGGGAGTTGATTTTATTCTTATTGCCACCACCTTAATAATAGTAATAATCGTTTCTACTGTAGGCATAAGGCCTGACATTTTGAGGGAGGGAGCCAGTCAATTAAATTGACCTCAGTGTTCAACTGGTAATTATTTTATTAATACTGAAAGGCAATGTCAACCTTGGCAGCATTTGAGTGCAAAGAGCTGGAAGAAATACTGCTAAGCATTTTGTCTGGTCAGTTAATGAATCTGCCAGCTCACCACCTTAATAATAATAATGGTTTCAGATTTAGGCACAAGGCCAGCCATTTCGAGGGGGGGGGGGTTTAGTCAATTACATCGATTCCAGAAAGATGAAAGGCAAAGTCGACCCAGGCAGAATTTGAACTCAGAACATAATGAACCAGATATGAGGTATTTTTCTGATGCTCCAACGGTTCTGCCAGTCTACAGTCTTGATGTTATAACAATTATAATCATAATCAAAGGTAATAATTATAAATGAATTTAGCTCCTAGCTAAATTCTATATGTGGAAGCTGTTGTAAAGCAAGCAGTCAAATCTATTTGAAAGAATCTCAATGAACATAATATATGTACGTCTGTACATTTTGCTTTCAAGTCTCAAAAGTAATAATGTGTTATAAATTACTATAAATAATCACATTGGATATTATCTAAACCAGTGTTTCTAATCTGGGGTCCATATAAGATTTTGTTGTTAAAGTTTATGTGCAATAAATTGCTTATACTTCTACAATACACAAAATATTTAAAAACATTTTTTATACAATTCCTAATAATATTTAATTATAAAGATACAGTAGGATTTTTTTTATATATATACATCAAATGGCTATGGAGATGCAGTAGAGTAAAATAGGAATCACAGGAGTCCATAGGCAAAAAATGGTTGAGAACCACTGATCTAAACTATACAACTATCCAGATACTCAAAATTCCAAAAACAGAAGAATGCTTTCATTGATACCATATTCAGTTCTATGCCATTATCATTCAAACCATAGATATACTTGGAAACATCCATGGGACCACAAAATATCAAAATCCTTAAGGAGTAATTTGGTAATGGTACAGAATATTGGATAAGAGCTAACAGAAACAAATTGTGTTCTGACTGGGGAACTTTTCAGCATTCAGATTACTCTGTCACATATAATGCTTATTTTTTCACAATGTTTTGAACTAATCATGCATTATCTTGTAGTTTTGAGATTTCAATGATGTGGTTATTTATTTTTAGAATGACATTGTAGGGTAGGTGTGAAAGGCTGGATCTTGCTGGTTTGAAGACAAACAAGTTGAATATAAGGGCCAAATGTGGCTAGTTTAAATGCTAAAGGGTTAAAAAAACAGTATTGCATTGTGTAGTGAGAATTTGAAAGAGGTGGGAGAATAGACTAAAGCATCCATGGTACAGAGAGAGATCATGAAAACTTTGTAGGATATATATATATAAAAAAAAGAGAAATGAATGTTGTATAGTTAATAAACTAAGTCACAGTTTTTAACTATTACTGATTGGGTGGGTAATGTAGGTGCAGTATGGTCAAAAAGCACAAGGTCCCAGGTTTGATCCCATTGCATAACATCTTGGACAGATATCATCTTCTATAACCTTTGGTCAACCCATACCTTGTGAGTGATATTGAATAGAATGAAATTGTATAGAAGACCATCAAGTGGATTGTACCTGTATTCAAAAGGTATATATCATTTTCACACACTGTGTCATGCGGATTCTGCCTGTTAAATTACATTAAGGGTACACATGTCTGTGGAATACTCAGTTAACATGTTAATTCAGTTGATCAAACCATGGAGATTCAAGACTGGGTAAAAGAGACATGTCAGAAATAACTGTGCTAAATTCCTTTAATCAGAGGGAAACAATCCTAAGTATTGATCTTACATTTCATCATTAAGATTTTAAAATATAATTAAATGCTAGTTTTCTTATATTTTCTAAACCTTTCATGCGTGTGAACAAAAGCTCGTTACTGAACAATCTCAAGGTTATTAGTCTCTTAATAATTAGCAACATACCGAAGCAGGTTTTGCAAGCATTCGTTTAACCAAACGATAATGATTATACAGTGGTCGCATCAAATCTTTTGATATTTTGGATGACTAAAAAGTGGAAAATAATATCATATAATACACAATATAAAATATATAAATTAAGATATTTGAAATATTAATTTTAATATTGTATATAATAAAGAATATAGCGAACCCTAAATAAAAAAAATAGCACTTAGACAAAAAAAAAAAGAAAAAAAAAACCTTTAAGACTCTTGTAGTTATAAAATATCCAAAATTATTTGATATGAGTTTTGGGCTATGATAGATTTTACAGTTTAAGCCAGCCATGGACAAACTGCAGTCTGTGGGACTTTCTGAATGACAAGCCTTATGAAAAATTGCCTTGAACTTTTTCAGTAGTGTGGCTCACCTGATGATGAGCTAAGTTTAATGTGGCCTCAGAAAAGGTTGCCTATGCCTGGCTTAACCCCTTCACCACTTGAAAACCTTATTGTTTACAATTGGATTTAAAAGCAATTTACTCAATATAATAAATATGTCATGCTAATGAGCCCAACAGTTTAGTATAGAGCATGTTTATTATAGATTATTATAGTAGGCAGTACAGAAAAGTCACTCACTCTACAGAGCCAGTAAGGCAAGTTTGGAAATTCAAACGATCAGCACAGATAGTTTAGCTTGAGAATATAGCAATATAGCAAAAAGTTTAATATGTAATACCAAGCTATCTGCTCAACAAATTATTATCTCCTCTGATTTTTTACTCTCACCTTTATGCTGCTCTTAAAACTTGCTTTCCACAAGCAAATATCAACATTGGTCAATACTCCAATGTTAGGATATTCATAACAATAGAACAACTAATTTCTTAGATCATTGCTTTGTTATTAAAGACTCATTTTAAGAACTTAATGCCAATAGACCTTTTATTTTTAAATTTACAAATACAAAATTTCATTTTCATCTCTTCTTTAATGGATGGATTTGTTTCAATTGGAATCTGGCAAGAAAAATGTATTAAATCAGGAAAATAAAAGGTAAAGTTATTCATTAGTGTTTCAATTCTTGCAACAACACAAGGTGTGATGACAAGAACTTAAAGATTGTATGAGTGTGCATAACAAGTGTATAGATGGAGAGCAAGGCTGTGAGAGAGCTAAATAAAGCCAACTACTAAAATAGAGGAGAACAATTGTTGAGGAAAGATGTATCCTCATGAAAAGGAGAGAAAGTGATATTATATGGTGAGTATGCTGTACAAATAGCAGTTAAATTACAAGGTAAATCCAAGTTGGTTGGAAGTGTTCTGGACAAAAACCCATTTAGGAAATAACAAAATTAATTTGTTATTAACATTAATATTATAGAGGTAAACAAAAACACTTGAGAATTAGATTAGTTGAAAATATTACAAAGTCATAAAAATAAAACATTTTTTAAAAATATTTATGTACAAACATTTAACAATAACAAAGAAAAGCAGTATTTCTCATCAGAGACATTACTAAACAGAAAATCATTACATTTTTAAGAGATCAATTAAAAATTTAAATTAAAATATCATAGAGGGTTAAACCTACTTCTGACAAGCTTTTATATTAGATAAAATTAACCAAGCACATAAAAAAAAAATGGGGGGGGGGTCCTAAAAAATATTCAAAAATGTAAAAATTTACAACTATAAAATCTTTTTAAATTAAAAAAAGAAATTGTTCTATCAAAGACAATAATTATTGAATTCATTCACAAGTACTGCACCACCGACCCCCACCCCAACACACACTTTCCCCCACTACAACCCCCCCCCACTTAGAAAGCTGATCTAACCCACTTCTTGAAACAATGAATGTCTTTCTAAAGTTTGTCATATTTACTGATGGAACTGATTTCAGTGTTTCAGGTAAAAAGTGCTATAAAAGTAAAAAAGTAAGCTTCCATGCTAACACCATCTTCCCCAACAACCACCAAAAAACACAGGTGAAGCTATTTCACTTCTATTGTGAAATTTTCTTTTAAAATTTGTGCTGCTAATGCTATTGGGATACAGCATAAATGTCATCGCATTTCATTCCTCTTTCTAAAGATATAGGATCAATATGTCTTCTAGACAAGCCAGTAAAAGTGTATTCTCAGTATGACAAAGTCTCAAATTCTAACTGGAACTATTTGACTTCATTATGATGATGGAGACATTAACAATGAAAGCAAAGAGAAATAGTTCTAATCTGAAACTAAATTCTTACTAAAAGCTCAGCTGGCAGTGAACATGTTTGCTACTACATTTGCCTAAAATGTTTTGTTTTTTCTTTTCTAAAAAGCCTCAATGTACAATATTAAAGCAGTGTTGTGCAAGTAATTTAAATGGCAGGCATTTAACCAGCAGATGGTTTTTACACCATTTTACATATAGTCATGGACAGACTATTCAATTTACCTCAAGTTCAGTTCAGGTACATGAAATTGATAAACCACAAAAATGGTGAAACATCAATGACTATTGCTCCTGAAAGGGACTCAGGGTGAGTTGTCTTACCTGTCTATAACTATGACTTTCAGGTGTTTTAACACCTGGCACTTTGAGAGAGTCACCTTCAACTCATCAAATCACAGGCGAACAAGCAAAGCACGTACATTGAGTTTGATATTGTTTACAACACTCGTGCTGCTTCTAATTCATATTTGAATATATATCATCATCCTTTAACGTCCATTTTCAAAGCTGGCATGGGTTGGAATATATATATTATTTTGAAAATAATGAAGAACTTAGTAAAATAACTGTCATTATTAATCTAGTATTTTGAAAAATAAATTAACATGAAATTCTGATGGAATGTTTTAATTTAGATCACTTTAAAACAGGAAAATTATATAGTAGAACTAGGGGTTGTCTCAATTGGTTGTGTGAAGTGTGAAATTTGTACTCCTCCAAAGCAGAGCTGACCAGGTTAACTTTTCTGATACAAACCCATCTGTGACCACCTCTAGTTGATGATACAATCTTCTGTTTTAAAGTGATCTAAATTAAAATCTTCCATCAAACTCTCATGATAATTTATGTTTCAAATATTAGCTTAATAATGATCAAGTTGTTCCAATAAATTCTTCAATATCTTCAAAATTAATTGAAACAAAAGCAGTTTTCCAGCAGAAATGCAGTAACAAAAGAGTTAAGATATTTTTTGTTCAAATTTATTTTGACTTTTTGTCATCATCTATGTGACCTGGGGAATTAACATAATTTTGTTTCATATATATATATATATATATAGTGTGTAATAAATATAATTATTACCAATTCAAATGTTTACTGAAGACTAAAACACAAATCATATAGCCTTAACTGAGTTACTGCAATACCTAGACTACCAAAGCTTTTACAAAGTTATGTAAAGAAAATATTTTAGAAATAAGACCAAGAGAAAGAAAAATGAAAGACTTACTGGTCGGCCATGGATGCCCTCAAAGTGAAGGAGTGATTTCTGAATAGCTAGTTTTTCTTCTTGGATTTCATCTCTACTCATCAACTGAAATAACAAGAAAAAAAAAACTTTATACAATATATATTTCCAATTGATGCAATAATATTAGACCTGCTATGAAAGTCCATTGTTTCTTATGAAATTATCAACATCAAAACTAAATCTAATGTTCCACATAATGAAGTTTTGTCATCTCCTATGGGGAAGGTTTGTCACATCATATTGACATCATTAACCACCATATTCTCTCATTGAAACTCTAAAATGGAGTTGAAATACTATGGAGCTTTGTTAGAGAAGTCAAATGGACATTACTAGTAGAAAAACTATGACATTGCAAGGAAAGCTCTAGCTAATATCATCATCATCGACAACAACAACAGTTTCACATGCATTCCCACCCCATACACCTGTTATACCGATTCTTCCAGGAATTAGGAGTCTTTTTTTGAATTTCCTCATCAACAACTGACACTCCACCACTTACAATGACGAGAGTTCCAGTTGAACCGATCAACAGAACAGCCTGCTCATGAAATTAAAATGCAAGTGGCTGAGCACTCCACAGACACATGTACCCTTAATATGGTTCTCAGGAACATTCAGCGTGACATAGAATGTGACAAGGCTAGCCATTTGAAATGCAGGTACTAGCCGAATACCCTAACCACTAAGCCACATGCTTTCACTAAATTTTATCATCATCCTTAAACATCCACGATAGCACGAGCCGGATAGTTTGACAAGATCCAATGGATCCAAGAACTGCACCATGCTCCAGTGGCTGCTTTGGCATGGCTTCTATAGCTGAGTACTCTTTCTAATACTAACTACTTTACAGCATGTACTGGGAGCTTCTTCTATGCCACCACCACTAGTGAGTTGACCATGCAGCTTGCAAGACTATGGTGGTGGGCAACGTTATGCAAGGATAAGGAAGAGTAGAGAGGAGGCTCCCTTTTAAGACTGATGAGATCAATGTAGTTAACATTTCACTTGAATAATGGCAAGTCAACAGCTAGAGGAAAACCAGGATTAGGGAGGGGATTTCAGAGGGTTGATGTTTTAGTAGGGAAGGATTGGGTATAGCATGGAGTCAGCATGGGGCCTGGTATGAACTCAATATGAGTGATAAAAGAAGGGATGAGTGAATCAGAAATGCCTGAGAGGAAATTACATGAGACTGGTCAACTCCTAAAAGCAGAGGCCACAGTAGTATTTGTAGAAAAGACAGAGTGAGGAGTCAGTTTCTCTGTGAGACAGAGGTTGAAGAGCATTTCTGAGCAACTTCATGTTAATCAGTCAAGTGGCCTTTCTTTAGATGTTGTCTAGAGTGTGTGTAGCCATAGCATTGTCTCAAATGTAGAAGTAGTACTTCAGTGTGGGTCACATCTGAACTTTGTAGTGAATTAGTAGTGGAGTGAAAATGAAAATATTATCTGGCACACGATTTTTAAAGTTATGACACTGTCATCATCATCATATTTATGCCCACTTTTCTATGCTTGCATGGGTCAGACAGAATTCACTGATACAGATTTTCTATGGTTGGATGTCTTTTCTGCTACCAACCTTTGCCTGTTTCTAAGCAAAGTAATATTTTCCCAAGGCCAGACATATTCTCACAGAAGATTGGAAATGAATAACACCACTTACATGACAGTGGCACTCACTCACAACCATCATATGATGTCAAGACAAGGAGACACAAACACGCATTACATGTATACAAGGAGCTTCTTTCAGTTTCTATCTACCAAATCCATTCACAAGGCTTTGGTTAACCTGGGGCTATAATAGAAGACACTTACCCAAGGTTCCACACAATGGGACAAAACCCATAAAGATTTATACCTGCAAATTCAGCTGTGAACAGTAGTTTGGGGAGAGAAATGTTTATTGTCACACCACATAAAGATGAAGTTCAGCAATATCCCTATCATTGGATTGTTGAGGAAATTCACCTTAAAATTAGTGACATACCATAGGCTGAACCTTTTAACATTCATCATTGTTTTAATGTCCACTTTCCCACAGCTGCTTGAGGCATATTTTCTACATCTGGATGCTCTTCATATCACCAACCTTCACTTGTTTTCAAGAAGGGTATAACTTGTCCTAGTCCTCTAAACATGAGTAGCACACACAATGGCCAGACATGTTTTTACAGAAGATGAATGACATTGTTTGTATAACAGCAAGTTCTGTTTACAATTAGCACACCATGTCAAGACAAGGAGAGACAAAAACACACACACACACACGTGTGCATACACAAGTACACACACTCAAGCACACGAACAAACACATGCATATATATATATATATATATATTTATGATGGGCTTCTTTTAATTTCTGTCTAGCCAAATCCATTCACAAAGCTTTGGTAGGTCCAGAGCTACAACAGAATACACATGCCCAATGTGCCATACAGAGGGACTGAACCTGAAACCACATGGTTGCAAATCTGACCATCATAAAAACTTCTCTATTTTCTAAAACTGCCCATACTAAAACATTGTTGATATATTGTCCTTGTGACACATCCCCATCTCACACACCAACATATCTAACATTAATACTGTGGATGTGCAAATAAAATTATAACCTCCAGTTCTTCAGGGCGTCTGGCATCTCTACGTTTTTCTTTTAGTTTCTTGATAATGGACTCAAGAGTTTGTTCCATTGTTGGAACAGTAGTTGGAGATTCAGAACCGCCAGATGATGCTCCACTTCCATGCCGACTGCGACTACTCATTTCAGCTTCTTCTTTCAATTCTAGACAAAATAAAAGTGAAAAAAAAGTGAAAAAAAAAGTAGGGGGAAAAAAGGTGGAAAGTTAAGATTTCAGGTGGTTTTCAAGGTAAAATTCCTCACAAATAAGTGCACCATTTCAAATTATAACTGAGTTTTTTTATAAATTCTCATATTTCTTCCATTTAAAATTCATGTTATAATTACATAAGCAATTTAAGGGAATATGCATGTGTAAGTGATATCACCCTGTCCCAATGCATGCTGACATGGGTTGGGACAGGTTGATGAGTTCAAGAACTGCATCAAGCCCCAGTGTCTGCTTTGGCTGGTTTCAATGGTTGGATACCCTTCCTAAGATCAACCACTTTACAGCATATACTGGGTGCCACCAGCACTAGTAAGGTTGCCTGTGAGAGTCATGTGTGTGTGTGTGTGTGTGTGTGTACATTAGTCAGAAGCGGTGCACAATATGGGTCTTATTTAAGCATTCTGCTGTGTTTGATGTCTTGTTTGTATGTGTGTCTGTATATTATGACCAGATGTGTGTGCATGTGTGAGTGCCAGATATGTATGTGACAATCAGCTGTGAGTGCAGCTGCTAAGTGTATGGTGTATATAACAGATGGATGTGTGTGACAACCAGGTGTATGTGATTACCAGGTGTGTGTGTGTGTGTTTGTGTGCGTATGCAGGTAACTGCTAGATGTGCGGGAATACTGGATGGTGTATGTGACTGCAAGGTGTGAGTTTGGGTATGAGGCTATAAGGTTGTGTATATGACAGTCAGTATATGTGTATGTGACAGTCAGTATACAAGCTGCCACTCGCACATGTGTACACCTGCCACTTGCACATGTGTACACCTGCCACTCATGCATGTCCACACCTACTATTCACACATTCCACTTAAACATGTGCACACCTGCTGAAATATAACAGTTGTTTATATGTGACGTATAAAATCTAACAAGTATTTGCTGCACACATCTTGTCAAGTAAGCATTATCAATGCATAGGATGGTGCTCTGTATACATACCATTTTATACCTGCCCTGCATTGTGTTGAGTGTAATGAAAGCACACTCAACAGTTAGATGTGTGGGTGTGTATGTGCACGCATGCATGTGAGCAAACCTGGCATGTTGTAGATGTGCAAGTCTGTGAAATAATGCCAGAAACATCGACAATGATTCGAATCTCATTTCAAGCCATTTTCCATTGCCAATATATTGACATTTTAATAACACACCAATAAATACATTCAGTAAGATATATATATATGTGTGTGTGTGTGTGTATATATATATATGCACACACACACACCTTTATATATATATATAAACATAGAATATGAAAATATAATTTACTTTTGATTTCCTTTCTTGCTTTAGCCAAATCTGCCATATATTTCTTGATCTCAGCTTTAGCAGTTTTATCACTCTGTGATGGCTACAATGAAACCCAAAGAGGAAAATTCAGTTCCTTTGTGATACAGAAATTTAATGAGAATCCTAGCCTAACAAATAGTCATCAAATATTTATTGACAGCACTCATCAACAACTCCTTATGCTTCACTGAACACAAGGTGGAAGCCATATATTTATCACACTTTATCATATTACTAACTCTTTCAATTATAGAAGAAAATTCTCCACTTCAATACTCCAAGAATACTCCACTTCAATATAACTAACATATCTTAGTAGCTTTAAATGATGACTATTAGAACAGTATAATTTATATCTGGAGGGCATTATAAACAATTTCAAGGCGGCGAGCTGGCAGAATCGTTAGCACGTTGGGCAAAATGCTTAGCGGCATTTAGTCCGTCTCTACATTCTGAGTTCGAATTCCGCCAGGGTCGACTATGCCTTTCATCCTTCCGGGGTCGATAAAATAAGTACCAGTTTAAGAAACTGGGGTCGATGTAATCGACTAAACCCCT
>JAOPUL010003388.1:100124308-100135704 GCA_027564515.1 Octopus rubescens
TCCAGTCAAAACCGTCTAACCCATGCCTGCATGGAAAAACAGACGTTAAAGGATGATGATGATGATGATGATGAATAATACCAGTGGAAATTCCAGTTATTTTTTCTGAAACATTTGATTCTTGAAATGTGAAAATCCACATAGGCAGTATTATTGAAGGGGCAGTCAATCAATCAATCAATCAATCAACCTACCTAACTATCTATTTATCTGTCTGAAAAATTGTTGAAAAAAAAAAAATGTCCATGCAACAATGAAAAGTTCATAGAAAATGTAAAGTTCTGCAGTTCTTTTACTTTCTTTCTTGAGAACTATAAGAAGAAAACATTTTTTCTGTTCATGTTTGTTTGTGTGTTAATAAAAATATGTGCAAGTGTACCTAGACAGCCAATGTACTCTTCCATTTTTGGTTATCCTGTCAGTATGAAATGCACATTGATGTGCAGATTGTTAGGGTGCAGTGGAGTGTTGTGGTAGGGGAATAGACTCGATGAAAATCTGCTCAAGTTGATCAACACTGACAGTTTCCTGTCTCTTCTGAATGTTCAAAGCCATATACTTTGGTTTAGCTTTTAACACACGGTACGGGCTGAAATAACCTGCCTGCAAGGGTGCTTAACTGCATCGTTGTGTACAAATGTGTGAGTCCAGGTACTGATATTGGGTTGAACAAAAGTTAATCGACTGCATTCTCGTTATTAACAGGTAACTCATCGTCATTTAATCATCATCGTTATTTAATCATCATTGTCATTTAACGTCCGTTTTTCCATGCAAGCATGGGTTCTGCCATGTAATTTCACAGCCAATGAATATAGTTGGTAGGATCATGTTGTTGAGAGTAGCAATAGCCAATATCATTTGACCAGACAGTTTAAGTGCCGAACCATACAGTAATTCTGCTGGGTCTTCCTAGGTCTTTCTTAACAGTGGTACGTAAACCTAGTAACACAATTGGCAGGGCTTCTAACCATTTATCTGAATTGGAATATGCTAGTAAAGCTGCTTTAAGCTGTCAATGAAAACGTTCTATCACTCCGTTAGATATGGGGGTGGTAAGCTGTAGCACAAATTCACCGCATACTTAGCAGGTTAGATAAGTCAGTAAAAAGACTGACGATCCCTGTTTGTCATTATTGTCTGTACCGGAGGACATATTTCTCAAAACACAAACAAACCGATTTATAGCACCACCAGAACTTCACTCCTCTGTTAAACATTTTATTTCTAATTATCTTTCTCGCTCTTCACCTTTCCCTCTTTTTCTCTCGCTTTTCCCCTTTTTCTTTCTCCCTCTTTCTCTGCCTTTCCCTCTTTTTCTTTCTCCCTCTTTCCCTTAACTAATTATGCGAAAACGTTACAATTACATTCTCTCTACCTCACATCATGGACGCTTCTCTCTTTTTCTCTCGCTCTTCACCTCCCGCTCTTCACCAACTAATCACGTGCATTACAGATGGGCTAACAAAATACACACACACAATTATTATATGATAATGCCTAACTGTTTCCATACATACACATCTCTTTTGGCTAAATACAAGGTTAATTTTTGTTAAGTGTAGGTTGTATAATTAGATAATTTACACAGTACATTACTGGTACTTATTTTATCAATCTGAATGCTAGAAGGAAAAAAAAAATCAATCTTAAATTTGGAATACTGAATCATCGAAACTAAAATGCTAAAAGCTATTAACCCAGCTGCCATCAAAGGTAAATGCTACGTGTTTGGCCCAGCCACCATTGAAACTAAATACTACATGTTTGACCCAATTGCTATTGAAACTAAATGCTACACATTTGACCCAGCTGCCAACAAAACTAAATGCTACATGTTTGACCCAGTTATCATCAAAACTAAATGCTACATGTTTGTCCCAGATGTTAATATTCTGTGCCGTCTCCACTGTTCTAATTTTTCCAAAATAATAAGATTAAATCTTTTTGACACCAAAATAAGCCTATTCATTTGAATCAAATTTTATATTTATTTTTAAAAATTGTGTATTGAATGATTCCAAACAATCAGTTTTATCTTAGGGTTTTAACTAGGTTCAGAAAAAAAAAAGTCTCATCTTCTAAAGCCAAACAATAATAGGTTTATGTTTATAAAAAGAGGGAACACAATCTAATATTTTAATAGGCACGAATAACCTTTTTGATGCCAAACTTTCTGAAACTGTCCCTGGTTCAATGATACAAACTGCCTTTAGTTCAGTTCAATGATACAAACTTTAAAGTGATCTAAATTAAAAACTTTCCAGCAAAATTTCATGTTAAGTTTTCAAACACCAGGTTAATAAAGACAATATTATTTTAGTAAATTTTTCATTATTTTTTTAAATTATCATATTTACTCATGTATAAGTCACACTATTTTATACTTGCTTTTAACTGAAAAAACTGGTGTGTGATTTATCCAGTGGGTAAAGCTAAAACTATGAAGGGGAAAATTTTTGTACCAAGATTTAACATTAAGTTAGGGATACGACTTACACAAGTGCAACTTATACATGAGTAAATGCAGTAATTGAAAGAGTGTGTTTCAACAGAAATATGGTAACAAAAGGGTTAAAGATTTCTTTTAGGTTAAACTCACTGTTAAAATGTTAAATGTATTTTGAACAGACTCCATGTAAGCTAAGCACCTTTACACAGTTAGGAGTTAATACCTACAATGTGAACCTAATGCCTTTGACACCTTCTGTGATAGTATAAGTGATCTATAGACAGTAACAAAGAAAACCAAATGATGACATGAAATGTTCTCTCATACATATGAAGTCTATTGTATAGCAAGAAAGAAAAACATTATTATACCATTTGGTATCAACAATGAAAAATAAAGATAGGTGAAGATTTAGAGAAGATAAAGATGAAAATAACCAGCTGGAAATGCAATGTAAATTAGAAAGGTAAATTTGATACCAGCATCCTAAAAAAGAAGGCAGCTGGCCATTAGAGATGATACAAGAAGCTTCTTTTTATTTATTTTTTAAAAATAAAATACATCAGTATAGCAGTAATAAAATAAAGTTCAACAATAGGTGGAGAAGGACCACAATTATTTATTTATTAACTAAATATTCCTGGCCCCATGTCACTTCACACAAAATGGTATGAGGACAGATGAAAAAAAATAAAGACGATGATAACAGTACAGTTAATGTCGATGATGACTGAGGGAGCAGCAAGATAAGATAATGATAACCATCATAAGGGTTTATAGCAGCAGCAGTAACAACACCAACAACAATAATATCTACGAAGAAGATAGGCATGATGTCACTGATAGTGATGACAACAATGGCAACAGTAGCAGTGGAAGTGGTGACCAATTTATTTTTATTTTTAATGGCATTTTCAAGTGAAAATTAAATAATTAAATAGCCTAAGTTTCATTCAAAAAATTTTTTCTTTCTCCATTTTTTTGTCATTAATAAAAATTTCAATTACAAAAAAAAAAAAAAAAGAAAATACAAAATTCATGTTTTAAAAATTCCAACTTACACCTCATTAATTTTTAATAAAATGTTTGAGCCTCAAGTGTGCAAGAGCGTGTGTGTGTGTGTGTGTGCAAGAGGTGTGTGTGTGTGTGTGTGTGTGTGTGTGCATGCATACATTCATGTAAATGTTGAACAAACAAAAGTACAGCTTCACTTAATACATTTAAATGCAAAATGTGTCATCTAAGAGTAATCAATTAAAAGAATGCTGATAATTAACTATCACGTCTACTACACTAGGAGGAGAATTCAGCAATAAAACTCCAATAAAAGGCAAATGTTCAAAATTTCAATAAGAAATAAAACAAAATTTTACTAGTGCTTCCATGAAAAAAATAAATAAATGCAAGACAGGAAAAAACAGTAAATATTTACTGAGGGCTTCAGTGACTGAGAGAGAGACTTTGATATTAGATTTATTATTAATAATAACATGTTGGCAATTTGTCATCATTAATTAGCCAAATCAACTGTGATTGAGCAGACTTATGATCAAAAGTATTCCAACCATGACCATCCTGTCTTTTAAAGGGTATATAGGAAAATGATATCAATGATGATGATATGTGATCTTTCATTTTTAAAGATGACAGGATGTGATTTGGGGAAGATTTGGCTGCTATTTTTGACAGCCTGAGCACCCATATAGAAGCTTTCTTAAGTTGGCTGTAATGGAGCTAGGGATTCTAATCTTTCAGGTAGGATCACAGCCAGTCTTTGAAGTAAAAATCCAAAATGTTTTCTGATATAACCATGAATAAATAGGTCTGAAGATGTAAGAGGAAGATAAATAGAAATGTAAGTGAAAGAGAAGGTGGAGAGAGGTAGGCTCAGTTTCCTATGAAGAGTTTTACAGAAAACTATGAAACAATCTTATAGTACAGAAAAGGACATTTGAAAGGTTAAGTGCTGGAAAGTGCAAATAGTGTGTGTGTGTGTGTGTGTGTACACATGTGTGTATAAATGCATGCATAAATGCGAGAGTGTGTGTGTGAGGGAGCATTTGTGAGTGCATACATGTGCATATGTGATGCATGCATATGAGAATGCATGTGTGTGAAAGAGAATGCACATGTTCATATATGTTTGCTTTTGCATTTTTGCATCTGTTTTCCCATGCTAGCATGGGTTAGAAGATTACGTATTACTGATGTATTGTTTTTTACAGCTAGATGCCCTCCCTGATGCTAACCTTTATTTGTTTTGCAAATAAGGGAATATTCATTTTACTCGTCTTCAAAAATGCAGAACTAGCAGACAATTTGTTGACAGGGGAATGTCGACTACATTCACCATCTCAAGCTCAGTGCTTTATCATGTAAAACATTATTATCATCAACATTGTTTTAACATCTACTTTTCCATGCTTGCATAGGCCAGATGGAATTTTATGTGGCAAATTTTCTATAGCTGGATGTCTTTCCTGTCACCAGCTCTCAGATGTTTCCAAGCAAGGTAATATTTCCTCCATGGTCAGACAGGTTTTACATGGAAGACTGGAAATGTACAACACCACTTGTATGACAGTGATGCTTGTCTACAATCATCATGCAATGATGGTTGAAACACACACACACACACACACACACACACACTTCTTTCAGTTTCTGTCTACCAAGTCCATTCACAAGGCTTTGGCTTAGAAAACACAGGCCCATGGTGACATGCAATGGAACTGAACCTGAAACCATGTGGTTGGGAAGGAAACCCCTTAACCACAAACCATGCTTGTGCCACAGCCACACCTGCATCACATGTGTGTGCATATATGTATAATATATGTGTAAAATAACAGATAATGAAGACGAAAAGCTTCTAACAATACAAAAAATAACATTTATATATTTCAGGCACAAGGACCCATCATTAGAAGTGAACGGAGCAAAGAAATGCGAGTTTAAGTAGATTCAGCCATGATGGTGTATGCATGTGTGTATATATGTGTGCGTGTGTGTGTCTGTGTGTGTATATATATATATGTGTACGTGTATAAAGTAAGAAAGTTTACTTCCAGTAACTTACTGATTTTATATAACAGAAAATAAGGAGAAAAAAAAACTACTAATTTATGGCAAAATTTTTGTTGTGTCAAGACTTTTAAGAATTGAATCCCACATTGATGAGAGCTCATATAGCTGCTAAGCAGCTGTGCCGGTGACACATAAAAGCACCAGTGCCAGTGACACGTTAAAAGCACCACTGCCGATGACACATTAAAGGCACCTGGTACACTCTCTAGAGTGGTTGGCATTAGGATGGGCATCCAGCCATAGAAACCAAGCCAAAACGGACTGGAGTCTGGTGCAGCTCTCCAGATTGCCAGTTCCAGTCAAATCGTCTTACCCTTGCCAGCATGGAAAGCGGATGCTAAATGATGATGATGGATACCAACCAAATCTTACTTTACACAAAAGTAATACTGACTCAACAGTAGGAGGATGACAATATATTGCTGACCACTTGGACAACATGACCACAATGAGAGAAGAGTCAGTTGCTATCAAAAACTGAATGATAAATTTAGTATTCAGAATACTCTGTCAAATGTAACGCTTCTTTATTCACCTTATTTTGAATTTATCATGCATTATCAAACAGCTTCAAGATTTCAATGATGTGATTGTTTGTTTTTAGATGACATTGTAGGGTAGGTGTGAGAGGCTGGATGTAGTCAGTTTGAACATAAAACAGATGGAATAATTGGGCTGGATATGGCCAGTTTAAATGCTAGTGGGTTAAACCCAAATTCAACTAAAAATAGCACACTAAGATATAATGAAACAACAATTATCTTAACGATTGTTTCATTTGTAGGCTGGTAAACTGCGTGAGTGCTCAATACAATATATTTGCAATAGAGACGATATAGATTTGCTCAATCATGTCTTGGCAGGAACTATTCAAACAAAGAAAGTGTTGCTTCAAGTATGAACTGTAGAGGCAGACACATTTGCTTTTATTACCTTACAGAAACTAAAATATCTCAAGAGGATGTAGATAGTGATTACACAAAATTAGTTTAATTATTTCTCTCTATAAATACATCTCTAATTCATCATCATCATCTTCCTTTAACATCCGTTTTCCATGTTAGCATGGGTTGGACGGTTTGACTGGAGCTGGCAAACCAGTGAGGCTACACCATGTTCCAGTCAGTAAAGTAATTAATGGATTTAAAATTTAGCTCAATAACAATCAGGTTTATGCTGATAATTAGTAAAATTTAGTTTAATTGAAGTTGAGATTTCAGTTAAGTTTAGGTTTATATTGATTTATTTAAAATTTTTATTAAATTCTGCTTTTAGTTGATAATTAGTAAAATAAGGCATTTATAATTTAGTTAAGTGAAGTTCAAGTTTGTGTTGATAATTAGTAAAATAACAGATTTAAAATTTAGTGAAACGAAGTTCTAAAATTTAGTTAAGTGAAGTTCAAGTTCATGTTGATAATTAGTAAAATAATCGATGCATTTAATATTTAAATTAAAATTAAAAATTGATCTAATTTAAATTTAGAATTTAGTTAAGTGAATTACAAGTTTGTGTTGATAATATAAAAAAGAAAACCAACATTTTTAACTCAATCAATACATTCTACAATTATGATTTATTAAAAGAGCTAAAAATAACAAACATCTCTCTTGTTATTAATTTGATAAGTCAGTGCTAAAATTGTTCACATTTTAAGTGTTTCTCTGTTCAATGGTAACATTTACTGTTAGCAAGCCTTATCAATTTAGATCACCATTAGATAAAATAACTACCTGAAATATCCTGATATATGTAAAGTGATTTCAAAAATGGATTATTCAGTTAGGAAAAGGAAAAATGGGGTGACGAGGAAATCATCATCATTACAGTCTTTAGTCTTAGGAGTCATAGGGGCTGGTTTCCCAGTTTCTGTGGTGTGTTATTGACTGAGATGACGAAATTCACCCTGACTGGGACGCCAGTCCATTGCAAGGTTATTCATTTATAGTTGAGTGGACTGGTGCAAGGTGAAATGAAATGCCCAAGGATCAAAACCACAATCTTACGATCATGGGTGAAAGACCCCTAACCATGAGGCTATACATCTTCAGTGGGAAAGAAAGGAGTAAAGGCAAAAGTGTGCAACAAAAATTACACATATGATGTATATCTTACATACTTATTGTTCTTTTAAATAACCAGATTTAATGAACAGAACAATTCAAACCCTATAACAATTGATTGCTGAAGATAATCGTGACTTGACTACTCAGAAACCTAATAAAACGAATGAAAGCCACACATTTGTATTAGTGTGGAGTAGTGGGGAAATGATAATGTTAACACGAGAAAGAGGTCAGCTGCAAACAACTCAACCAGTTGTGTGTAACAGACCTGGCTCCATACATCATCATCATCATTTAATGTCCGGTCCTCCATGCTGGCATGGGTTGGATCTGATGCATTGGAGAATTGCATCATGCTCCAATGTCAGCCTTGGCATGGTTTCTATGGCTGGATGCCCTTTCTAATTCCAACCACTTTACAGAGTGTACTGGGCACTTTTCTTTTTGTTTTCATGGCACCAGCACTTGTGAGGTGGCCTTTCAACTTGCAAGATTAAAGGACCTAATGAGACCCCCTAAAGGAGAGAGCAAGTGAGGATTTTAGGCATGGTGAAATATGATGAGAATAACAAAATAGTCACAACTGGTGGAGCAGGGGGGTACAGCAGGAACAGGGGAAAGGAAGGGATTAATATTGGAGTAGTAAGAGTGATAAGGTGGGTTGTATAGAAGGGGTCCAGGATTATCCCACATTATAAAGGGGAGTATAGGTGAAAGATGAAAAATGTGGAAAGAAAGAGACCATGAAAGACAGAAAATAGATGAGGATAACATGGATCCAGAGAGAGAGAGAGAGACATCGATGATGACAATGATGAATACATTAATAATAATTATTTGTAATTTAGGAACAAGGCCAGTAATTTTAGGGGATGGGAGTTAACCAATTAAATAGTATTTGAACACAATGCACATGGCCAGCAATTCTGAGGGGGGTGGGGGCAAGTTGATTACATTAACCCCAATGCTCAGCTGGTAGTTATTTTATTGACCCCCAAAAGGAAGAAAGGCAAAGTCAACCTCAGTGAAATTTGAACTCAGAGCCAGAAGAAATGGCACTAAGCATTTTGTCATAATAATAATAATAATAATAATAATAATGGTTTCAAATTTTGGCAAAAGGTCAGCAACTTTGGGGGAGGGGGTAAGTCAGTTACATCGACCCCAGTACTCAACTGGTACTTATTTTATCAACCCCAAAAGGATGAAAGGTAGAGTTGACCTTGGTGGAATTTGAACTCAGAACAAAGACAGATAAAATGCCGCTAAGAACTTTGCTCAGCCAGCTCGCCACCTTCCATAATAATAATAATAATAATGGTTTCAAATTTTGGCACAAGGCCAGCAATTTCAGGGGAGGGGCTAGTCAATTATATCAACCCCAGTTCTCAGCTGGTACTTATTTTTCAACCTCAGAAGGATGAATGGCAAAGTCGACCTCGGCGAAATTTGAACTCAGAACGTAAAGACAGACGAAACGCTGCTAAGCATTTTGCCCAGCATGCCACTGATTCTGCTAGCTCGCTGCCTTAATAATAATGGTTTCAAATTTTGGTTCAAGGCCAGCAATTTTTAGAGGAAGAGGTAAGTTGATTACATCAACCCCAGACTGGTACTTTATTTTATTGACCCCAAAAGAACGAAAAGCAAAATCAACCTCAGCAACATTTGAACTCAGAATGCAAAGAGCTGGAAGAAATACTGCAAGTCATTTTTCCGAAGTTCTAATGATTCTACCAGCTCACCACTTTAATAATAATAATGGCTCATATCCCAGAATTGAATTACAAACAGTAAATTAGAAACACTATTTCTACAAAAAAAAAAAAAAAAAAATGAAAGAAACAGAAACAAGCAGAGTTGTTGAGTAGAAAGAAACGAAAACCTACATTGGCTTTTTCTTGAATTTGTTGGCTCTTGGAGACAAGACAACAACAGGATCATCGTCATCATCATCATCATCTTCATCACTGCTTAAATGTTTCTTCACTCGTTGATAAGATACAGTTTGCACTTTCTTTGAAGGAATCGGATCTGTGAGATTAAAAATAAATATATATTGAATCACTAAAAACATTAGCTGAAGTATGGATAGTTTAAATATTGAGATAAAGACTTCATTATTATTAAGAGAAAGTGCTAGTCATTATCATCTCAAATATATTAAAATTACAATAATACTGTGCATGTATAGTCATAGAAGGTATGCTCCCTTGCCCCTTTATCAAACTACTGTTCATTAACAAATGGAAGGATGAAAATGCTATCATCATTATCAAACAATTGTCATCATTGTTCACTTATCCATGCTTGCATAGGTTAGATGAAATTTGTTGAAGCAGGATGAAACTGAAAGCAGCCCATCGTATTATGTGAGAGTGTGTGTGTATGTGCACGTGAGCTTGTGTCTCCTTGTCTTGACATTATGAGATAGTTGTAAATGAGTGTCACTGTTATACAATCAGTGTCATTCATTTCCAATATTCTGTGGCATGGGGAAATATTGCTTGGAAACGGGTTAGAGTTGGTGACCAGGAGGATATCCAGTCATGGAAAATCTACCTCAATAAATTCCATCTGACCTGTGAAAGCATGGAAAAGTGGGTGTTAAAACAATGATGATAATGGTTTAGATTATAGTATATACTGATGATAAGTTTTAAAATACTCAACTAGTCAAAACATGAAACCAAAAGATTAAACACTATTTTGAAATATGAGAAGTGGAGAATATATTTAATAAACATCAACAGCAATAACTCACCAGTACTGTCCATATGCTCGTGTAAAATGGACAAATCCAGTGGTGGAACCATTGTTTTACGATTGTTGTTAGGAGAATAACAAGGAGAATGTTTCTCATACACATCATTTTCTTCATCCCTGGATTGACTGCTAGTTAGATGCATATCTAAGAAACTGATACGCGATTTAGGGTGTTTAGCAGCACTGTCTGTGTTTTCATCCTCTTCACAAGATGATGAGGATGTACTGGAAACATCTGCAGCGTTTGATGATACCATTTCCACAAGATGAGGATGCTTTGGGTTAAATTGTACAGCATTGCAATTGTTGTCTGCTGTCGAGGTGCCCATGTGTGTACGGACAGATCCTCGTATGTAGGATGTATGTTCAGGCATTGTTGAAGAAGATTTGCTACAGTCCAGCTTAAAATAGGGTTTGTTCTGATTTTGACACCGTGTGCTACTTGACGGACTAGAAGTTGATGATTTATGAGTCTGAAAGAAAGAAAAAGAAAAACTTGATCATCATTTAGTCTTCATTAAAATAGTCAACAAGAATATTAAATTAGACTAAAAGATTATTTGTAAAGTTAAAAATGATTGAAATTCAAATATCTTTATGAATTTCTTATTTCTATCTTAATAATTTCCAAAATATTTAAAACTGTTATATTTCAGTTTAAAAAGACACAGCCTTTGTTTCAATCAATTTTGAAAAAAATTTAGTAAAATAACTGTCATTTGGTGTTTGGAACGTAAATTGATAGGAAATTTCAACAAAGTTTTAATTTAGTTCACTTGAAATTATGAAGTTTGTTCCATATAATCAGAGGCAGTCTCAGGAGATTTGGTATCAAAATGTTTAACAAGAAAATACATGGATTACGTTTCACTGAATTGATATAAGTAAACATTAGTAAAATATCCAGTGAGAAATGTAAATATTGTTGATATGATTTTTGAATCTTAATGCTTCCCAACCACATGGTTCTGGGTTCAATCCCACCGCGTGGCATCTTGGGCAAGTGTCTTCTACTATAGCCTCGG
>JAOPUL010003388.1:100206370-100222973 GCA_027564515.1 Octopus rubescens
CAGTTTCCAGTCAAACCGTCTAACCCATGCCTGCATGGAAAAACAGACGTTAAAGGATGATGATGATGATGATGATATCAAGGCAGTGACCTGGCAGAATTGTTAGCATGCCAAGCAAAATGCACTGTGGCATTTTGTCTATCTCTATGTTCTGAGTTCAAGTTCTGTTGGGGTTGACTTTGCCTTTCATTCTTTCAGAGTTGATAAAATAAGTACCAACCAGTCAAGCACTGGGGTTGATGTAATCAAATTACCCACTCCTCAAAAATTGCTGGCCTTGTGCCAAAATTTGAAACCAATATTTCCTACATTTTGTATAACAAATTAATTTTGATTCTGGTCACAAATTGACTAGCTTCACTTATATTGTTAATACCTATAAAAATGGTTGAGAGCATCACAGGTCTGTACCTCTACAATTGCAAGTTGATTTTTTTTTTTGTTGTGTCTGTGTGGTAAGAAGCTTGCTTCCCAATCACATGGTTCCGGGTTCAGTCCCACTGCGTGGCATCTTGGGCAAATGTCTTCTACTATATAGCCTTGGGCTGACCAAAGCCTTGTGAGTGAATTTGGTAGATGAAAGCTGAGGGAGGCCCGTCGTATGTATATATCTATGTGTGTGTGTCTTTGTGTCTGTATTTGTCACCCCCACCACCACTTGACAACCGGTGTTGGTGTGTTTACGTCCCTGTAACTTAGCAGTTTGGCAAAAGCAACCGATAGAATAAGTATTAGGCTTTAATAAAAAGAAAATAAGTCTGGCGGGGGTGGGGGGCGATTTGTTTGACTAAATAAAAACCCTTCAAGGTGGTGCCCCAGCATGGCAGTAGTCAAATAACGGAAACAAGTAAAAGATAAAAAATAAAAGATATTGTACAATATCTCACTACATTATATATTTTATCTAATGGGGAACTACTTTGTTCAGAATTCAGATCTCATGGGACATCATTTTGCTTTCGAAGTACTGTTTACCTCCCATATCAGCCCTGATTGTGTAGAGCAGATCTATGATGAAGGGTATTCCAGCCTAGATCATCAGGCATAGTGTTGTCTCTGACTACATAGTCTAATGTATCCTTAATCTGTGAGATGTGTCAATTTTCTTAACTAACTTATTAATAATCTATGCTTCCTTTAATCTGTCAGCATTTAACCCTTTAGCATTCAGATTATTCTGTCAACTGTAAAGCTTCTTATTTAATCACATTATTTTGATTTTATCATTTTCTTGTAGCTTTGAGATTTTGATGAGATAACTATTTATTTTTAGAATGACATTGTAGGGTTGGTGTGAAAGACCAGATCTGGCTGGTTTGAACATAAAACGGGTAGAATATTTTGGCCGGATATGGCCGGTTTGAATGCTAAAGGGTTAAACCAGCCATATCCAGCTCAAATATTCTACCTGTTTTATGTTAAAACTGGCCAGATCTGACCTCTTACACCTACCCTATAATATCATTCCAAAAACATACAATCACATCATTGAAATCTCAAAGCTACAAGATAATGCAGGATTAATTCAAAACAATGTGAATAAATAAGCATTACATTTGACAGTGTAATCGGAATGCTAAAGGGTCTACTCTGTTGCCGGCATTCAGGCCAGGTTTCCTATATAAGGAAACTTCCCTCTCCCTTCTTCCCACCAATCTCGGAGGCTCTGTAAAGAATCAGAAGTACTACCTGTTCTGACTAGGAGATAGAAAAAAAAAACCTGACAAACAACACTTGGCCATTGACATAACTTACTAAACTTAAACTTTACTGCAAATTGATGTAGAGGTTATCAGTGAAGACTACAGTGAATACTATCATACAATATCATCAACAAAAGAAGACAAAAAAAAATCAATAACAACCAAATATGTTTGTGATTAGCAAACAAGAGGGAACTCAGAAAGAAAAATAGTTGCCAAGAAATTATCAAGTGAAATCAAGATAAATAAAGAATTATTTCTAAACAAAATTGTTGTTCACAAAACATTAAAGAGATAGAAAGCAAGTAAGAAGAATGTACTTTCAAATGAGAATACAAGATTAGAAAAGGAGACGGGTGTAAGTTTAGCTCTCTGAATAACTCAAAATATACTGTGGCCTAGTTTTTCTTTACTGCTTTTAATTTTTCTCTTTCAATACAACAAACACAAACAAATGAAAGCTGAACTATATTTCTCATATCTAACTGTCGAGGAGGGGATAGAGTTGAGTTTTCTAAAGATTTTAATAAATAAATATATGAGGGATTTTATTGCAGAAAGAAATCTGCAAAACAAACTTATGCAAGATCTTTGTAAACAATTTTATCAAACGGGTTAAAAATATACAAAGCTTTCTCACATGTATATGTGCTCTAAAGGTTAATAGAAAGATCAGAAATGTGAATGCCTTTACTATTTATATTATATGTGATAAAAGAGTGAAATACAAAGGAAAAAAGAAAAATGTTTCTGTAATGAAAAGACTCATTTAATAACAAGACACAATGTAGTTTCCCATGTCTGTTACTTATCACTGGTTGTATTGCTTTACCAAAACAATAAAACTTCATGTCATGTCTGAAAATTTGTTATAGTGAGCACAGCTCCTCAACACAATATTCATTTTTTTTTTTTTTTTTCTTTTTTTCAATTGTAGACCTATTTTACATTTATCCTTCATAAATAAACTGATATGAAAGAGTAATTTGAATGCTGTTTTGCAAATACTGCTAAATAAGCTTGAAAGAAGTATCAGATTAATAAAGCCCTATTCTGAAATTCATTAATAACTTAAGTGGTTACTGTTAACAACATAGAATAATTGTTTAATCGATTCATCTTTTCTGCTACTTGTGAGACAATTATATGTATTCTATTTGATATTTCTCCACAGTGATATTAGTGTCTGCACTATGTCTTAAAATCATTTCTTTCTTTACTCTTTTGAGCAATGTGGATTTATCATCATCATTTAATGTCCACTTTTCCACGCTTGCATGGGTCATATGGAATTTGTAGAGGCAGGTTTTTTACAGCCAGATGCTTTTCCTGTCGTCAACCTTCGTCTGTTTCCAAGCAAAGTAATATTTCTCCATAGCTAGACATATTCCCATAGAAGATTGGAAATGAATAATATCACCTGTAAGACAGTGTTGCTCATTCACACACACATACACTTCTATACACACACAATGGGGTTTCCTCACAGTCTATCTACCAAATCTACTCACATTGTTTTGGTCAGCCTGGGGATATAGGAGAAGACACTTGTCCAAGATGATGCACAGTGGGACTGAATCAGACCACATGGTTGGGAAACAATCTTCTTACATACAAAGCCGCATCTGTTTTATTAATTATATATATTTCTTATTGACATTGCTTCTCTCATTACTTCTAACCTCATTTATATTAAAGCCTCATTTACTCCACATCTGATTTTCAAACTTCAGGTACATTGATGAGGCTTTCTCCTGTTTTGTCCCTCCAAAATTGAAATCCAACTCTCTGTTCCAATCTGCATCTGCCCAGTGCAATATATTGATCATGTGCTACTCTAGGATTTGTATTCCTTTGTTTTGAGAATCAATCACATCAGTAACTGTTTATTAATACATATTAAACTCTAATCCATGGTGTCTTTATACAACTAGTGTCTAGCTTTTGCAATTTTAAGCATCAGCCCTATCTTTTATTCATATAAACACTGCAGGTTACCACAGTGAATATGAAATTGAATTTAACATTTTCGGAATACAAATGAGGTTGTGGAGTTTTGTTGGGAAAATTAGAATTTCGTTTCTCACCCACTTTCCCAAAAGAAAAAGAATTTCACATCATAAAGAACAGAGATAATTTTTAATTTGATGATGTTAATTTTGTGACATGAGAAAGGACCATACCTGCAATGAAATACATTATCATTGCATTTTGGTTAATTTTGAATGATTATTTCTACTGATTTAGTAAAATAAATTTTTCGTTATTAATTTTATGTTTGGAATATAACAAAATGTTTTTATGTAAAATTATAATGGAAGTGAAACATTTTAAAACAGTCAGTTTTATATGAGAATCAGAGAGAGTCAGGGCCATATTGGTACTGTAAGGCTTAATTATGCAATGCTAATGATGAACATTTCACCAGAACAGCTACATGTTTTCATAAGGCTGATATTTCATCAGTTCCAAATGTCCACTCATTACTTCCATTTCATACTCATCATGGTGTCACATAAAAAGCACTGGTAATGGTGCCACGTAAAAAAGCATGGGTGATGGTGCTACATAAAAAGCACCCAGTACACTCTGTAAAGTGGTTGGTGTTAGGAAGGGCATCCTGTTGTAGAAACCAAGCCAAAACAGACTATGGAAACTAGTGCAGCTCCCGGCCTTGCAAACTCCTGTCAAGCTGTCCAACCCATGGCAGCATAGAAAATGAATATTAAACGATGATGATTATCATCATCTCTCCATTTTCATTTTAACATCCACTTTTCCATGCTTGCATGTATCAGGTAGAATTTGCAGACAGATTGTCTATGGCTAGATGCCCTTCCTGCTGCCAACTTTTACAGGTTCCTATGCAAGGTAATATTTCCCCAAGGCCAGACATGTTTTCACAGAATACTGGAAATGAATGGCGCTCATTTACAACCATCATATGATGTCACTCACACATGCATATACAACATATATATACTTCTTTCAATTTCCATTATCAAATCCACTTACAAGGCTTTGGTCAGCCCAGGGCTATATCAGAAGACACCTGCTCAAGATGCTACTCAATAGGATTCAGTAGGACAACCTGTAATCATATGATTGGAAAGCATGCTCTTTAACCACACAACGATGCCTGTGCCTATTATATATACTAATAATTATATACGATAGATGTATTAATAATCAATGATTATTATATACAGATAATTATATAATTTCTACGTCCACTGCTTGATGAGATTCAATTCTTAAAGAAATTGATTAATGTAAAGTAACATGAGCAAATTTAAAGACAGTCAAAATTTCCACCAACCACAAGTAAAGTTAACAGTATTGCACAAATGAAATAAAATACATTTATTTAATAATTTCCAATAGATGAAATGAGTGACTAAGATGAAATTGTATGCTTGATTCAAAGGTTTCTGCACATTGGTAGTAACAAATAGAAGAAAGTAAGTGTTTAAATAAAAGATCAAATATTATAATCATTTTAAACCAGAGTAAAGTGTCATTATCATTTAAGGTTCACTTTTCTAATGCATGCATGGGTAAGGTGGAATTTGTTGAGGCAGATTTTCTACAGCCAGATACCCTTCCTATCACCAATCCTCACCCTGTTTCTAAGTAAGGTAATATTCCCCCTGGCTGGACATATATATTCAAGGAAGATTGAAAATAAACACCATTGCTTGTATGACACTGATGCTTATTTACAACTTGTCATACGATGTCAAGATAGAGTACACACACACACACACACACACAACAACAAGCTTCTTTCAATTTCAATTTACCAAATCCACTCAAGGATTTGGTTGGCCTGGAGCTATATAGTAGATGACACTTACACATGGTAACATGCAGTGAGACTGAACCCAAGACCACATGGTTATGAAGCAAGCTTCTCAACCACCTCACAGCCATGCCTGTGTGATGAAAAGAACTTTGTGCATCATCACCATCATCATATATCTTCTACCTCCCCAAACCAACATTAAGAAGAGTAAATCTAGAGAGAGAGAGAAAGAGAAAAGACAGAAATACAATCATGGTGTTAAACTATCATATTTCTATCATGTGTACTTCATACTAGTTTTTATATATTTTACAATGCCTTGCTTAAAGCTATTCTACAGGAAGTTTAACAAGCCTACAAGAATGTAAAACACTATACCTGAATGCATTTACTGAATGAAACAAAGTATGGGAATAAGTACCATTATAATCTTATATAGATTATAATGGTACTTATAGTGTAATAGTAAAACTTAAGGTGTGGCTGTGTGGTTAAGAAGCTTGTTGTCTAACCATGTGGTCTCGGGTTCAGTCCCACTGCACGGTACCCTTAGGTTAAGTGTCTTCTATTACTTTAGCTCCAGACTAACCAAAGCCCTTGTGAGTGGATTTGGCTGAGGAAAACTGAAAGATGCCCATCATGCACACATGTGTGCATGCATGCATACCCTTGTTTTGACATCATGCCATGACTGTAAATGAAGTATCACTGTCATACAAATGATGTTCACTTTCAGTTTTCCATGAAAAATGTGCCTGGCCATGAGGAAATATTACTTTGCTCGGAAATAGGGTGAGGGTTAGCAACAGGAAGGGCATCCAACTGTAGTAAATCTACCTCAAAAACTTCTGCATGGAAAAGTGGACATTAAATGATGATGATGAAATAATACAACAGACTCCAAAAAACATAAAAATACCCTGCAAAAGACAATTCTCACTCTCTAAAATCAGAAAGGGATGGATATTACATTAATAGCTATAAAATCTAGTAAAATAGCTATAAAGATTAGTAACACAGATGAGGAAAATAAAAAGAAGGGAAGTAATTTAAAACTACAAAATAAACAGTCACACATGTTTAGACAGGGAAACAGTGTGGTCTTAAGTCAAAATATTGTAGCTAAATTTTATTAAAATTGAATTAATATTAATTAGTGATGACAGGTAACTAGATGAAGCAGTGACTGAAAATTGATCTTTTATGAGATGAGAATTAGATTGAATTACATTTATAAACCATAAAAAAAATAGATAACAATTTTATCAGTATCACTGTTGGGTACACAACACATCAGTGTTTTTTAAGAATAATGCTGTGCTGCTGGTTTCCACATATATATTCAGTATACAGTAAATTAAATTTTCTTAATATCATCATTGTCATTATTTAATGTCTGTTTTCCATGCTGGCATGGGTTTGACAGAATCCAACAAACCTCAGGACTGTGTCGAGGTCTAATATCAGTTTTGGCATGGTTTATACAGCTGGACACCCTAACACCAACCACTTTTTACAGTGTCTATCAGGTGCATTTTTCATGCCACCAGCAAAACAGGAAAGAAAAAGGCCTCTTGCAGTCTTTGGATGGGCCAAAGCTAACAGAATTGAGGCCATCATCATCAAACAACACCTTGGATGGGCAGGTCATGTCCACCACATCAATAGCACCAGACTGCAGTGTTAAATCCTCTACAGAAAACTCAGTACTGGCAAGAGATCATGTGACTGCCCCATGCAATGCTGCAAAGACCAACTGAAACAGACAATGAATAGCACCAGCATTGACCCTAAATTTTGGGAGCAACGCACAGAAGACAGAACAATGTGACATCACATCATCAAAATAAGTGTAGAATATTTTGAAGAATATTCTCAAAGAAATAAAGAGGACAAAAGGCTTCAACGAAAGACCTACCAACTCCAACCAGGGCTTCCACCAGCCATCAGATGCAACTTCTGTGGATAATTGTTTCACACAAAAATCTATCTTGCCAACCATCAAAGGCACTAACATAAAAGAGGAAGCACAAACCAAAAAGGAAACATGCAGAAACGCGGAGAAACCAACAATATATAAGTGGATGTGCTAATGCTGGGCAAATTATCATAGAAGATTGGGGCTTGAATAATTGCTACATTGAACCCTTACAGCAGTATGATGCTATCAGTAGAGTTATTACTGAAATAATCGTAATGAAGTATCTGAAATACTACCTGTTTGTTTTCTGGTTAAGAGTCCCTTTTCACCTGTATCAAGTGTCAGTGTCACTTGTACCAGTGCCACATTAAAGGCACCCAGCACACACTGTAAAGTGGTTGGCATTAGGAAGGGCATCCAACCATAGAAACAAAGCCAAATCAGACTAGGACCTGGTGCAGGTTTCCTGTTTGCCAACTCTGGTCAAACCGTACAACCCATGCCAGCTTGGAAATCAAACATTAAAGGACGATGAAGATGATAATGATGATATGATATGGCATGATAGTTGTAAATGAGAATCCCAGTTGTACAGGCATTGTCATTCATTTCCAATACTTTGTGTGAATGTGTCCATGAGGAAATATTACCTTGTTTGGAAACACAAGGGTTGGCAATAGGAAGGGCATCCAGCCATAGACAATTTGCCTCAATAAATTCCATCCAACTCATGCAAGCATGGAAAAGTGACATTAAATGACGAGGTTATGTGCGTGCTATAAATGTAAAATCATGGCTCAGGTACTTTGTAGTGTAATATTTTTGGTTCAAATTACAAAATTAGGCTGTTGTTTTCTTGTTTGTTTACATTACATAGACATGAAGCTTCAGATATATTTACAGGTGATGGAGAAATACAAAATGATGACATTCATATTTTTACCAAGAGCATAAACATCAAAAGTGAAACAGTTTAACTTTGAGAATGAAAACCAGGTTATAGGTTCAGTATGCCAAAAACTCGAATATATTTATAAAAATAGAAAAAGGTATGATATGCAATAACAAAGTTCAGCAAGATATTTTCCTCTTTAACCTTAGATGTCTGTAACTATATTTACACAGTATGTTAACAGCAAAAGGTTAGCATCACATAACCAAAACTTCATACAATACGCCAAAAAATTGAATCCAACTTCACTATTTTTTAAAATTACAATTAACATGAAGCTTTTGGGGATAGGAAACTATTTTCTCCAATATCTGAAGCCATTAAGAAGAGAAAATGGTTTTAAAATAATAATAGTAATGATAATAATGGTTTCAAATTTTTGGCACAAGGTCAGCAAGTTCAGGGAAGGGGGCTAGTCAATTACATCAACCCCAGTGCTCAACTGATACTTATTTTATCATCCCCAAAAGGATGAAAGCAAAGTCAACCTCGGAGGAATTTGAACTCAGAACATAAAAGACAAAATGCCACTAAGCATTTTGCCCAGCTTGCTAACGATTCTGCCAACTCAATAATAATAATAATAATAATAATAAAAGAAAAACCAATGTAACATCTCATATTTTTTCAGTTGGAATAACACCAACAAATAAAGGCTAATAACGAAATTAGTTCTGATTGTTTAAATTGGTCAAAATAAATCCTGCTATTTCATTCATTCTCTTCAAACATTTTTTTTTTCTTTTTCTTCTTTTCAGTGGTTGAATTAAAAACCAACTCAACAATTCATATTAAAATTTCTCTTGTTAAACCACCATCATATGAGAGCTCATTTTCATTGGGTCTATTGTCAGATTTTTAAATAGACAGAAAAGAAAGATGAAAAAAAAAAAAAAATCAAAAAAATACCATCAGGCTAATAATTTGTCTTTAAATAAGCAACAGTGTTATGCGTTGGATGGTGGTGGGTCTATATACCAGCTGCTATTTAATTATTAGATTAAACTGACCTCCATTTTCAAGGACAGAATAACAATTTTAATTATGACATTATTTCAAAAGCTACCTCTCACAGTTAAGATTTCTCTCTCTCTCTCTCTGGGAGGGGTAGGGGTAGTGAGACAGAGAAAGACAAGAGAGATCTTACATTACAAATTTTGGAATGTATTGGGGCATGGTGGTGGTGGTGGTGGTGGTGGTGGTGGTGTTTTGAAACAAACAAATATCAACCCTTACAGGTTAATACATAAACTAATTTCCTAAAAGACTGCAGTATGTCAAGTGGAATTATGATTTTTCAAAAACCTTACCTTAATCATACAAAGATATATTGAAAATTAATATATAAGTTATATTTAATGTAATATAATACAGAAGAGTGAAATACATTTACCCTCTTTTGTACTTGTTTTTAGTAAAATATATTTCTATAAATATAGTCATATAAATTTCATAGAATTAATTGGTCACGCAATCTGTGCCAGAGAGGGGGGGGTAGAGTGTTTTGATTATGGATGTAGCACAATACCTTACAGCAAGATAAGAATTCCTGACCTACAAGTCTAAAGTACAGTAACTTTATCTATTGTCCAAATAGAGTTAGAGAATAAAGAGACTTTAAATAAAGCACAGGAATTGTGGATGACTGAGACAATAGGGTAACAGTCTACAAACAAAAAATGTCAACTCTTCATATACTGTCATTAGTGCTGTGTTCATGGCCAAGACAATTAGCCTTTGCAATTCATTCCATCTTGGTACACCAATATGAAGGGGAGGGTCCCCCATTGATAGCACCATTCTGATTAGGAAGCGTTGACCATTTTGTTATATTTCTGTTGGAATAGACAGCCTTTGTTTCAATTGATTTTGAAAATAATGAAGAATTTAGTAAAATAACTATCATTATTAAACTGGTGTTTAGAACAAAAATGAACATGAAATTTTGAGGGAGATTTAAATTTAGATCACTTTAATTATTTTGTTACCATATGCTACTGTTAAGTCAATTAATTTTGAAATAATGAAGAATTTATAAAATAACTCATTATTAAACTGGCATTTGGAACATTAAATTAACATGAAATTTTGGTGGAAGGTTTTAATTTAAAGCTCTTTAAAGAGGAAGATTGTATCATAGAACCAAAGGTGGTCTCAGGTGGATTGGTATCAAAAGAGTTAAGCAGATAACTTCATCCTGCATGCTTTACTATGATTAAATAAACCATTCATTATCAGGTAGCCCAATACCACCCTACACTTTTCATGGTCCAAGATTATCAACCCATGCAATAGCATCCATAATTACTGTTTCTATATTTAAATATGAACATTGACTTAAATCTCATTACTATAATAGTGATAACATATGATTTCACAAGATAAACATTGTTACTTTATATAATCTTTTATACTTGAAACAAATAGATACCAGCTACCAGTTTCACATTCAATAGTAACAACTCAGAATTTCTAAGATTTTCAAAAGAAAAAGTAGCAACAGCAACATGCATAACTATGTATCGGGCATACAGCTGGATGGTTCAATCTCTGAAAGTGAATATAAACTCCAACAGTGATATTTAATTTTATTCCAGAAACACAAGGGAGACTGAAAATTTTAAAACATTTCTCTTCAAAATTGTTTTTCCGTTAAAGTAACTGGATCCAATTACAGTTCCAGGCTATAATTGCAGAAAACAAATATTTAAGCAGAATATAAACAAAGGAAAAAAAAGATTATGGTCTTGCACATGCCTGGACAAAACTTGACCATTTTTTTAAGTAAATATAAAGTAAATTCTTCTAAATGCCTAAAGGAAGAAAGAATGGGCACAAGCATTAGAAAAGATTACCCAATCCATACAAGCATTAGAAAAGATTACCCAATCAATACAAGCATGGAAAAGATTACCCAATCCATACAAGCATGCAAAGAAAAAATAGATGTAAAAACTATGAAGATGATGATGATACAAATGCTCAACAAAGACAAGATTGAGTTACTTCTTAGGCTTTCTTCATTGTCAAATGAAGAGGAAGAAGCAAACAATAGATACACTAATTAAAAATGAAAATGTCTAGCAATTACATGATTGATCTGTTCTGTGTAATAAATGACATCAAAATATCAAAGGTTATAAAAGGAAAACAGATATTTTTTCTTGTTTTTTTCCCCTCCCAAATCTTCAGAATATACTAATTAAAACTATTGCCAGTGAGTGATGAGTTCCTTTCTGTATCGAAAGAAAAATCAAATAGAAATAATAATAATATATAACTAAAACAATCATAAAGCTAGTTTTGTATATCTCAGACAGGTAATTACTTCAAATAATGGTGTTAGTAAGAAGTCAAATATAATTAAAACATTCCAAATTTAGTAACTCAGCCTGATTGTATAACAAGTAAATGAGGGAAAGAGACAAATATAATAGTAGCACCAAATCCAAAAGAATCTACAAAAACCTTTCATCTAAACTATTTGAGATTAAATTCTACATCTCCCTTCAAATTTTCCTAACCCTCTTTGGTGTCAAACCAAACATTCAATTAGCGACTTCAAAGCCTTAATTTGCCCATTTACAAATTACTAGTCCTTAATATACAGAAAAATACTATTCATAAAATTTATAATTTACAGCTATTTGACTCATTTTTTTCCTAGCCACTAGCTAACATTGATAATAAAAAATTAAATCAACTTCAAACATCTAAAATATAAATACTCCAACTTCAGACTTCTGCCTGAACCATGTGGTTTCAGGTTCAGTCCTATTGCATGGCACCTTGGGCAAGTGTCTTCTCCCAAAGCTACAGGCACACTGGTGCTTTGTGAGTGAATTTCATAGATGGAAACTGTGAGGAAGCCCATCATATAAATATGTGTGAGTTTTTTGTCTTTGTCCTCCCACCACTGCTTGAAAGAGCCCGACAGAATAAGTACCAGACTTAACAATAAGCATTGGAGTCGATTTGTTCAACTGTACCATTTAAGGTAGTGCCCCAGCATGGCTGCAGTCCAACTATTAAAAGGAGGAAAAGATACAAAACCTAATTTTGCATCTGGCTGCCACTTCTGGTTTGTAACCTTCAAGAAGTTCACTTAACTCTAGATACACAGCAGTCAGATGGAGCCAGATATATTACTGTGCTTTCCACTGGACTTCACTAGCAAAGCCATTAGAAGAGATTTTGAACGTTTGAAAAACCCATTATCTATTTATGGTCAGCATTGGCTTGAGTGTGAAAGTTTATGATGGAACCTGTTAATGCAAATTCTTGTATCTAATTACAGTTAGTTCCTAATAATTCTGTCAACCTAAGTGTCTTTTCCAAGCTCACAGTTCAGCACCAGTGATGGGATACATCATATTTAAACATTTTGTCAATGAGCCAGCATCCACTTATCTTAGTTTAATGCAACTTCTTTAAAAATGTAAACATTCAAGACAGTCAAAAGTTTGCACATTAATGTTCAAAAGAAGGCACGTGGCTTAGTGGTTAGGGTATTTGGCTCACAATCGTAAGTTCAATTCTCGGTGGCATGTAATACAAAGGGCTAGCCTTGTCACATTCTGTGTCACGCTGAATCTCCCTGAGAACTACATTAAGGTTATGTGTCTGGAGTGCTCAGCCACTTGCATGTTAATTTCACGAACAGGTTGTTCTGTTAAGCGGATCAACTGGAACCTTCATCATCATAACCGACAGAGTGCCAGTTAATAATGTTCAAAAAGAGTGTATGGTTTGATGTTCAAAGAGTGTATGGTTTAACCCTGCATGCATTTGACATTTTCTCAAGGTCATTTCCTAATGTTATGCATAGAAACCAATAAAATAAGTGTGAGGGTTAATGTGATCAATCAACTCTTTGGAACTGGTTCCCCAATATTAATGTCTTTTCGTGTATTACTTGTGTGTTGCGCTGGTGTAGGGAACAGTCATACCCGATTAACAGGTCAACAGCCATACAAAAAAGAAATGTACGTATAAAGGGAACAGCTTTTCTTTCAAATATTATACTGAAGACAGCTGTGCACAAGTTTAAATTTTATGTTGATGTTTATTTGTTTTTCATATTTCCAAATTAATCTTTTATTTTTAGTTTGGAACAAAAACATTTCAAAGTCTATAAATATTCTGAGACCTTCTCAGCCTCATGCTCAAAATGAAGTTAGGGTGGTGGTGCTATTATTGTCCTGCCTATTTTGTAATCGCCTTGGTCTGATTTTATCAGTTATAAATACCATTCCCGCGATTCTTTACTGTCTACTCCAAAAAAACGTGACATTAATAGCGCCTCTATTGCCACAAAAGACCAAGAAAGGTTCAAAATGTTAATGAATTTAGAAACATCAATGCTCCAAAATAAATTTAAATGACTAATTTGGAAATGTCAACAACAACAAAATCAATATAAAAAGATTAAACTTGAGCAGGGTTATATCTTCAATACAATATTGCGTTCATTGTTTTCTGCGATATACGTGTGTGTATGTGTATATATGTGTGTGTGCATGAATGTGTATATGTTCATGTCTATGTAACAGGATATTCGAGATCAATGAACTTTCATTCACAATTTACAATATATATCACAAGTTAATAACGTAAATATATGCCAACATAATCTATTTTAAAACTACCATGAGATAGGTAGTTGTACACAACAGTCACCAACATAAGAGAAGACATAGATGATATATTCAAATTACGGATTCCAATTACAGATAGCAGAAAGAAAATAAGAATCGATAGATTTCTTTGTTTTTGTTATTTTTCTTTCTTTACTTTTATAGAACTAACATCTATTAATAATTCAAGAACAACAAAAATAGTCACAAGTTGCTATATAAGAAAGAAAAAAAAAAACCCGAGAATGGGTTTATTTATTTATTTACTTTCAATTCTTCGAGATTTTAACACATCAATAATTTGCTATGAAACAAGCTGACAGCTGATAACTGTTTCTGATTGGCTATTTACTGTGTCAGTAGTTTGTGACCAGTAATGGTGAATCATAAGATCCCTAGCTAGAATTTATCCACTTACGCAAGTTGGCTGATTGAATAAGCTGAAGCAAAGAAGAGAAAGAAGATTTGAAAATGGACGGATGATTTCAGACAATAATATAAATTTCAAGAAATACATTCATCAAATTACTCTCTCTCTCTCTCTCACTCTCTCACTCTCATGAATATTCATCTCGTTAACAAGTGGAAGCATGCTACTAGCTACTATGGCACTTAGCAAAATTAATATAGAGGAAACTAGTTTTCTGACAACAAAAGCATTCTGGAGAGTTAAAAATGATTTTCAAATAGCTATCTTGTATCTATGTACTTCCAGTTTATTTCTATCTCTCCCTATATATATATATATAGTTACATTCATACCCTACATATATTCAGTTACACGTGTATAAAATAAGGTCGAATGAAGGTTTCGTGCAGATCTTTCGTTTTATCTTCTATTTGTTTCAGTCATTAGACTGCGGCCATGCTGGGGCACCACCTAGAAGAACTTTAGTCGAACAGATCAATCCCAGCACTTATTTTTTTAAAGCCTGGTACTTATTCTACCGATCTCTTTTGCCGAACCGTTTACGGGGATGTAAACACACACACATTATTTATTTATGTAGGGTTACATAATCGGACTGTTACCTAACACTCCGTTGAACCCCTAGCGCGAAACCGATTGGTAAGATCGGTTGTAATGTATATATAATACTGTACAGTTCGATTAATATACCCACTCTATTGACAAATATACGAGTGCATTATTTTTTTACTTATGGAGTCTTAGACGGATATATATATATATATATATATATATATACGACGGGCTTTTACTTTACGTCTACCAAATCTACGCACAAGGCTTTGGTCGGTGCGAGACTATAGTAGAAGGTACTTGCTCAAGGTGTCACGCAGTGGGACTAAACCTGGAACCATGTGGTTGGGAAGCAAACTTCTTACTTGCAAAAACAAAAAAAAAAACGTCTCTCGGGTGTTGATTAAAATTGTGTCTTTGACATGAGAAAAATTAAAAAGTACATTTTATATACTGTGATGACATTATATAAGAAATATTAACAAATTACATAGGAATATATATTTAATGAGGATAATGAGTAAATAAAATATCCCCTTCATTTGTTTTGGTAGCTAATTACACACAAACTCACACCTTAGCCACTTTATCCCAGCATGGCTGTCTGGCTAAGAAGCTAGCTTTGCAGCCACGTGGTTTTGGGTTCAGTCCCACTGCACAGCACTTTGGACAAGTGTCTTCTACTATAGCCGCAGGCCAAATGCCATATGAGTGAATTTGGTAGACAGAAACTGCGGAAGGCCACCGTGTGTGTTTGTCTCCTGCCACTGCTTGATCACAAGTGCTGGTTTGTTTATATCCCCTTAACTTAGCGGTTCAGTACAAAAAGAGACCAATAGAATAAGTAACAGACTTTAAAAACAAAAAAGTAAGTACAGGGGTCAGCTTGTTCGACTAAACCCTTCAAGGCGGTGCCTCAGCATGGCTGCAGTCCAATGAGTGAAACAAATAAAAGATAAACAATTATTATTTTCAGACCCCCACCCCACCCATCTTTCTAACAATTTCTTTTAATATATACAAATAATGTTATACATATCCATTGTTTGTTTCGCCAACAACACTTACATTAAAGGATGATGTGAGATGGTTATGTTTGTAGCAAGATCCGAAACCAAATTGCCAAGTGATTCATGTGATCAGTTGAGTTATGGACTAATCAGCATCGAAACATCACGTGATGTAACGTTCTAGAATCTGCTAGAACGTCCTTTTACAAGGCTTATAAATAGGCATGTTTTCAGTGCCAACTTTGCAGAGTGTCGAGGACGACTGGGCAAAATGTGTCTCCATTCTCGCCAGGCCATATTGCACAGAGATCAGCCAATTCATTTTCTCATGTCTCACCTCTTGCCTCAGTTTGTGTGAGTGATCGCAGCTAAGCTAACCACATTCTCATTTGGCTGCTTTTAACAGTTGTTCTCATGACTCTTTACTCAACCTAGTAAACAGCAGCTACAGTTTGTAGTCATAAACCCAGCATGGTATGGTATATTTTCTTTTGTTGTGGCAGTTTATTATCAGAGCCTTAATGACCAAGATATTTTACCAAGTTTATTATTATTTTCCAAATTAATTGAAACAAATGCAATGTAGTTCAACAG
>JAOPUL010003388.1:100223281-100236822 GCA_027564515.1 Octopus rubescens
CGGCAAACAATAACTCCTTGCTGGAACTGCGAATAGTGTAATGTCCCCATCAGGTGGTGCTATTAAGTTAGTCATGAATTGGGCCACCAACGGCTAAAACAGATCTAAGTTATCTAAGTTATATATATATATATATATATAGGTATAAGGAATATGAAAACACAGGTTGTTAAGGGATTATATTTTTATTAAACCGACAAATTGTTTCGTTTTGCTAATAAATATGGACGATATATGCAGAGGATATTATTAAGTAATAACTTCAACAATAGTATATTATATTAAAATATGAAAATGTTGGGGTATGAACCAATGAGCAGATTAGATCAGAAGGCACTAACTCAAAATGGCCAGTTAGAGAGTAGGCTTTCATGTTTGGTTTTATAAAAATATCTTGATTTTTATGCACAGACATGGCTGTCTGCTTAAGAAGCTATTTTGCAACCACATAGTTTTGTGTTCAGCCCCACTGTGTGGTATCTTGTCCAAGATACCACATAGTGGTATTTTTATAAAATCAAACATGAAAGCCTACTCTCTAACTGGCCATTTTGAGTTAGTGCCTTCTTCACCGTCGACTACATTTTTGAGTGTTAATAAATCTTTCCTGCTAAACTCCATAAAGTTAGCTCAAAAGAAGTTTCAAAACCCAGCTATTTCAAACAACTGTCTGAAGCAATCCCTTATGTATCCACAAATATATTTTATTTCATTTGCAGACAGCATTACTGCAAGTAATGTAATAATACAGCATAGCTATATTACTTTGCTCTACCTTCTTAATTTATTCCACACCACTAAGGCTTTTTTGAAAAAGCTGTTGCTTATCTTTCCTTCTCCGTTCCCCACATCAATCCTCGTTATGATGAGACAAACCAGTAGAGACTCAAGAACAGTGCAAACTTTACTTACACAAGACAGTAAAAAAAAATAGAATTTTTTTAATGAGTGGTGGTGGGGGGTGTCTAAGAATATGTACAAGCAAAAGAGAAGAGCTCCATAACCATGCAACTTCTTCATTGCAACAGCCAAATGCAACTTCATTTAATTCATGACTATTTTTAAAATACTAGACACTTATGCAAAGTTTTAAATTTCAACAGAGTATACAATTCAAACATGAGAGGATTACGAGTAGAGTGTTGACTAAAACTTAAATTATAACCCTAACTGACATGTTGAACACTGAATCTGTATAAACATAAAACTGGCCCCATCTATCCCTATACCACAGTAGAATTGATCAGTGCTAATAAAATGCAACCATTCAGGAGGTTTGTGGTCTTCAGTACCACAAAAGCTCATTTTTTAAAACAAAAGATATGGTAATATACCCCATTTTTCATGCTTATAATGTCTAATATCATGTATATACTCTTCTACTGTGTGTGTGTGCGCGCAATTATGGTTGTATGGCTAAGAAGTTCACATCCCAATCATGAGGTTTAGGGTTCAGTCCCACTATGTGGCATCTTGGGCAAGTGTCTTCTAATATAGCCCCCAAGTCCCTTGTGAGTGGATTTGGTCAATGGAAACTGAAAGAAACTCATCGTGTGTGTGTGTGTGCAGGGGAGGGGGAGTCTTTGTGTCCCCTCGTCTTGACATTGCACAATGTCACCGTCAGCCATGCAATGTCATCATTTACAATCATCCATTAAAGCATGTCCAGCTCTGATGAAGTTTCCTTGCTTGGAAGCAGATGTAGGCTTGCAACAAAATCTGCCTCAACAAACTCAGTCTAACCCAGTGGTTCTCAACCAAGGTCCATATAAGATTTTGTTAAAATTTATATGCAAAAAATTGGTTATACTTCTACAATTCATAAAATATTTTTTTATACAATTCCTAATAATATTTAAGTATAAAAATATAATAGGATCTTTTAAACCTCAAATGGCTGGGGAGGGGTGGTCCATCCGAGTAAAATAGGAATTAAAGGGGTCCATAAGTAAAAAAAAATGGTTGAGAACCACTGAACTAATCCATGCAAAGTTGGAAAAGTAGGTGTTAAAACGATAATGATAACATGTATGTGGGGGATTGGCAGAAACGTTAGTACATCAGATAAGATGTCTTGTGGTATTACTTAAAGTCATTTACATTTTGAGTTCAAATCCTGCCAAAGTCAACTTTACCTTTCATCCTCCTGAGTCAATAAAATAAGATACCAGTCAAGTAGTGGGATCAATGGGTTCAACTAATACACACCCCCAACACATACACTTCTCTCAAAACTGCTGGCTTTGTGCCTAGATTAGAAACAATATATTAAATTATGCTTGTCTGTTAACACAAGAAAACCACAGTCTAAATAAAAGACTCAATGTGGAATATGCAAAGTAAATGATTTATTTATTTGATAAGAATACTGACAGGTCGACTAAAATGTTTCAAACTTGAGAATTTGTCTGAGCATGCTTAGATGAGTTCTCAAGTGCAAAGCAGTTTGCGAACTGTCAACATTTTTATAAACAAATAAACACCTATTTAAAATACAAACACTTGGACTTTATTGGTATCATGCTTATCAACACATTTCACCACCAAGGACTTGTATTTTAAACATCTCTTTATATTAAGTTCTACGCGCGTGTGTGTGTGTGCATACATACACATGATAGCTTTCCAAACCGGCTCCAACTACAAAATTTCCACACAAGTTATTGGGCAATCCAATAACATGTGTGAGGGAGGCTATAAAGGACAGTTGCCAAGATACCAAGCAGTGGAATCAAATCCAGAACCACACAGTGACAATACAAACTTTTTCAATTATAGCTATAAATGCACACATACATACTCACTCTCTCTCTCTCACTCACACACACACATATCCCTACCTGGCTTTCAAGCAAGGGGTTTTTCATTCTACACATGTTTGAATATACAAAGCCAGCAGATGATATGTTAAAAGAAATAACATCACCACTTGTAGTTTGCAATTTCAAGAGAAGCACAAATGTAAATAAACACATTACACACATCATATAACGGACTTCTTCCAGTGTCTGTTCTACCAAATCCACTCACAAGGCATTGGTTGACTCTAGGCTAATAGTAAAAGATACCCACAATGACACACAATGGAACTAAGACTGAAACTACGTGGTTGGGGAGTAAACTTAACCACACAACTATGCCTGCACACATGCATACACACACAATCATCCTCAACACATTATTTAAACACCTACTTTTCTATGCTTGCATGGGTCAGATGGAAATTGCTGAGGCAGATTTTCTGTGGCCAGATGCCAACCCTCTCTGTCGCTAACCCTCACCTGTTTCCAAGCAAGGTAGTACTTCTCCATTACAGGACATGTTTTCATAAAAGATTGGAAATGAAGGACACTGCTTGCATGACCATGGCACTCATAATTATCATGCAATGTAAAGACAAGGAGTTGCAAACATACCCACTCACACACACACACAGACATATCAAAAGGCAAATCTTTATATCCAACTTAATGAGGAAATATTGTTAGAACATCGAATACTGCAGTATTCGCCTCGAGAGGTCCTTTCATATAGATGCATGGTGCATAAAAGCACAGATATATATATCATAGCAGATGATAGCATGATATTTATCATAGCATCATCTAGCATGAGCACCAGAACTGCTAGGTCACATGATTTCAGCATACTGTGCTTTTTTCAGTGGCAGGCATCCAATCACCATATACCAGGCAAAGCTCACTGCCCACAATATATAAAATAATAATGTCTTTAGTCACTGATGTCACAAATAGCCAGCAGGCTTATTAAAAAATATATATTAGTGATGGAAACAATATTAATACCAAAAGGTTTAAGTTGGATGATATAAAGATTGCCTTTTGGTATTAATGCTACTCCTTTCAGCTGCCCTCTACCAAATCCACTCACAAGGCTTTGGTTAGCCCTGAGTTATAGTAGAAGACATTTACCCATTGCCCCCACCCCCCAAGGTGCTATGCAGTAGGACTGAGCCTAAAACCATGTGGCTGGGAATAGCAAGTTTCTTAATGAAACAGCCATATCTGCATCTATATATAAAGAACTTTCAGCTTTTATATACACACATGAGAAAGACACAGGTGGGCAAAACATTAGAATATTGGTCAAAAGGCTTAGATAATTCTGTCACTGTGTAATGCTGTGATGTGATTCTGGCAAAGGAACAAAACTTTCATTTGTAAACTCCTATCTATAAATAGGTTGAACAAAGAGGCCACACATTACCACTATAGGAAAGATACAAAGCAATAAGTAATTGAAAACTATTTTATTGCTTTGCAATGAATGACATTGGTAACATTAATTTCCAAGGAGCTATTAATAATGAATGCTGCTCTTAGTAATATTATCCAAGACATGCCAAAAGTGACATTCTGACCAGGATTCCTGAAGCTTCAAATCACTCACCTCTCTCTCTCTTTGACACACATAATGTGCATATACACATATACACAGGTATATATAGACACACACACACACACACACACACACACACACACACATTCATTCGACATCATGCGACTTTATATTCATAATATTCTACAGAAACGTTTCTTTTTCCATCACACACTCATGCGCGAAGAGAGATGCACACAAACATATAGTACATGTGTGGGGGGGGAGGAGTGTACATAATGGTTTCAATTTTGGCACAGGGACAGCAGTTTTTGAAAGGAGGGGGAAGTCGATTACATTCACCCTAGTACTTGACTGGTACTTATTTTAACCCTGAAAGGATGAAAGGCAAAGTCAACCTCAGCGGAATTTCAACTCAGAACGGAAAGACAGACGAAATGCCACTAAGCATTTTTCCGGCATGCTAACAGTTCTGCCAACTGTGTGTGTGAACAAAATACCAAGATATACACATGCATGAAATACAACAATAATTGTTCTCATGCAAGAGAGATTTCTTGTAATTATATAATCCACTTTGGAATATATCTAATTAAAGTTATTCTAACTAAACTAAGGAGTGATGTACTAAATGACATATGCAAAATTTTTCAACTTAAATTTCTCTTTCAGTTAGAGAAAACGAACAAAAACCCAGCAGTATTTGCTAGCAACTCAAAGAAAATGGAGATAATTTAATTCTGCAATTTTTTTTATCTCTTCACAGGCATGATGTCCCCTTTCTCAGTCTTTTCTATCAGTACTAGAATGGAATCTGTTTCCTGAAGCTGGCTGGTCTCATACATCCACCACTCATTTCCACCTCTCATCACTCTTAATACATCCAACCCCTTTGGTCTCGTACTAACTGTTATGCCTGGTCCTTTTCTCCCCAAAATATCATTCCTCTGGAACCTTCTTCCTACAGGTTTTAACCTGTAGCAACAGTTTGAATGGAACATCAATGGCATCAAACTCGCCAATCTCCAAGGACCTGAAAAAGTCATGGACAATGTCCCTTCCTCCAAACTCAACAGCATGCATGCACACACCTCATACATACACACATACGTGCAAAATAACTTTAAAAATATATGAATATCGACATAAATACTACTAAATAGTATTCAACTGATAATCATTCCAAATATATATAAATCAGATTGCAACAATAATAACCAACAATTACAAATCTACAAATAAACTTACTAATGAGTTATTAATTGACTGTCAAATATAAACAGTAATAAACATATTTCAAAAATGCATTAAAGCATTATCAATAACCGAAATTGTAATTGAAACAAACTATACAACATAATTATAATTTAGTTTCTTACAGTATGTGTGCGTGCACACTTGTACACACACACACACACACACACACACACATGTTCAGTTTTGTCAGTGTTTTTACTGTTAGCTGGATTTCAAATGCTAACCATTCACATACAATATAGAATTTAAATTATTTTTAGGCAAGTAGAATAAATACACAAATGTCATATCTTGAGGAGTAGAAGCATCTTATAGCATGTTTAGATATCTTAATGTAAGCAGAATGATGATCTTATAATAGCATAATGGATACCATCTTTGTCACCCAAAAGCAGTTTGCCTTCCAACCACATACTTTTGGGTTCAGTCCCACTGCATGGCACCTTGGGCATGTGTCTTCTACTATAGCCCTGGACCCTGAGCCTGTCTTCCTTATATATAAGTTGTAATAATGAAGTCAAACCAAATAGTGATATTTTGAAATCTTCTACTATAGCCCTGGGCCCTGAGCCTGTCTTCTTTATAAGTTGTAATAATGAAGTCAAACCAAATAGTGATATTTTGAAATCATTTAATACATAAGTTTCAGGTTTGCGTAATATATAAGAGGAAATGCATCCATTATGTAAGACCTTCCTCAGTTAAACATTTCAGAATATATGTGTATGTGTGCATGTATTTATGTATATATACACACATAAGCACATGTGTGTGTGTGTCTATGTGTTGCCTCCTGACATCATGTGATTGTTGTAAACAAATGTTACCATTATGCAACTGATGTTGTTCATTTCCAGTTTCCCGTGGAAGCATGTTTGATCACAAGGAAATAATACTTTGCTTGGAAACTGGAAAGGTATCTGGCTGTTGAAAATTTGCCGCTTCAAATTCCATCTTACCCATGCAAACATGGAAAAGAGGATGAGGACAAACTTCCAGATAAGAACCAAGATTTATAAAACTAATATATGCTACCAAACTATTATTTCAGAAAGCACTTCAAAGAAACTCGTAGAAATGTTTCCCTTTAATGCACAGAGAGAGAGAGAGAGACAGAGACAGAGAGAGACAGACAGACAGACAGACAGACAGACAGACAGACAGAGACAGACAGACAGACAAAATATCCATCTCCAACTGTAACAATGTGTTCTACTTGTTTCCCAAATACATCAACAGCAATATTGAACAATGTCCCCTTCCACTCCTATTGAAATTTACATAACTATTAGCAGTACTCCTACTGCTAGGGCCAACTGCTTGGTTAGCAGCGTTGCATCCTTTCCAATCTCAATGCAAATGAGAATCTGTGATCCACCTTTCTGTTACTATCACATGATCCACTAAATTCTCCATCTAAGTTATCAAAACCTTCATTCACTTTCCTGTGCCAGATCTACAGACACAAGACAGTAATTCCAGATTTTTACTTGTAAACGATGCACTTCACATTTAATTTATCTCTTAACTTTTTTTCCATGTTGGCATGGGTTGGATGTTTTGACAGGAACTGACAATCCAGAGGGCTATGCTGAGCTCCAATGTCTGCTTTGGCATGTTTCTACAGTTGGGTGCCCTTCCTAACATACGACCATTTATAGAGTGTACTGGGTGCTTTTATTGTGGCATCAGCACTAGTGAGGCCACCAAGTACCCACAAGTACCACAAGCATACTCTCACCTCCATATCTCAGGTGATGACAATCATCTTTAACATTTCATATGTAACCCTTCCCACCCATCTATCTCTCTGGTTCTGAAAGATCAATGAAAGAAAACAAATTTCCGTTTGCTGTTTCATCTACATAAACTTTAGTTATAAAAATCCATGTCGACTAGGACATTCATTTCCTCCTAACAGCTTATTCAACCAGTCTAAACTTGAATCTACTCTCAGTACTGAGTACCCCCTAATCAGTAAATATTCCACTGTTACCCTTACCCTTGCTTTGAAATAAGAACCTCAAATTAGCATTAAACCTAGTTATTATTCCAGAAACAATAGTCTAGAATCTGTTGAGAGATATGAATTCCCTCACTGGTATTTTATTGTAAATAATGACACAATTTATCAATGGCATCATTGGAAAATGCATGACAGTGCTAACACAAAAGTTATAACAGAACACTTTACCTAATCCATTTCAGAAGTTTCTCATAATTATAATATTCTCGTATTATTACCTTAACAGCTCTCATATGTATCACAAAATTCCCACCAACAAACAAATGATAAAAAGAATAAAAACAAAGATGTAATGGTTTTGAAACTGTAACATAAAACATCTTATTGTTATTATGCTTAGCGGCAATTATTCCGCCTTTACGTTCTGAGTTCAAATGCCGCCGGGGTCGATAAAGTGAGTACCAGTTACGAACTAGGGTCGATAAAATTGACTACTCCCCTCCCCAAAAATTTCGGGCCTTTGTGCCCTGTACAGAAAGGATTGTTATTAAGTTCTCTCATTAAGGCAGTGAGCTGGCAGAATTGTCAGCATGTCAGACAAAATGCTTAATAGTATTTCCTCTGGCTCTTTATATTCTGAGATCGAATCCTGCCATGGTCAACTTTATTTTATTGATCCTGAAACAATGAAAAGCAAAGAACCAGTCAAGTATTGGGACTGATATAATTGACTTGATCCCTTCCCCTAAAATTGCTGGCCTTGTGTTCAAAATTTGAAACCGTTGTTATTAACATTTCTGTCATCACGCCAGGCAAAATGCTTAACAGCATTTTGTCTGTCTTTATGTTCTGATTTCAAATTCCACCAAGGTCGACTTTGCCTTTCATCCTTTTGGAGTCGATAAAATAAGTACCAGTCAAGTACTGGGATTGATGTAATCAACTTATCCCCTACCCGAATTTGCTGGCCTTGTGCCAAAATTTGAAATCATCATTAACATGGTAAGCTGGAAGAATTGTTAGCACATCAGACAAAATGCTTAGCAGCCTTTCTTCTGGCTCTTTATGCTCTGGAGTTCAAATCCCACTGAGGTCAACTTTGCTTTTCATCTTTTTGGGATACAATAAAGTACCAGTCAAATAGTGAAATCGCCTCTTCTCAAAATTATGGCCTTGTGCCAAAAATGATTAACATTTCTCAATAGAAAGAAAAAAAATAACCTGCACTTTAACTCATTTAATCACTTCATATCTATGAATAAAATTATTATATTTACTAACTAATAGATGGCACCTGCGCACTGTATACAATAAGTTCCTTATTATTATTATTATTTTAAACCTAGCAAACATAATAATGATACAGATTAAAGCACACAAAACCTTAATGGTTAGTTTTGCCTTTAAAAAGTTCCATTGCAAGCATTTTTAAATAACATTTCTTTTATCAATCAGAAAGCTAAAGCAAAAAACAAAAAAATATTAGAAAGAAGAAAATCCTTTTGGATTATATTAACAAACTGTATGCTTAATAATACAGAGTAGCAGAGAGCTGATGAAAATAGAAAAAGCAAATTTAATATCAATAAAGTATAAATGCACAGCCAGAAAGCTTCTCAATAAAATAGTATACAGGATTGCAGCTTTAGTCAAACAGAAAATATTAGCAATGCTAAATGTTAGTAAAACTAATAAAATCCATGCAGACTGGAAAATTATAAATCTAAAAAAATCCGTTATTGACCTTAGTAATAGCAGCATTCAATTGAATGGTTTAAAATCACCAAATAGCAAGCAAACAACAGTAGAAAGATATTCGGAAAAAAAGCACACATTTCTATAGCATGGGTAACATTCCCCACTAACCTTATACGGCAGTTATGTAATACACAAGGAATCCTGTAAGAAATTAAAACAAAGTGTTAATTCTTCCACAATATTTTACACAATAAATGACATGGTTGCAGGAATCAGTCAGCCCCAACAGTGAAAAGCATATATAATAATAACCTCAGTATTTCTTCCAGTTGTCTCAGAAGAATCAAGGATGGCATATATATATGTACCAGATATTGTCAAACAATTTAATTCCCCATTCAAATAAACAATTGTGTCAATAAACAAATTACATGAACTAAACCAACTTCTTTCAGTATGCAACACAACAAAATTTTACACTGAAAAGAAAGTATTTCATATATATATGTATGTATGGGATTATTTGATTGTGCATGAAAAGAATATGTGATTTTATTTTTGTTGTTTGTTTTTTTTTTATTTTTCAGAAAATTTTTTTAGAAATTATAGTTCAATTTTCTAAGAGAAATTAAATCAATAAATTTATATGAAATTAAATTTTTGGCTGTTAGTTTCATAGTTTCTGATGAAGACTTGATATCTTGCTGAAACCATAAACACTTAAGTTCTTTTATAAACATGTTAAAAAAGTTTTTAAATTAAAAAAACAAAAATCTGATCATAAAAAGCCACTAAAATTCTCAGGAAGTGTATATAATTAAATACTACTATATAAAGCATTCGTATGACTGTGCGCAGGCATATATATATATATATATATATATATATCATCATAGATATATACACATTTTTTCCTTTCAATGATAATTCAATTAAAGGTTGTAATTGTTATTTTAGATAGCAGGGGAAGGTGGAATAAGTAACAGTTGCTGTGTAAGCTAAGAGCAACCGCACTTCTACCTTTTGAAGCAAGCAATTAAAAAAAAAAAATCAGATTTCATACTCATAGCACACACAGCTGCTTCAGGTTTCCTTGGAAGCATCAAACAAGACAGCAAACACTAAGTCCCATATGTAGTAAATTAATATACACTTACCAACTTTTCGTCAGCCACACTAGCTTCCAAAGTATTAGACCTAACCCGTTTAGCTCACAAACTAAATTACTAAAACAAAATCTAGAAAGAAAATTATTATTTTTATTATTATTGTTATTAATACTTCCTCTATCACAGGTACAGCTCTGACAACTACCAGTAGGTGTGTCATAGACAATTTCACAACCCCAAAAACCATTTGAAATAGATGCTTTATGGTATCTGAGTAATATTTGGATAAATTTACATAAAGAGTCATCACCTTGATACCAACCAGACATGAAGTTATATTGAAGATGCCATGGAGGAAACAGTTATTTTAGTATTGTCATAATTCATATCAATTAACAGTCTAAATATGCCAACTGAATACATTTACATAGCTTATATGTGTATACATAAAAATAAAGAAAATATCCTTTTTTTTATTTTTATTATTTCATACTAGTTAGACAAGACTAAACCTGTTTTGTTAAGAAACTAATAAATATAGATACAATTCCTCAGTTTAATATTTATCTACCAAGGATCCCAATAGGTCTGAGATGGTTTATTATGATTTATATTTATTCTTATCTACAATCACTTCTAATTTAGTGACCTTTCTTATTTTGAATGAAATTCCAAATATAGAAAACAAAAATTAGTTTCTTCTAATTACAATAGAAATCTTGGTAATATCAGATAATCGTGTTAAAATGAATTAATTATGCCTGCTATTTCTGCAGCCCTCCACTATAAAGATGTTAATGCTACTGTTTCAAACAGCAACCTTATGCTGTTTAATGCATGCCGAGTAAGTAATTCCCAACATTAAAACATGTCCAGGAGAGACAATCAAGACAGACATAGATTAATGCATATATATAATTACATTTACAAATACCTCGGAGCTTTCTGGTTTTACAGTGTCGGCAAGGATATGATCAATATAGTCACCTTTAGAAATGCTGGCCAACAAGATTTGACCTTTAACTAGGAACATGCTTACCAAGATAACATATTCCAGTTGAAACAATAAGTGACAGTAGATAAATATAATAGAAACAATGTTAAAAACACTTGTACCAGTGACATGTTAAAAACACCCGAGCCGGTGACACGTTAAAAACACTGATGCCGGTGACACATTAAAAATACCCGATACACTCTCTGGAGTGGTTGGTGTTAGGAAGAGCATCCAGCTGTAGAAACCAAACCAGAACAGACTGGAGTCTGGCGCAGCTACCCGGCTTGCCAGTCTCCAGTCAAACCATCTAACCCATGCCAGTATGGAAAACGGACACTAAATGATGATGATGATGATGATGATGATGAATGTGCCATAGTAAGATAGATTCTTAACATCATTTTGTTGTGTCATCTACATTAAGCCCCAAGTCAAACAGAAGTCTTGTGAGTGGATTTGGCAGACTGAAAGAAGTTCATTGTATACATATCACCATCATCGTCGATTTAATGTCCACTTTTCCATGCCTGCATGGGCCAGATGGAGATTATTGAAGTAGATTTTCTATGGCTGGATGTCTTTCCTGTTGCCAACCCTCACTTATTTCCAAGCAAGGTAATATTTCCTTCCTGGCCTGAGGTGCATGCATGTGTGTTTACATTTGTGCTTCTCAGAATATCACTCAACTATTGGCAGTGACATTGCAGTCATTTCACCTGTCCATTGGCTTTGCACATCCAAGGACATGGAGAGTAAGATACCTCTTACTTGGAAAAACAGGTAAGGATTAGCAACAAGGGCATTCAGCTGTAAAACAATACCTCAACATGCATACAACCCATGGAAAAACAGACATAAAAATGAACTAATATCAGATTATTTTTCTGTTTTTAGTGTAAGAGCAAACAAACAAAAAATTCATTTTACAATAAGTGGAGCATGATATTGTATTCACTATCAAAAGAAGATTATTCTTTCCTCTACAAAAGTTAACAGATTATATTCTAAATCCAGAGAAGAAACAGGAAAATGCAAACCTGTAGACTGTATAATGAACTTTGGCTAAAAATATGATTGAAATAGCAATTATTTTTTTTAATGATATATGTATGTATGTATAACAGTATTTTCTACACATATTGACTGAACAAAGAAACAATTAAGTTCTTCAATGTATTTTAATGAGAGCTGTTGAAGAATAGATCTATAGCTTCTGCATGAAAAAAAACAAAAAAAAATCAGATAAACTTTATATTTTAAAACAATCAACATAAACAGGAAACAATCTTGCAACAATTCTTGCAAAAAAAAAAAAAAACTAATCGATATCCATTCCAAGTATATATTACATTATTAAATATAGAATAATATGTAATAATGCAGTAGAATCATCAAGTTATTAAATATTCTGTCGTAATTATTACATATCCCATAAAATGAATGTATCATTAATTTGATGTACTCAGTTTTCTCTTTCTTCCTGTTTCATGGAAATTTCTGTTAATAGATTCAGCTACTATAAACAGAGATTTGTCTTTCATGTAAATCTCAAACACAATTGTTTGAAATAACACATCATTCTAAATTCATTGCTACAAAGGAAATATGTTCAGCAATTTATATTTTATTTTTTACTTGTTTCAGTCATTGGACTGTGGCCATGCTGGGGTACTGCCTTGAAAGGTTTTTTTACTCGAACAAATCGCCCCCTGTACTTACTATTTTTAAGTCTAGTACTTATTCTGTCAGTCTGTTTTGCCAAACCACTAAGTTACGAGAACATAAACAAACCAACACTAGTTCTCAAGCAGTGGTGGTGTGGACACGGACGGACACACACACAACAGGCTTCTTTCAGTTTCTGTCAACCAAATTGACTCACAAGGTTTTTTGGTCAGCCCAAGGCTATAGAAGAAGACACTTGCCCAAAGTGCCATGCAGTGGGACTGAACCCGGAACCATGTGGTTGGGAAATAAACTTCTCACCACACAGCCACGCCCATATTACAAACAAACAAAAAAATGAAAAATAAACATTCAAATAACTATTTGATACTCTTGTACAAATATATATATATATATATATATATATCCAGCTGTAAAATCCTGCCAAAACAAAACCACAGGAGCCTGGTGCAGACTCCGGCTTGGCCAG
>JAOPUL010003388.1:100307556-100319061 GCA_027564515.1 Octopus rubescens
GTCTTGATTAAAAAAATATCTCTGCAAGAAAAAATACTTTTTCACAGAATTTGTGATCTGAAAGCATAAGAGAAGATATTCCATTGTCACTCCTGTGGATATATTATTTGAATTGGGTTAAGAAACACATTTGTTTATCACTTAATCTAAGCTTATAGTAGTTATTAATCTTGCAAACTTTCAGAGAATATATAGTAGCATATGTCATGACTAATCAAAATAAAGATAGTCAGTAAAAATAGATAACTACAAAATTATTAATACAATCAGAATCTTCATTGATTGAAATGTATTTCATTTCATTATTAAGTAACATACATGGGCGTTGGTATTTCTTACCACGCACCACAGTGGTTCACTATCGGTTGTTGTCAATTTCGCATTTCGTTGTTTTTGAGTATACAATATGAGATACCAACCAAGTTCAAGAGCTGGTATTATTGATTAGGCTTCTCCGCTCAAAACTGCTAGCACCGTGACTAAATTAAGAATAGTTATTAAGCTGCAACCTGTGTTTACTTGTAGATTTGTATTGTAAGCTCATTAATAAAAACAAATAATGCAGTTTTTACTATCTGAATACTAAATATTTATACATAAATTAACATTGAACTTACATATGCCCATTATGGGCACGTCTGGGTGTGATTTCTAGAGGAAGACTAAGCATTGACAGCATGTAAATAAGCAATCTCCTCACCACCAAAGTTTACGTAAATAAAGGAAACGGGTTTCGGCGGATACAGCTTGGTACCAGTTTGGTCAGGGGTATTGCTGTCAAAGCGAAGAGCCGGGATATGTACAGTAAGACTAGAAGGTGCACCACTGCTCTTCCACGTGTTTGGTATTTTCTATTGATCCCGAAAAGAGGAAGGAGGACTGGAACAATTCAGCATAAATTTAATTCAGCGTGAATAGATTCAGAAAAGATAAGAGACATTCTAATCTATTCTCAAGTGGTTTCGATTCATCACCTATTTAGTTAATTCTGATGTAAAATACAGAATACCATTCTTAGGTATTTTATTCAAATCCAATCTATATTGCTAAGCACTCAACCTAAATAAACAAAAAAACAAAACTAGCATAGGACAAAATCTGTATAATGAAACCGAACAAAATTCATTTAACTATGCTTTTAAAACAACATGTAAATGGGACTATGTTAATTCAATTATAATTACTAGTTACGTATGTATTGGTTCTATGAATGTGAGTATTACAAATGATTAGGTTTACAAGACTAGCAAACAACCACATTTTTTAAATACTCTCTCCGAAATTTCAAACAACTAGAAAATTAAATTCTTTTGCAAGTATCAAAACAGGTCTAAGACCCTTACTGATGACAGTTTAGTTGTAATATAATACAATACAATGCAATACACATATACCCACACATATATATATATATTTAAGGTTACGGTTATATATCTTATTTGCAAGATTCTTGATGTGAAGTCGTTTGCTGAAACATATGTTTAGGGATCGTCATTTTCTCAATGAAGCCAATGATAACACACACTATTTATTCATATGGTGTCTATTAGATTCAGCTTTATTTTTTATATATATATTTCTGCCAGAGTTCTTTCGTCACACATCTGTGACCTTATCAATGGTGTTCATTCTCCTCTCTTATTATTTTTTGTTCCTCTTTTAGCGATCCTCCATTTTCCTCGTGGGTATCCATCGACAAAATGATGATCCCTAAACATAACATCTGTTTCAGCACACGACTTCACATCAAGAATCTTGCAAATAAGATATATAACCATAACCTTATTCTAAAATTGTGTTCCTTAAATTCATTGTTTTATACATATAGATTTATATACAATAATTGATGTTGAATGAAAAGTAAATATTGTAGCAAAAGTAGATATTGTAGCCAAAGTACCTTTTAGACACACAAAAAAAGCTGTAGCTGAGAAGCTTATATGTTAGCAATAGTTTATCATGCTACACATTTTTAAAATAAGAGAGTCTGAGTTCTTTTATGCCATCATACATCTGATGGCCTTGCATACAGCACAGCATCTGTCAATGCAATATACTTAGGCACTATCTCAAATGAAAGGTCATAATTCGACTGATTATGTAAAAGATAACTTATAACAGTTTTAACTTGGATTATCCTCTTTTATCTGTGACACTAGAGTATGAACTCTTAGGACCCATCTATAAAGAGTTACTATGCTATATAGCTATCTATGAAGAATGACTATGAAGTCTATTTTCCTATTTTTCTGCTTGATTTATATAACTTTATACTCACTTCTGTTTAACATCATTACCACCAACATTTTAACATCCACTCTTCCATTCTCACATGGGTCAGACAGGATTTTTTGCCAACCTTCACCCGTTTCCAAGCAAGGTAATATTACCAAGACCAGATATGTTTTCCACAGAAAATTGGAAATGGAGGACACCGCTTGTAATAGTTGTAAATGAGTGTCAGTCATACATCATGTCAAGACATAGAGACAGTAACACACACATACACACACGATGGGCTTTTTTCTGTTTCCATCTACCAAATCCACTCACAAAGTTTTGGTCAGCATGGAAAAGTAGAAGACACCTGCCCAAGATGCCACACAGTGGAACTGAACTTAAACCATGTGGTTAGAAAGCAAACTTCTCACCATACAGCCACACAGCATCTATACTATCTTATAAGTGATTTGATGCCATTTACAAGTGCCTGTCCATCTTATTATACTAAGTATAAATCTATCAACAACCTAAATAATTGATCACAGAATATTTACTATGTTAGAATTTTGAACACAAAAATGACTTGATGATTAAAAAAAATGAATCCAATAACATTAGATTGTAGAGGCACTATGGAAGACTTTGCTTTGAAGTAGAATATCTGGAGCAATTTATTCCATTTTGTGAACTCTAGTACTTATTATTTACTGATATACACCATCACGAGTTTCCTCAGATTTTACTGTTTTGCTTTGATCTTTGAAGCTGTGTTTAGAGAATAAATTACTCTTAGATGCTAAATGCATCGAAAAAAACATTAGTTAGTCTTAATATATTTAATATAGGTGACTTGGCAGAGTTGTTAGAGAGTTGTGGTTTTGTTGCAATTCTCTGAGCTCTCTGAGTTCAAATCTAGTCATGGTCAACTTTGCCTTTTATTCTTTTGGGGATTGATACACAAAAATACCAATCCAGGACAGAGGATTGGTGAAATATTTAATACATAACACAACATATGCTTATATCTCTTCCAACCCTTTGTGTTCTGACAGAACACCCAGCAAAAACACTAATGCCAAGGTGTAGTGACCTTAAAATAACAGTCTTTCCCTTGAATAATATCAGTGGCAAAGAGAAGAGACTTATGTGTATGAGTAACTGCAGGTTTGTATCATCACCGTCATCATTTTAATGTTCACGTTTCCATGGGTCACATGGAATTCATTAAAGCAGATTTTTCTTGTTGGAATCCCTTCCTGTTTCCAGCCCTCCCTGTTTCTAGGCAAGGTAATACTTCCCCCATGGATTGTTATGTTTTCACAGAAGATTGAAAATAAATGACACTACTTCTGTGATAGTAGCTCTCATTTATATCACACAGTGTTAAGTTCACACACACACACACACACACACACACACACACACACACACACACATAGGCCTCTACCAAATCTACTCACAAGGCTTTGGTTGGCACATGGCTATAATAAAAGACACTTACTGAAGTGGGACCAAACCCAAAACAAGCAAACTTCTTAACCTGCCTGCACCTCCTATAAAAACCTTACCAAAGCCTTCACATACAGATGTAGATACATGGAGTATGCCCCTATATATTTAATGCAGAGGATATCAAAAGGCTAACTAGAAAAAAAAAACAATATTTCAATTCACTGCTGAACAAATTAACAAAATTAGTCAATATCTAATATTGTTTTTTCTTCAAAAATTTTATTATTTTGTCTTTTTTAGTTTGCTCTTATTTGCTCTCAGCATTAACCCTCACTGCACTAATTAAATTTTTGTTGATGATCATATGCTAATCATATGTAAATCAGTTCTTGCAGCATCTTTCTATTTGTCAGTAAAAATAGAATGTACATACTACCTAATATGAAATGTGGAGAATTCCAGAAAGTACCCCACTATCAAAATCAAGTTAACTCTGTTCCTATGTCTCAAGTGCACATGCACAGAACTGAGTATACCAGTTTCCCCCAGAGTAAGGGTTAAATACATTAATGCTACCAAGAGTAGCTCTGTCTAGTGATGTCCATCTCAAAACTATATAGATTTGAACTCAGTAATACAAATTAAAGGTTGCAGCAATGTATAGAGTGCTCCTGTTTCTTAGAGTAATCAGTTACACAAACTCATGGTACTTATTTTCAGATAAGATTGGTGGACTAGGTTGGAATTTTGAGAGTAAAGAGCATGGATCAGGAAATAATACAAGCTGACAGTAATAGAATATAAATAGACCACTTTAAGCTGACTTCATAGATTTAGCTATATGTGACATAATCCAAGAAGTAAATGTCAAATGATGTATATTCTATAGACATAGCATCCTGTGCTGGAATTCTTAAATCGTTTTTGCAATGTGACTAGTCTCTTATCCAAATTTGAAATGCTATTATGGAAGCATCTTTCAGGTTTGCATGACAAATCTACCCTCTATAATGATACATATATAACAAGATATCAATAATTTAACCAAGCTACAGAGAAACCAATCTTAAACGCAAGTATAATTGCTCTATTATCTATAACCAAACAATGCCTATAATGTAATTAAAAGATTGCTGTAAATTACATAGAATGGAATTCTTCTACCACCAGCAACTACTACTATTGTGTCTTTGGAGATTCAACCTAAAAATGACATTATGGAAACAAAATTTGTTTTTTTTCTTTTTGATCAATAACCAATTTTGTTCCAGTTAATTGTTAATAACATCTAAACATTTTCTCCAGCTTTTCTATTACTAATCTTATTGTCAAACACACACACACAGCTGGTAAAAAGATTACTGCGTTTTACTTTTGTGAGTTCATTCATGCAATAAAGAAATGAAACCCAGAATAGCAGAGTAAATCATCAGCTCCAAATGAATACACTTGCACGCATGCATGCATAGTAGAACAAACAAGAGAAATAGAATTAAATACAAGTGTATATACTTTATTATTATTATTTTTAATCAGCAGAAGGTCACAGAAGTGACTCAAAGGCTGAAAGTTTGGTAAGTGCTGTGCATAAAACTATGATATATATATTCAGTACTCCAGTTCATCTATGAGTAGCATCCCTAAATATGTTGACCCATCCAACCCCTGCTAGCATGGAAAATAAAAATATACCAATGACACTGGTCTCACATGCACTGCAGTGTCTCCAAGGATAAATGAAGATACAAAGAAGAGAGCACTTAACAAGGTGATAGAGTGTACTCACTAATAAATTCAAACGATCACTCCTATTTAACAAGGTAACTGGACACAATGGTGTCTGTTCCTTTACTATAAAAGAGTGTGCTACACTAACTAAAATCTTCAAATTTTCTATCTTTCTCTATAAAGTCTATCCCATTCTCTGAAAACAAGCTACATTAATTTTTTTCTTTTAAATCACTTTCTTCCCCTACTAACTTATCACCCTCACCTCCAGCATCTCAAAAGGGATCAGTAGGTGATGTGGGTCATGTAAAGACTGCTTGTTGTGTCTGTCACTCATTAAGAAACCAAATAATAAAATATGCTGACTATACTTTTGATCCTCATCATCATTTAACATTCGTTTTTTCCAGGTTTGCATTGGTCAGACGCAATTTGTTGAGGCAGATTTTCTACAACTAGATGCTCAACCCTCACCAGTTTCCAAGAAAGTTGTAGTTACTTAAGGCCATATGTTTTTCATGGAAGACTGGAAATTGCTTGTATGACAGATGCTCATTAACAACCATTGCCTGCATGTGTGTGTGAATACATGATGAGCTTCTTTCAAGTGATGTTTACCAAATCTACTCACAAGGCTTTGGTCGACTCAGGGCTATAGCAGAAGGCACTTGCCTAAGATGCCAGCCAGTGGGACTGGGACCAAGGCCACATGATTGAGGAGCAAGCTTCCTAAATACAGACATGAACAGACATCTGTTATTGATAAACCAGGCTATTTACAGTTCCTTCTAAAATCACCAACTTCGTACAACTGCTCTCTGAGCATTTCAGATATGGATTATTTTCTATTGAACCTTTCCTATGATGTCAAGCTATCTCTTGAGATACATCTACACTAAGTTAATTTGCAGATATAATACGCATAGTATCTAATCGACTAGAAATCAATAAAATGTTAGGTCCTGTCAGCTAAATGGCAGAATACATCTAAATATTGAAAATTTTCCCCCAAAATAATTGAATCTAATAGATTGGAATTTTCAGGAAATTTGGAAATACTAAAAACAAGATTACATATATAACCTCTTGGGAGGAACAAAAAGGAAAGAATACTATATTTTTCATATTAATGAAAGTCCATGCATTAGCAATAATAGCTAGAACTTTCCTATTTCAAGTTTTCCATTTATATTTCCCAATAATAATGGCTTAAATAATGGACTCAACATGATGTAACCAAAAATAAAAATAAAAACTTTTATATACTCACATAAAACAACTCTCCCTCCAAATCTCTTTAAATCATGATTCAAGACTTATAAATGCTTTACTAGGTTCATCAATATTTAGCTGGATAAAGCTATATATATATAAAGCATTGTCTCCTATCACCCCCCCCCTGTTCAGGATGAAAGGAACCTAATTATCAATGACTTAATAGAAATTGGAGAGAAGTCAAGACAAGAAGAGAAACACGATTGAGTTAATCTGGCATGCAGTGAAGGTTGGCATGTCCTTCAATGAAGTGCCAAAAACAAACAAAACTATGAACGAGAACAAATTAGAACATCAGAAGTAATGCTAACAGATAACACATACCAAAACGAAGAAAAAGGAATGTTGATAAAACAATGTATTTAAGCAGAAATATCCATCTATATTTTCAGTTATATATTTGGCAAGTAATCCGAAGCTTAAAAAAAAAAAGAGGATAAGAATAAAAATACAAAAATAAGGAAATGAATACTCTAATTATGAAATGAACTTGAAACATGCCTAATGAAACAGTCTCTCACTGCTGAAACCTATATTAATAATCAACTGACAACAATAGCTCTAAGCTAACAATATGAACAACCTTTTTCGGGTTTTTTATTTGTTTGTTTGTTTTTAAAGAATTTTTACATTCACTATTGTAATTTAATAAGGCTTTGCCATTTTATACTGCTGAGATTTAATCTCCACTATGTTTTAGAATAAACACGGACATAAATCATTCATATTTGTGAGGCTGATTCCCCATGACCACACGGGACTTTTCTGTACAAGAAGAGTGAGCAGTTGAATAAGATTTGATAGAGTGGAAATTTAATCAACTGATTATATATTAATATCATTTCTGACTTGCTGTATTATATACAATGCCAAAGGATCCCCCCCCCACCTCACCCCCTCCAACTAAAAGAAAGGAGAAAGAGAAGGCATGTAAATTACAATTAAATACCATGTTAACTGACCAACTATAAACACCAGGCAATGACAACTAGAAACAGACTGGCCTATATAGATAAAACTATATTTATAACCCAGAAACCTATATATACTGACCAACAATCTCGCCTCAAACCAGTTGCAGTGGAACCATGTTAATGACCAAGTCATAATTGGAGCAACAAAACTTTTGACACCAAATAAATGTTCAAGTGAAATTAACAGTCTTTGCGTGTTTTTGAATTGGTAATGTGTCTCTCATGCTGTAATTGTTTTAGTTTCAACACAATCTCAGATCAATCATTTGCCTGGCTAGCACACTTCCAAAATATATATTAACCCTTAAGCATTTGAACTGGCCATATCCAGCCAAAATATTCTGCCTGTTTTATTGTTCATACTGGACTGATCAAGCCTTTCACACCTACTCTACAATGCCATCCTAAAAATAAACAGTCACATCATCAAAATATCAAAGCTACAAGATAATGCATGAGTAATTCAAAACAATATGATTAAATAAGCATTATATTTGACAGAGTAATCTGAATGGTAATGGGTTAATGCATGGCTGGGAAGACAAATGGGAGCTAGATAGAATGTTCTATGTTCAAAAACGTTATAGATGTATTGGCATGAAAGAAATAAGAAAGGGCAGCATGGGTAAAACATTTTGAGAAAGGGACACAGCAAGCAAATTCAGAATATCAGTTAATGTAACAGTTAACACTAAAGGGGAAGAAAGATCACTTTAAAAGTGACCAGAAATTAGAAGCAGTTGTTTAATCTAAAGTCAGTTTAATAATGAACAGACTTTTGATCAAAGATATTCAAGCTTTATTTGTTTTTCTAATGCAATCTTTTTTTAATCCTTTTGATACTAAACCATCTGAGACTGCCCTTGGTTCAATAATACAAACTGTCCATCAAAATTTTATGTTAATTCATGTTTCAAACACCAGTTTAATGACAGTTATTTCCCATTAAATACTTCATTATTTACAAAATTAATTAAAATAAAGACAGTGCATTTTAATATATATAATAAGAAAATGGTTAAGATTGTTAGGTGTAGTTTGAGAGTGCTGTGACTACTATTACTACCTGGTAAAATAGATCACACAGAGCAGTGCTTCTCAAACTATTTTTAACACACGCTTTTACTAATACGTTTTCAACATCTTATTGTGATTCAGCAATATTAAATACACATACATATGCACACACTAGACAGGACATTACCTAATGCTACTGATGCAGTAGTCATCTTTATTGCATGCATAGAAATGCCCACAAATTTTAGCACTGTCTTTTTAAATCATATTTTAATTTATTGTTTATAATTTACATGCGTACCTAGTATATATATATATATATATAACTTTGATAACTTTGATATGTTTCGGCCAATATTGGCCCAGGCCATGTCTAACTTAATAGCATATATATTATATATATATATAGCCGTCTAAGTATATATAGCCGTCTAAGAATCCATAAGTCAGAAGAAAATGCACTCGTATATTTGTCAATAGGTTGGGGATAGTAATCGAATTGCACAGTATTATTGCCATCTCTGAAGAGTGTAGAGTTACATAATCGGGCTGATACCTAACACTCCATTGAACCCATAACGCGAAACCGATTGGTAAGATCGACTGTAACGGATATGTAATACTGTACACTTCGATTAAGTCCTCTTCCGCTTTACAACATAAGCTCCCTTCTGATTTGCGACTACTAAAAAACTCCTTCTCATCTCTGATAAGACTAAAAACCTATATAGGGTAAGCACATACACACACACGATAGGCTTTTAGATGACAACATAGCACAAAAATATAGACGCACTTCTCGCTACACATACAACAGCATTAACAGTGAAATCAAACAATTAGATATACCCGATAGGGTAGAAATCTAGATATAGCCGATGGGGTAGAAATATTAGCTAGGAGGAATGCGTTTATCACCATGAAGGACCACAAGGGAAAATAAATGACCCTTTCTGGCGCAGTACCAACGAAGTCGTTTCATGGTTTAAAATCAACCGAGGTAGGGACAGACCAAGATTTTACCCATCTACTGGTTAAAGGACCTACTGGTTAAAGCGCTTGCCCTCGCTAGAGGCTTCACTGAGATCAGCGATAGAGACATAGAAGTAATAATGCACGCCAGGAAAACGGTGCTGTTTAACAAAGACTCGGCTTGTGTTAAACAAACTGATCTTGTGGACTCCTTTGATGTAGTGATGGGTGCCTATGACAGCGCAGACATCTGCGACCTAATAGTCCTATACATGCTAGACACACTAAGGAGGAAATTCCCATCGGTCCTCTTCGGCCTCTACAGTGATGACGCTCTATCCATCTCCAGAAGAGCTAACGAGCATACCTTTGATAAGCTCCGAAAAGACCTGGTTAGCACCCGTAACTCCATAGGGCTTAAGATAACAATCGAGACCAACCTCACCGTCGTAAACATCTTGGAGGTTATTCTAGACATAGACTCAGGTACATACATGCCCTACCGCAATCCAAACGAGAGGCTGTCTTACATAAACACAGCCTTCTGCCAGCCACTTATTTTATTCAAAAACCTAGTGAAATGTGTCAGTAAGAGGTTCTCGAACCTATCCTCAGCTCAAGGCATCTTTCACGCTTCTGTCCCCTGCTTACAACGAAGCACTGCGTCCAATGGGTTTAGGGACCGCATCTCCTATATGCAGAGATCTGACACCCAAAACGGAAGTGCCACCGTAAGGTGATCTGGTTCGTCGCCCTCCACCTTCTCACTCAACGTGAGATCCTGCGTGGGGAGGGTCTTCCAGAGACTAGTAGATAAACACTTCACGCAGTCGCACAGATACGGATGCTTGTTTAATAGGCATAAACTGGGGGTCTCTTTTAGCTGCGCACCCAGCTTTAAGAAGATCTTGACGAGCAGCCCCAGACTAACGAGCTGAGGCAAGATGCTCATGAAGGGTGCAAATTGAATGCCCGGTGGGGGGAGTCGATGTGAGACCGAGGGTGTCGTATACGAGGCCGAAGTTATCGCCGATGCTGGCGGTCTCTCTTATGGCCTTCCTAACACCAACGCCAACGCATCTGCAGATAATGACAGCAACAGCGACAGTAATGAGAGCTGCTATGACGGCGGGACCGGCACCAGTACCACGACCGGGGAGAACGAGGACGGATATAACAGCACCGTGAACGACGCCAGTAGCGGCAACACCAACAGCAACATCAAACCCAGGGCTTACGTACCAAGCACCAACCCAGAGATATGTAAGTACGTCGTCTCTGCCGGAACTACTTTTAACTGACGCCTGTATAACCACAGATCCTCGTTTAGGATACCAGAAAGAGGCAACATTACATCCTTGGCCGCCCACATATGGTGATTAAAAGACAGTAGGACCCCGTATGCAGTCAAATGGAAAATCTTAGATCAGCCATGGAGCTACAAAAATGGGAGCAGACGATGCAGGCTTTGATTGGCAGAAAGAGCTAGAATTCGTAAGAACTCGTTCCGGAGACTTTTTTGAACACCCGGAAAGAGATCTGCAGAAAATGCCCACACTTCAGGGGATTCTTGCTCGAAAACTGGATAAATGCAGGATGAAGATCAAGCTGAAATTTGTCCTTGGATTTTCATTCTTGGAATTGATGCGGTGTAAGGGAGATTACTCCATTTGTTAGCTCCCTTTGCTTACGTCCGAGGTTGACCAAAGAGCTCTTTTTGACCGGAGATATAAACAGTTAAGGACCAGGGCCATTTTGAGTTTGGTGAGTCGCTTATACGGCCAAGCGCTCTATAGGTGCGAAAACAATGGTCTCTCCTTGACCGGCCTTAACGGATTGCTGGTAAATATTTTACTGCTCTAAT
>JAOPUL010003388.1:100443859-100455684 GCA_027564515.1 Octopus rubescens
TTATTATTATTATTATTATTATTATTATTATTATTATTATTATTATTATTATTATTATTATTATTATTATTCCACCGAATTCAACTTTGCCTTTCATTCTTTCAGGTCGATGAAAATACCAATCGAGTACTGGGGGTCGATGTAATCGATTGGGTTCCTCCCCTCAAAAATTGCTGTGTTTTTGACAAAGTTCGAAACCATTCTTATTATTACTGTAGCACAACTTCGCGTTTACACTGGTAATTTTCTTAATTGTAGAACACAAGCTGAGCATGTATGACACATACAGGAAGCTGGCAGATATTATACTTGAAGATATAACATTGTACATATGTATTATTATTTATGTATTATTTCCACTAACTTCAATAATGATATGCTTCTAAGAAGGAAAATATCACGCTTCAGTTCATGTCTATAATATTTTAAATTGGCATCGTAACTGTTGCGCAGAGGGCTAAATGAGCTAGACGGATGCTAACAGAATCGAAATCTATCATTTAACAACCAGACTCGACGATAACAGCGAACTAAGCGGCTAATGGAATAAAGAAAGATGAGTACTGCGGTCTCAGCCCGACAAACCATCAAATAGTAATTGTGTTTTGCAGATCAGGAGCCAAATATTAAATGTAGTCAGGTCAAATGCATAATTCTTTGTCAAATATTTTGTGAAATTCAAGACAAAAACCCTATCATCTACAAGAAAATTATATTTTGACGAGATGCTCAAGACAAAGTCACACGGACATCAAACCATCAGCGAGGCAATCTGACAAGAACGTTTGACTGAGTATCAGCTTCTAGTTCAAGCATAGGAAATGTAAATTTAATCAGTAGAGGGGTTGACTTTGCGATACATTATACGATTCAACAATTACACAGAATATCAAAGAATATGAAAGTTAAAAGGATCGATGCCTACCATTCTATCAAACACATAAAAATAACAACGAACTGATTTGGTCTAAATTGTTTTGGTTTAGATTAGTGTCCTTCAGATAACCCAACATATGCAGTGGAACTGTTAATATCACCACAATTATCAAATGTTAAATCAGTGTGCAAACGATGTCAGAAACCCAACAAATATTTTGGCTAAACTGGATATGAATAATGCTTTAAACAGTACTTACTTAACTATTGCTTTGATGCGGATAGCGTTCCTGAGTTAACTAATTTTAAGAGTTATTTAGAATAATTGTATTATAGTTTTGTCGTATATTTGTTCTTAATTGAATTGTGTTTCACAACATTTGCAGAATTACATTTAACGTGGTTGTGTCTTCCACTACAGTTATAAGCTAATTCTGATGTTGTTATCTTGAAGTTTAAAAACAAATTAATTGAAAAGAAAATCAATTTTTTTGTCTGTGATTTAGTCAGACTAGAAAGACAGAACACGTGATTTTTAGCAGAACATCGCCCTCAGACAGATGAGAGAAAGTTATTCTCAGACAGGTGACAGAAAATTACTCTCAGAGAGATCTGATGACCTGAACGCTGATAATAGTCTATCTACTCCACAAATGTATCCCAAGGCCAATCGGAACAGATTAAGTCAATAAACCAACTAAAAACACATGCAGTTCACATAGTGGGCTTCTATACAGTTTCTATCAAACATTTTCTACTCAAAAGGTCGACTTGAGTCGATCCCAAGCTAGAGTAGTAAACCTTTATCCACGGTGCCACGCAGTGAGACCGAACCCTAACTATACATCTTCGAAACATTCCTTGTAATCTTATAAACATGCCTGAGTCAATGTTGAAGGTCACTTCCTGTCAGCCTGCAACAAAAGCTACAAGACCGTCCAGTCTTACTTTCAGCAATAGCTTTCTCCTCTTTTCATTATCTAATGTGGCTTCTTTAGAACATTAGGATGTAGTTTGAGGGTTTAATGGTTGCTATTTATAACAGGTCAACGACCACAAAGAGACTCCTTTGCCGGTTCGTAATTTTCCAATATTGACTGTTCTTATTCTTTCATAAATGAGATAGAATATGTATTGAAACCAAACATAAAAATCAATTGAAAATTCTTGTACATAATTAGATAGAAACAAAAAGAAATCTATGAACAATGAGAAGAAAAGTTTATTTCTGTTGATTAAAAAAGGAAATAAATGACAGTATAAAATAAGTTGAGTTATTGTAAAGAAAAGAATTTTACTGTAAATTAGAAAAGCGCATTAGTAGAATAAAAATTAAAATTGAAAAGAGTTGTGTTATTTTAAAACTTATTTTTGATTCAGAAAACAGCGTCATCATAAAGATATATTTATCAAATCGTCTGGATGTGTATATGTATGGATATGAATGTGAATGTATGAGTGTATGTGTGAATGTGTTGTGTGCGTGAGTGGTGTGAGCGTGTGTGTTTGTGTGTGTTTGTGTGTGTGTGTGTGTGTGTGTGTATTTGTGTGTGTGTGTGTGTATGTGTGTGTGTGTGTGTGTGTGTGTGTGTGTGTGTGTGTGTGTGTGTGTAGCTTTGTGTATCGGGCTGCCTCATAAGAGTGTGCGTATTAGGTACGTGTTCATATATGTACAATTATGTGATAGTGCGAGAGTGAGTGTGAGTGCTAGAGTGAGTGTGGTTGTGAGTTACACTTGCTGTGAGATCAATACATTTACATGGATTATCTTAGTAAGACACGTTTGTAGGAATATATGGAAGGATAAACGAGTGGGATTAATTGCTTTATTGTAGGAATTCATCTAATTACTCCGTTTCAATACAAAACTTTAACTTCTGATGCGTAGACAGTGTATCTGTGTCTGAGGTGACTTGAACATTCTGAGGACCCGTGAAATAAGAAATTGTAACCCCTTAACAATTTAATTTATGGTAAGGTAACTGTACCTACAAGTACAGGAGCTTGGCCGACCGCTATCAGTTCGTATCGGTAGCCGTCGATAAGTCTGGTGTTCTTGGCCCTCGTACCGTTTAACTTTTGATGTGTAGGCATTGTGTTTGTGTCTGAGGTGACTTGAATATTTTGAGGACCCTCGAATTAAGAAATTGTCAAAGACTAACCCCTTAACAATTTAATTTATAGTAAGGCGCTTGGCCGGCACTATCAGTTCGTGCCGGTAGCCGTCGACACGTCTGGTGTTCTTGGTCCTCCTCGAACCACATACTTGCCCTCCGCAAAATAGTGCTAGCTGCGGCCCGCCGGGAAAATGAGCCCTGCGCAGGCGAAGTTGTAGTGACTACTGCAGGGAGTGTCTCTGGCCATTCTCCGTGGCAACGCCACCGCAGTACTCCGCGGTCGTTACCGCAGGGCGAGCGGCTTTGTAGCAGTCCCTCTGTCTTCGAACATGTGCCTCCCCCGCCTTGCCCCCATTTTTTCTCTCTACTATTCTCGTTTCTTTCTTTCTTTCTTTCTTTCTTTTCCTTGTTTTTTTTCTGTTCTATTGATTCCAAGGAATCAACTGTATTCATTATATTAATTTTTACCTGTATCTGTTATAAATTGAACAAATAAATATATCTTCATTTATTTGATGCAAATAAAGATTTATATATGTAAAAAAAAGGAATTAAAAATTTACAAAAGTAAACAGTAAAAGCTGAAAGAAAGCAGTAAAGGAAAATATACACATACACATAGAACACCGTACAAAGAGATACCAATGCGCCATTCTAAAAATTTTTGAGACAATCAAATACATGGCATTACAATTGTTGATTGGGAAACTGAGTTACTGAAACAGCCAAGCTCTATCCTGAGCTTCAGTGAGGTGGGGAGCCTATCAAAGTCAAAAACTCTTTTGTAAGTGGTTTCCTTGAACGTCTTAAAAGCCACAGGTTGTAAAATGTAATTTTATCAACAGATAACAGTATTTCATAACAAAACTTAGCACTTTCCCCCTTGATTAGAAAAGTAGTTCATCATCTTTACTATGTGGCTCAGTTTGCCAAAGTTTCCATTATAAAGGTTCCTATGGATTTTTTTTGTACATAAGACCACTTCTCTACTGTATCCTGTTACTAGTTAATACTTTAGTTCTTCATCATCATTATCATCATCAGAGTTGTTGTCATTAACATCATATGCCTGCTTTCTATCCTTTGGTTATCATGATCCAAGTCAGTTCTTATTTGGAGTTACTACTCATCTTAATGGATTAAATGACCACATTTTGTTCATACATTTCTGCCCTTCTTACTACCAATCACTTTACAGAATATACTGTGTTAGTTTTTATCATTGCCATTAGAGAGCTTGTCATGTCCTCTACAAGTCTAAAGCTTCATTTCTACCATATGCTGTCTCTAATCATTTGGCTAACCACTTTACAGAGTGTAGTGGGTATATTTTTTATTGTGGCATCAAAGAGATTGTCATGTCCTCAACAAGATTAAATGTTTGTCTCTACTCTATGCTATCCCACCCCGCTCTCTCTCCACATCTACTAACCACTATACACAGTGTACTGGAACTCTTTACATCCATATAAAACTGAATCTTTGAATATGATATTTCATCTTATCAATCCTTTGAAAACTTCTGCAAAAGTTTCTAATTAGTTTCTTTTCTTACATAAGCCAATTTGTGATCTTTGAACCTCCATGAAGTTTTGAGACACTTAATATTGTATCTTAATACTACTGCCACTACATAATAAGTCTGATTTACATGGTTATCAGAGACCTCCATATGTAAGATTTATTTCTTATTGTATTTTACAGAGTACAATAAGAAATAGATCTGTAAATGAAGTGCTCCAATAATGTACAACAGACTTTCCATGTAGGGGTTGGTATTAGGAAGGGCATCCAGCTACAGAAACCAAGTAAAAAATGAGACTCATAAGTGCAAGGTGGTCTTCTATCCCACCTAGATGAGCAGCACCCTTGAATATGTGCTGAGTAAAACTGTGTTGATCCAGTTTCCTTGCCAGTTTCCATGCCAGCAAGGAAACTGGATGTAAAATGGTGATGCTGATGATAAGGATGATGATGATTTATATTTTCATACTGTTCATGATTCTGCTATTAAGTTAAGACTACTGCACAGTTTTTATGTGGAATTAATAACTGGGGGAAAAATAAAATTGTTCTTAGATTTATTTTATCATAAGATTTTAATATATATTTTTTTTCATCAGGTCGGAATTTCCCCAAAAGACCTCAACATAAATTGATAATAGATGCTAAATTTGATGGCGAACTTCTCTCGACTGATCCTGTTAATCATACTAACAAGCCAAGTATAACACAAGAGTTGGCATGGCAACTAAGCAAAAAAGGGCTTCAGCAACATCGCTTACACCGCAGTTCCATGAAAATTCAATGTTATGCTTATGATACCCAAAGTACAGTGAAGGAGATGATTGGCTATGTTCTGCTTGATTTTCGAGCGGCTACCATGAAGCAGGTTTGTAAAAAGAATGACATAAATGTAATTTTTTTTATATAGAAATTTTATATCTGAAATTAAACATCAGGCACAGGCATGGCTGTGTGGTAAGAACTTTGTTTCCCAACCACATGGCTCTATGTTTAGTTACACTGTGTGGTACCTTGGGCATGTGTCTTCTACTGTAGCCTTGAGCTGATTAAAGCCTTGTGAGTGGATTTAGTAGACAGAAACTGAAAGAAGCCTGTCATATATGTGTGTGTCTGTTCTCCACCACCGTTTCACAACTGGTATTGGTGTGTTTACATTACCATAACTTAGTGGTTCGGCAAAATAGACTGATAGAATAAGTACCAGGCTTAAACATTTTTTATGGCCAGATGCTCTTTCTGTCATCAACCCTCACTTGTTTCCAAGGAAGGTAATATTTGATTAAAATTCTTCAAGTCAGTGCCCCAGTATGGCCACAGTCTAATGATTGAAACTAGTAAAAGATAAAGGTTAATTTTTTTCAGCTCTTTTTTTTTTCTTGCTTGTAAATCATTCTTCAAAATTCCATTTACCACACAACAAATGCTCATTTTTTTTTATTAAGAATCACTATCTTCTGTGTTCTACAATATGTGTTGTAATGCAATTTTTATGAGTTACTTTCCTTATATCTTAGGGAAATTCCTCTGTCTTCTATATAGTTTTATTTTAATTTCACAATCTTAAAATCTGCTTTATAGATAAGATCTGAAAAGCTAATTCTTGTATATCTAAAGATAAGATTAAGTGTTTTTTGTTCTAGAGCAGAAACCACTGTTTTCTACCGTGGTGTTGGTTAAAGCTGTCGTCATCATCATCATTTAACGTCCATTTCCATGCTGGCATGGGTTGGACGGTTTGACAGGAGCTGGCCTGCTGAAGAACTGCCAGGGCTCCATGTCTGGTTTGGCATGGATGCCCTTCCTAATGCCAACCACTTTACAGAGTGTACTGAGTGCTTTTACGTAGCACTGGCATAGGTGCTTTTACATGGCACGGGTGCTTTTTACGTGGTACCATCACCAATGAGCCTGCAAGATTAGGATAGCTCAGCTGAATAGGGATGTCAGGGACATGCCTGTATGCCAGGACAACCATGATTTTACCTAGCTTGACGTGTGTTCTCAAGCACAGCAAACTGCCAGAAGTCACTGTCCCTTGTCATCCCCTCTGTGAGGCCCATGTTCTCAGTAGTCACAGGTCATGTAGCATAACTACTTTTACTAATATGTAAGTATATGAAAACTGTTTAGATTGTTGGATATCTATGCAAGATTTTTCAATTAAATTGAAGTAAATTATAAAACTTCTATTTTTTAAAAAATTCTTTTGGTGTTATTTATTTTTTTCAGACATCAAAGTGGTATCCCCTATTTCATTGCAAATATATGAAATCCAAACCTGAACTCCAACTTGGCCTCTACCTTGATCATGATGTGGATGAAGTCAAAAAGCTTGAAGAGTTACAAACAAGTATTCTTGACACTTTCTTTGTTAATTTATTCACCAAGGGATCGGTGATGGTTAGTGGGTGAAGCAATGGAAAATAACAAATACTCACCATTGATCACGCCTCTACCTGTGCTCACCATTCACTACATTCACCTCCTACCCCATATCTATCCATCTGCTACCTACCCACTCACCCTGTCTGATCCTCTCTTCCATTTATCTTATATTCACCTTCCTTGTATGCCCTGACAATTCATCATCACCATTTCTTTTTTCCAGCTGGGGTAGCCATGTATCTCTTCTACAACCAGACACCTGTTCCTATCCCTCTTTCAGACTTGTGAGTTATTTAGTGACTTCACTAGTGCCAGTGCCACATGTAAAGTGCCCAGTACATTCTATTAAGTGGTTGGCATTACATAGGGCATCCAACCAAAGAAAACATGCCAAAGCAGACATTGGAGCTTGACACAGTCCTCTGGCTCATCAGGACCTGTCGAACCATCTAACCCTTGCCAGTATGAAAAACAGACATTTAACAATGATGATAATGATAATTAACCTAAGGTCTCTTAGTTATTCCATTGCATCCCACAACAGCTAGTTGATGAGGTTACTTTTTCTTATATATTATCACTTGTAATGGAGTCTTCTATTTTAGAGTGAGAGAGAATGTGTGTGTGTGTGTATGTGTGTGTGTGTGTGTGTGTGTGATGTTGGCAGTAATATAAGGTGTTATATCATCATTTCATGTCCACTTTTCCATGCTTGCATGGGTCAGATGAAACTTTTTTGAGGTGGATTTTGCTATAGCTGCATGCCCTTCCTGTTGCCAACCCTCACCTGTTTCCAAGTAAGGTAATATTCCTCCATGACCAGACATGTTTTCACAAAAGATTGGAAATGGACATCACTTGCATTACAGTGACACTTGTTTACAACTAACATGCAATGTCAAGGCAACACACACACACACACACATACTTTCAGTTTCCGTCTACCAAAGCCACTCACAAGGCTTTGGTCGGTCTGGGGATATAGTAGGAGACATTTGCCCAAGTTGCCATATGCTGTGGGACTGAACCCGAAATCATGTGGTTGGAAAGCAAACTTCTTACCACAATGCCATACTTGTACCTGTTATAAATAAATAATATTGATTTGCTAGTATACTTCAAATGGTGTGTCATTTCAACTGTTTTCGGAGCTCTATGGGCTGTTGAAGATTTAGGTTCAGCTGTATTATGCAAACACATTGCATGTTGGCCAAAATCAGTTGTCAGTTAAACTACATCAGTACTTGACTGGTATTTTATTTTATCAATAAAGTGGACCTTAGTAGGATTTGAACTTAGTATGTAAAGAGCTAGAGCAAACACTGCAAGAAGACTATGTGAAAACAGGCCTGGCAATTGGGTAAATATTACCCTGTTTGGAAACAGGTGAGGGTTGCCAACAGGAAGGGCATCTGGCCATACACAACCTGCCTCAACAATTTCCATCTGATACATGAAAAGGTGGACGTTAAAATGATGATGATAATAATGGGAATGATGATACACATCAGGATTCTTTCAGTTTCTGTCACCCAAATTCATTCACAAAGCATTCACTGACTTGGGGGCCATAGTAGCAGACACCAAGGTAGAATGCAGTATGATTGAAACTGAAACCATATGGTTGTGAAGCAAGCTTCTTAACCAAGTAGCCATTCTTGGACCTATGGAAAACCAGAAACTACTTTGATGATTTTAAAAAAAAATGACATAGGTGCAGTTGTGGCTTTGTGGTTAAGAAGTTTGCTTCTTCAGTCCCACTGTTTGCTACATTGGGCAAGTGTCTTCTATTATATCCCTGAGTTGTCCAAGGCTTTGTGAGTGGGTTTGGTAGATGGAAACTGAAAGAAGTCCATCATATATGTGTGTTTGTATGCAGCCTTGTCTTGACATTACGTGATGGTTGCAAACGAGCATCACCATCATGCAACTGATGTTGTTCGTTTCCAGGTTTCCAGTCTTCTGTCAAAAGCATGCCTGACCATTGGGAAACATTACCTTGCTTGGAAACAGGTGAGGGTTGATGACAGAAATAGCATCTGGCCATAAAAAGTCTGCCTCAACAAATCCTGTCTGACCCATGCAAGCATGAAAAAAATGGACTTTAAAATGATGATGGTGATGATGATTTTGTACATGTGAAAGAGTAAAAGACATGATCTGAAATATGCATGTGTACTACGTGTATTTATATTCATAATTAAAATATTTTATTTTGTTTATTACAGACTTAACAGCCAATCTACGTCCTGTTTTAGATGAAACTGGTAGTTTCTATCAGATTGGCCCAGTTGATTGTTGTCAGGATATATTCATTCTAGCTGTCACCATTGTTTATGCATCTAACCTTGCATTGGTAAGCTGCTACTACTACTACTTTCTAAAACCTTACTGTTATATTGCAAAAGAATTGACTTGTCTTTCTTCCAACATTTTTTTTCCTTCAAATTTCTTGTAGGCATGGCTGTGTGGTTGTGAAGGTGCATGGCTTAGGTTAGGGTATTGGACTCATGATTATAAGATTGTGGTTTCGGTTCCGGGACTGGGCAATACGTTGTGTTCTTGAGCAAAACTCTTCATTTCATGTTGCTCCAGTCCACTCAGCTGGTAAAAATGAGTAATCTTGTGACAGACTGGCATCCCATCAAGGAGGAATATATATGCCAGAAAAACCGGGAAACCGACCATATGCTCCTTACAGAGTAATGTGGACTAACCTAACCCTAACTTAACATGGCTGTGAGGTTAAGAAGCTCACTTTGCAATGATGTGGTTTCAGGTTCAGTCCTACTGCATGTCATCAGGAGCTAGTGTCTTCTATAGCCCCTGGTCAACCAATACTTTGTGAGTGAATTTGGTAAACATAAACTGTGTGGGCACTTGTTGTGTGTGTGTGTGTGTGTGTTTGTCTCCTCACTGCTTGGCAACAGGTGTTGGTTTGTTTATATCCCCAATAACTGAACAGTTTGGTAGCATATATACCAGACTTGAAAATAACTTCTGGAGTTGATTTGTTTGACTAAACCCTTCATGGCAGTGCCTCAGCATGGTCACATCCCAATGACTTAAAGAAAAATGATCAATGAAAGAATATATGTCCAGTATGTATGTATGAATGAGTTAATATTTGTATTTGTGGAGAATCCCAAGAAGCAGAAAGGATTTAGGAATGGGTTAGGTGAGAAACTGAAACCATAGCTGTGTGGTTAGCAAGTTTACTTCCCAACCATGTGGTTTCAGATTCAGTTCCACTATGTGGCACTTTGGGCAAGTGTCTTCAACTATAGCCTTGGGCTGACCCAAGCATAGTGAGTGGATTTGGTAGACAGAAACTGAAAGATGATTGTGTGTGTGTGATGACGACATTTGATAGTCGTAAATGAGTGTCACTGTCTTACAAGCTGTATCATCCATTTCCAATCTTCCATGAAAACATGTCCGGTTATGGAAATATTATCTTGCTTGGAAACAAATGAGGATTGGCAACAGGAAAGGGCATCTGATCATAGAAAATCTGCCTTAGCAAATTTTGGTCTGATCCATGCAAACATGGAAAAGTGGATGTTAAAATAATGATGATGATAAGATTTGAATCAAATGCTTTTATCAGTTAAGTCACCTAAATATTAAACTAACCTAAAGGTGGCGAGCTGGCAGAATCGTAAGCACGCCAGGCAAAAAGCTTAGCGGCATTTTGGCCGTCTTTATATTCTGAGCTCAAGTTCTGCCAAGGTCAACTTTACCTTTCATCCTTTTGGGGTTGATAAAATAAGTACCAGTTGAGTACTGGGGGTCGATGTAATTGACTTACCCCTTACCCCGAAGTTGCTGACCTTGTGCCAAAATTTGAAACCAATATTAAACTAACTTGTGATGATTAAACCCTAAATTGATTCTTTTATTTCTTGACTTTTTTCTTCTATGTTTTGTTATTTTTTTATATTGTAGTTCACTTCATACTTTCTCTACATACATTTGGAAACTTACCTGTTTTATTTATTTATTTTTGTCAAAAGTTGATCCCTGCTTCCATCCCTCTACCCGATAATTCCAATGGCTACAGCTTTTATTATTCCTTATTTGGAAATAATGTCTGCAGTGAAACATTCACTGATTTGATCAACCCAAAGTTTGTGCCTGAGAGAGCATCTGTGAAGATCCGAAGCAATCTAGATGTTTTATGTCTCTTCTTTGCAAACCAACCTGGCATTCAGGTAAGTCATAGATCAGTGGTTGACATTGGTTAATATTTTCTTAAATTGGTTAATATATCTTTTAAAGCAGTGGTTCTCAACCATTTTTCATCTATGAACCCCTTTGATTACTATTTTATTCTGGTGGTTTGCCCCCCATTTGATATTTAAAAACTAGTTTTATAGATACTGCTTTCAAAATTCCTATTTTATTTTTCACATGTTCACTTGCATAGGTTTGCAATAGCACTCACTGAGTGAACGTTTCAGTGACTGGAAACTTGTTAAACTATGTAAAATGTTAACTATGTTTCTTGCATTAAATACATCTAAAGCAAAATTTTTTCATGAACCCGTAAAATACTAGTGTGGATCTCCAATTTACTATTTTACTTGGGTGCCCCCCACCCCACCCTCCCCGTTAAATCTTATATGGAACCCCAGGGGTCACATGGACTCTGGTTGAGAACCTCTGTTTTAAAACAAAGCATTAGGAAGGGCATCCAACTGTAGAAACCATGCCAAAGCAGATATTGCAGCTCAATGCAGTCCTCTGACCCATCAAATCTGTCTAACCCATGCCAGGTTGGAAGACAGACATTAAAAGAGGACAATGACGATGAGGTGCGGAAGAGTTACTATGTAAAGCTATTGAATGTAGAGAATGAAAGGAATGAAGGGAGTCGCCCGGACATGAACCCAACAGAGGGACCAGCTATACTAGTGG
>JAOPUL010003388.1:100643313-100653924 GCA_027564515.1 Octopus rubescens
AGAGGATCTTTGTCTTCCCGTTCTCGTCCATTACCTTTTGCGGTGTATGTTGGTACCAAGCGCCCGCTACCTCATATACGGGATCTCAATCCACTTGAGCCAGTCGCCCTGGATTCCATCTTGTCTCGCCGCTCTCTAGTTGAGCATTATTGATACATGTATAACTACCGTTGTTATGCATGCATCATCCTACCTTGGATTTATGTCGGATGGTGCTCGTCTCAAATGGCACAAATCCACCCAGCACCTTTGTCGTGGGCGACATCTTGCCCCCAGGTGTAATTCTAAACTTTACGTGTTTCCTTAGCTTCAGGCGGTATATTATTTTCTGTGTCTTCCCCTAAGTTCTTAAATAACTGCCCCTGCTTATTTGTGAATAACCTGTTTTGATGGACTGCGATATGCGATCGTTGTAACGTTGCATATTCACTGTGTTAGCCCGATTGCGTTGTGTTAGGGTTTTGACGAGAGTCTTGAACCCTTTCTTTATTACATGGTATTTTGTTTACATATATGCCTTAACACCCTCCATAATGTGTTTCCATTACCCTTTGGACCATTCTTCAGTGTGGCCCATATCTTTTAGCAAGGATTTTATATCACCTTCTATTCTGAGCTTCCACCATGTCACCTTCTGTCCGCCTTATTTCCTACCTTTTTCCAATAAGTTTACCTACTAAAATTTCAACGGATCTAATCAATTCCTTTGTTTCTCATAGATCTTTCGTTGGAATATATTACAGGATCTCATCAAACTTTTGGGTAGGGCACTTCGCACAGTCTCGGTCGAGGCATGCAATATTTATCGGCTCGGTCTCTGCTCTTGCGATGACTATTTCGTCAAGCCTTATCATGAGGAGCCTCTGTTCCTCCGTCATATGCTCTGGTAATACAGGGTCCTCCACATTACATTGGATTCTTTCTTCCTATTCCTCCCCTGACGTCCGTCCTCTCCACTGCATCTTCTCCTTGACTCTTCAAGCGCCTGTTGTCATTATTCTACTTGAGATTACTGTTACTACACAGGTTTCTCCTGATTATCTTAATTTGGGCCTCATTAAGAAAGCTACTATTCCGAATCGTTCGTATCTGATTCATGAGTCCACTTTTTAGTAATTTGGAACTTACTCAGCTGGTTCCAAATTCTAATGTTCTTTTTCAGATACCGTTACAGCTGCCATTGCTCCTATCTAGCAAGGCACTTAATTACCTTTTTATTTTCATCGACAGACGACTTGCGTTTGCGAGCACGTTGCCCGCTTTGACCAGTTAAAGGACTACGACCGGGTGATGTCTGGTCTTCCACTCCATTACCATATCAGGCGCCCCTGGCGGGTGCGGGAAGTGCGGTGTCTTGGACAACCGTGGTAGTCTTCCCCTTTACACCATTATTTTTATTTCTCTTACTTATAATATTTGAAAGAAATGAAAATGATATTCTAAAGCGTTTGCTCGCCGAGTGTGTTTTGTTGAGGTTTTCATGCAAAATGTCTCCTCAAATACAACACCAGCTCTAATTTGGCTGCCTACCAGTGCTTAGGGATGGAAAGTTCGCCCTGTCTAATTTGCCGCAGGAATCCTACAGAGGCAGAGGTTAGACAAGACTATACATAATTGGTACCACCCCAGTCCTGCATAGTCTTGTGTAACCTCTGCATCTGTGGCAGTCCAGCGGCAAGTTACACAGGGTGAACCTGCCATCCCTAAGCCATGGCAGGCGGTCAAATTAGAGCTAGTGCTGTATTTGGAGAGTCATTTACACGGAAACCTCAACAAATCACACTCTGGGAGCAAACGCTGTAGAAAATCATTCTCATTTCTTTATTCGTAGGTGCAATTTCAATGAGTCCGCAGAGAATCCATTGCCCACTTGTAATCCTCGGAGGAACCACAATTGGCTTATTTAACAGCAACAGGTACACATTAATATAATGATTCAAATATAATAGCCAGAAAAGAGAGAAAGCAAAAAAAAAAACAGGAACGTGTGGGATATGACAAAAAGAAATGGGAATAGAAACGATAGAAGAAAAGTGAGAGTTAATGAAATAAAGTTAAAAAGCGAAAGGGAAAGAGAGATAGAGAGAGGGAGAGTGCGTGTGTGTGTTTGTGTGTGTATGTGTTTGTGTGTTTGTGTGTGGGTATGTGTGTGTGTGTGTGCGTGTGTGTGTATGTATGAGAGAGAGAGGTGCGACGGAGGGTGTCGAGAAATACAGTTTGTGGTAAAATCATTCTTTTGTTACAAATCTCGTTTAAAGAGCGGAAATATACCAGGTGTTGGGAGCGGTCACAACTGGTGGTCATGATGTTCTTGCAGTCTTTGCCGCTGCTGATGTCGCCGTTGTGGTTCATCTTCCTTTAAATCAGTAGTGCAAGAAGGAAATGAGCGATGTAAAGTACTGCTGATTGTGGGAGGAACGGCGTAGTATCGAAGAAATGCCCTAACCGTTCATCTAGCTGTTTTTGCTTTGTTGCTTGTTTTTTCTTTGTTTTTTTTTTGTCTTTCTGTTTGTTTTATTCTTTTTTTTGTTTTTAAAAGCAGTTGGTGAAAATATAGTCCTTGTTATTTTGTGTGCACATGTGGCCGTATCGTTTATAAATATTAAATTTAAACGAGATATGACAGTGTTTGAGCCTGTTCTGTATCTACTCCGACAGGTTGTCGAACAGTTTGATTGTTCTTTCGGCAAAATAATCAAACCATGAAACATCTATGTTATCAGTTTGGAAAGACAGACACATGCATCTATGGTTCAATGTTGATTATTACGATTACTATATCTATTACTACCATTATCATTAACATTATTATTCGTATCGTGATCGTCTGAAACTCACAGATAGAAATTCATCTCTACTTCTTTTCATAGTTTTATTACCGAGTATATTTATTTTTCCTCTCAGTTTCAGATGAAACGTGTTGCATTTTTATTTATTGGTTAAGTTGTTTCATATACTGAGTGTTCTATGTTGTCTTTTTCATGTGTAACAAATCGTACGTGTAAGTCTTTGAACTGTATTAGAATAACGTCTATGTGTATATGCGTAGAATATACATATCTATGATTAATATTTATACTCTATGTTTTTTTCTATGGGGACATCGCCTTTTTCGCGTGTTATTTTAATTAATGCATTAGAATACGGTATTATCACGTGTTGTTTACATTTGTGACGGCGTGACTGGCATGTTTCATATTTGATAGAAATAATTCGGCTTCCGCCAATGAATTATATTTATAGATAGTTTTCTTTCATTTGTTTGTGATTTATTAAATCCTGTTTGGCGATGATCTTAGATTTAACCCTTCTTCGCTTTGCGCTCGGTTTATTATTGTCTGTGTAGTCAACTAAACCACTCCTTTAAATTTGAGTTATTTCCCTACAATAGAAATGATTATTATGGTATATGCATGCATAGCCGGAAACACATGAGCACATATACACACCAAAATATATACATAAACATATTCATGCATATACATATAGAGAAGTCATGCTGAGATATATATATATATATAGAGAGAGAGAGAGGTGTGCACGTGTATGTGTTGTTTGTGCATGTATATAAAAGTGTAAGTGTCTCTATAATTGTATATTACAATTATATATTAATTACACATATCATTATGTGGGTACATAATAGATGTACGTCTCATTATAATCAAATTTAGTTACCATTGTTAGATTTGTTGGCGTTAAAAATAGATAAAGAACTGTCGTATATTGTTATTATATAAAGAGGGAGTGCGTGGCTGTGTGGTAAGAAGCTTGCTTCCCAACCACATGGTTCTGGGTTCAATCCCACTACGTGGCATCTCGGGCAGGTGTCTTCTACTATAGCCTCGGTTCGACCAAAGCCTTGTGAGTGGATTTGGTACACGGCAACTGAAAGAACCCCGTCGTATATATATATATATTAGCGGTTCGGAAAAAGATATCGTTAGAATAAGTACCAGCTTTGAGGAAATAAATACTGGCGTCGATTCATTCGACTAAAAATTGAAGGCGGTGCCCCAGCATGGCCGCAGTCTGATGACTGAAACAAGTAAAAGATAAAAGATAAAAGATATATGTTATATATATATATATATATAAAACTTCCATTATCTTTCGCTTATCTCCTCTTAGTTATGTTTGTTGCTCACTTGGTGGGAGAGCTAACTAATTACGGACAATAATTATCTCCCTTGGCGTAACAACCCGACGCTTTCGAGTTATCCTGTTTACATTTGAACTATGGGCAATGTTTCCTCTTATCTTGGCCACAGATTATTTGAATCTGGTGTCAAAAGGAAACGAGAATTCATATTAGAAGACAATGAAACGGATTTAGACATTCCCAAAAGGTAATACAAAATATTTGGTTAATAATTTAATATAATTTTACCATTCATATTATTGTCATTCATATTATTGTTTGGCTGTTGTTGTTGTTTGCTCCCCCCCCTTTGTGTGACATCATCACATTTGACGCACAATCTCTCTCCCCCTCTCTTAACGTTTATTATACTCCAAATTTTAACGTTTATCATACTCCAAACCACATATATATATATAACGTAGATGTATCTAAAATACACATTGTTTAACGTACGTTTATATTTGGTTGTAAAGAACGAAATAAATCACTTTTTTGTCGTAATTTTTTCTTCAAGTGTCCATTAAAGTTCTTTTTCCAAATTATATCTAAACAAATGTTTCTGCTCAATTGTTTACATTTGATATCGACAGTAGTTAATATGACATTGATAAAATCCAAATCGATTTTAACTAAGTACAACTTCTCACCTGGCTGCTAGAATTAATTATATTTAAATAATGTTTGATGTTTTGAGATGTTAAAAAAAAATGAAAACTAAAACGTTTTAACTAATACTCTTTATGTCGTATCTAAATATTATAATTGATTCTAAGTTCAATTTCTCGCGACTTAACCCTTTCATAATTACACTAACTTTTGGACATTTCATTTTAATAACATAGCGATTGCAATAAATATGTAAGTTTCATAACCCAATGGTTGGTTGAGAGATATCACGAAGATTTATTCTTCATATTATAAACCTTTAAGCAATCATCCTGCTGGGACCTATCCCCCTCCGAGCTATTGACCACTTCTAAAGTGCGAGAATTTAAGCAAATGACCCCGTGAATCGAACCTGCACTACCTACACGCTGTTAATTTATTATTCGTAGGTACGATGTCCATCCATGCTGGAATGTTTAGATTTTGTTTACTGTTGAATGATGTTAATTCTTAACATAAACAAATGATTTGTAAACACTGAGTAGATGGTAGCTTGATTTACGTACGGTAGTGGAGGAACAGCTGTTTGGAGCTTGCATTGATGTATAAAGACTGTTCTTTAGCAGTCTTCTGTAGAAATTTCTTTTAATTTCAAGTCAACCGTCGTCGAACAGACTCATCGAAAGCATACAAACCGTGACCATCCTGTCGAGAACTACATTATATAAAGTGTTTTTTCTTTTCTTTTTTTTAGAGATAGTAGTCTGTGGTTTGAGGAAAATTTAGCTGTTTTTTCTAGCATGTCGAACGACTACGTAGAGGCTCTCTCAACAATAGAAACTATTGAAGAAGTAAATAGAAAAACAAACAGATAAATAATTTATGAATCGTAGTAAAACTTTTAGCTGCCCAAGTGCAACAGTTTATTTGAGGTGGTCATAACGTCCGCATATCTTTATTAAATCGTAATTGGAAATATGTGTTATGTCAATCCATGCGATTAATTTCATCGACCCATCGGGTTGAAATATTATTGTAGAACTGTAATTTGTCCTTAGCTGTTCTCATAAAACTTGCTGTCTGTTTAGTGGTGGGGCATCATGAGCAACTTTCCAAAGCTGGAAGCACTTTGACTCCATGCAATACTTATCTAATATCACGTTGTAAACACACACACACACACACACACACACACACACACACACACACATATATATATATATAGTATGGTCGTGCCATTTTGAAAACAAATACATACATACATGTCCAGAAGTTTATGATTTAAGCATATATGCACATATCTAGACATGCAACTATCATCATCATCATCATCATCATCATCATCATCCTTTAACGTCCGCTTTCCACGCAAGCATGGGTTGGACGGTTTGACTGGAGCTGGCAAGCCGGGGTATATATATGTATACACACACACACACATACATACATACATCTATAAATATAGATGTGTGTGTGTGTGTGTATGTGTGTGTGTGTGTGTGTGTGAGGCATGTTTGATACTTAATATACCATACTGTTATATGATTACAGAAAGAAATGAAAAAAAGTTAATATAATGGTTATTTGCATGCTTTAAATAGCAAACATGAATCTACCATGATGCAATTGTTTTATATGTTTGTGTATGCGTGTGTGAGAGAGAAAGAGAGGGAGAGAGAGAGTGTGTGTGAGTGTGTGTGTGTGTGTGCGTGTGTGTGTATGGCGTTTCAAATGGTAGAATCATAATGCAATTGAGGAGATATTTAAAATATTCTCAAAGAAATAAAACATGTGATGACATACTCAACACAGCCCTCCTTCCCATCTCCCTCCTGTACCAATCCACCTACACCACTCCCTGCACCCCCACCCCCACGTACTGCCTCTGTGTACCCAACTATCCCTGGAACACAGGAAAAAAGTATCAACTTCATCTTATCTAGGACACAGTTCTTATCTAACTCTATTGAAAACAGCTGTAGAATTGCTAAGCTGCCTGCCCCTCCCTCCTGCTCATAATGTTATATATATATATGTGTGTGATGGGTCTGTGTGTATGGTAGTAGTGTGTGTGTGTAGAGAGAGAGTCTGTGTGTATGGTGGTAGTGTGTGTGTGTGTGTGTGTGTGTATGGTGGTAGTTTGTGTGTATGTGTATGTGTGTGTATATTACATACATGTGTGAATATTAGTATGCCAGTACATTTGTATGCATAATGTGTATTTGTGATTTGGTTCTTCCCTACTCTGTCCATCTAAAGCCATAACTAGAATCCTCCCCCTCCTCCTCATCATCATCATAATACTCACTTTTCCATGCTTGCATGGGCCAGATGAAATTTGGTGAGCAGATTTTCTATGACTGGATGCCCTTCCAGTCACTAACCTTCAACTGTTTCCAAGCAAGCTAATATTTCTCCACAGCCAGAAGAATGGAAATGAACGACACCGCTTGTATGACAGTGACATTCTTTTTACAGCTTTCATGTGATTTGAAGACAAAGAGGCACGCACGCACACACACACACATACAGACAGACACACACACATACACACTTCTTTCAATTTCCATCTACCAAATCAACTCACAAAACCTGGGTCAGTAAGGTAAGGATACAAAGTAAGACACCTGAGGTGCTGCACAGGGGGATTGAACCCGAAACCATGTGGTCGGGAAGTGAACTTATAAACCGCACAATCATGCCTGAACCTATTAAGTTAAGCCTGAACAGTTCTTTCTTAAATCTTACACAAGGAACAAAAAAATATACTTGCCCCAATATAAAGAACTATGAAAATGAGGGAGCCAAAATGGAAGACAAAAACACAAACCCCTACAGTTTTACTAACTGTAGCTGAATAATAATTATTACTAAAGATCATAGATCCCTGGAAATCCAAGTCTCTTCAACACTGCCACAAGATCTCTATACTTCATGGTCATCAACAATAATAATTTCTAACAGTTACAAACGGTAAATAATTTGGGATATAGAGGAAGGGACTAGAAGAGATACAACTGATTAAAGCCATCACAGCATTTGATCCCTTAAAGGCAAAGTTTATCTACCCTAGTAGGATCTGAATACAGCCAAAATATCATAAAGCATTTTGTCCACAATTAGCTCACTCTGTGGATTCTGCTCCCATTTCAAATGCTGGCTTCTTAAATAATAATAATAATTATCCTTTCTATTATAGAGAGAAGGTCTGAAATTTTGAGGGGAGGGTATAAATCGATTACTTCGACCTCGATGTGAAACTGGTACTTTGACATCAGTGGTATTCTGCTAGCTTACCACCTCAACAACAACAACAACGTTTCTAGTGGTTTGGTGATTTGGTAAGACAATATAGTCAGTGTGCTGGGTGGGAAAACTGGTGGAGGGAAGGAAGAAAGAAGAGAAAGAAAGTGAGAACAGAACAAAGACAAAATATTAAGAAAGATATGAAGGAAAGGAACAAAGAAAGCTATAGAGAAAAGAAAAAAAAAGAGAGGAGGGCAGATGTTGCAATGGTGGTGATGTAGGTGATGAAGGCAGTGGTTGGTGATTGATATTAAAAATAGAATATGAGAGAAACTAGATAAAGACAAAGTGACAGATTACACTGTGTAACACGATTTTTGTCCTTGGGTAGCAACTGTTATTTCCTATTTGTTTACCCTCAAATTTTGCTTTTGTTACATTTATTCAAACCCCAAAGCATCCCTCTCAACACATGGCTATGATGCTCCCCCACTACTCTTGCTCAGAGATGCTCATATTGTCAGTCACTAAAGGACATGCTCAAGTGGTTAAGGGCAAGCAACTGACAAACAAATCTGTGGTATTGAGCAGAATATTTGCTATAACGATATTTCTGCTTCAGCAACTCAGCACTGAATCTGTCTGAAATGTAATGGAAAATAGGTCAATTTCAATACATTGATGTCCGAGTCACAGAAGCAGAGTTTGAAGGAAATAGTAGTCATTTCCTTGTATTTAAAGATAGAAGGAAATAGGAAATAACACTTACTGACCAAAGACAAAACAAAATTTCAATTTTGTTACACAGTATTATCTGTAGCTCACAGATGTTCTGTTTCTTTTTCCTACCTCTTTACTACTACCACAGCAGCAACAACCACTGTTCTGTAGAATAACAAACTGAATATCTCATACACCTAAGAATACCTGCTGCACCAGTCTCCCTTACGTTTATTCTCCTCACATCCATGAATCGTTTCCTCATTAAACAGCTCTTCCTCTCTCACTATATCTACACACATCATCATACCGTTATTGCCATTGTTATCGCCCAACAACTTTAATACCACCACCACCACCACCACCACCACTACTACTACTACTACTACTACTACTACTACTACCACCACCATTATCCCCACCACTAGAATATAGCACACATTACATTCCTGTTAAATTCCATTGTATCTGAGATTTTCCAATCTACACTCCTATTTTATGAATTCCTGTTTGTCCTCCTACACACGATGTTGCTTGGTAAGCCAGAAGCTACCTACACAATTGCAACTGATTCAGCTGACAATACACTTTTGTTACAAAGTCAATGTTGTGCCTCATCCAAAGAAGCCAATGTACTACATCAGTGCATGCTTACTTCAAATTTTATATTCACTTCTCACACACATTTCTATACATCTTACATAAAAGAGGGTGTTTCCTTATAATGGCAATACATTCACTCCCCTCAACTTTTAATCTGTAAATATCAACATACTGTCACTTAAAACTTACATTGACCACATCGATCTCACTTTTCTAAGGAAAACCATGGATGGGTCTGTCATAAATATGGTGGAATCCTTCCTCATACAACCATTAATTATATCAAAATAATGCCAAAATATTGGCTTTAAAATTGTGGCACAAGGCCAGCAATTTCAATGGAAGAGGTAAGTCAAGGTCAATTACATCGAACTCAGTGCTCAACTGGTACTTATTTTATTGACCTCAAAAGTTGACCTCCGTGGAATTTGAACTCAGAACATAACAGCGGACGAAAGGCCACTCAGCATTTTGCTCAGTGTGATAACAATTCTGTCAGTGTGCCACCTTAAAACAAAGCCAAAATATTAGTTTCAAATTTTGGTACAAGGCCAGTGTTCAACCGGTACTTATTTTATCGACCCTTAAAGGATGAAAGGCAAAGTCGACCTCAGTGAAATTTGAACTCAGAACTTAAGGATGGACGAAATGCCACTAAGCATTTTTTCCCTTTCTTTTTCATATCTGTAGCTTTACATGTTATATTGTATCCTGTTTTATAATTATTTGTCACATTTTATTGTCATGTCCCTGAATTATAATGTTTGAACATAATTTTACCATGGATCTGTGGTGAAGTTGTTTTTGGGTCAATATTCACTATAAATTTGACAAAATTAGGATGATGTAGTGGCAAAATTATAAGAGTATTGAACAAAATGCTCTATAACATGTCTTCCAGCTTTTTACATCCTCATTTTAAATCTGGTAAATGTCAACTTGGTCTTTTATCCCCCAGAAATAGATATAATAAAATGCCAGTCAAGTACTAGGGTCAATGGTATCAATAAGCCTCTTGCCGCAATATTGCTAACCTTTTGCCTAAATATGGAATAATTATTTTTCTCAGTAGAATACAAGATTACTTGTAGTGTATTAAAGGAATTGTAGCTAGTCATGGGGCATGATCGAGCAGTTAGAGTGTTGGGACTCATAATCATAAAGTCATAGATTAAAAAATTCAACTTATAGTTAATCAGATCAAGAAAGTAGCTCCACACATCATCATCATCATCATCATCATCATCCTTTAACGTCTGTTTTTCCATGCAGGCATGGGTTAGACGGTTTTG
>JAOPUL010003388.1:100733719-100743891 GCA_027564515.1 Octopus rubescens
ACGGTACCACAGGAGCCGGCCAAGCCGGAGCCTGCACCAGACTCCTATGGTTTTGTTTTGGCAGGATATATATATATATATATATATATATCTGCCTTTATATCCTAAATAGAAATTATGATGATATAGTTGTCTGGTGGGTGGTTGAAATTATTCCCTTTACTGTACATACATGATTATATAAGCTGTCTTAAGTAGCTAGCATTTGAAAAGAATATGATATATAAAAAGTAGATCTAATAACAAAAGAAAAGAAACAGTGTTAAAATATAAAAAAAACAAAAACATGTATATTTGGTTATATACAAAAACATTACACACTCAATAAATTGATTTGTTTTACCTTGTAGGCACAGACTATTAATAACAGTCTTATAGAATTGCTACTTAGGATTAGATATAGCAGCAATCCATCAGCAATATAAGTTCTTTATATAACACCGACCAGACTTATTTTATTGATTTCATAAGAGCTGAAAATTACTTTAATCAACATTGGCCGAAGCTCAGCTCTCAGCACCATTGAATAATCAGATATGGCTTTCATTTAAATAATTGTTTTGCATAACTGGAATATTTGATATTTGTTGCAGCCCTTCTAGTAATACTATATATATATATATATATATATAAAACAGCCATGACTATATATATATATATACAAAACAGCCTTGACTGAAAGCTAAACTAACGGAATCTTTTCATTCACTTATATTTTCTCTCCTATTTTCCCTATTTTCTTTCTGCTGCAGAGCGAAAGGCTTGAAACGTAAAAGACTTTCTTCCCCCTTTTTTTCTTTGAGCGTCAAACTAATATACTTACTTGTTACACCTGTCTTCACTTCTTGTTTATATATATAGATAGATTATTAGATTTTACATACATTTATTCATTATATATATATGTAGTAAAAGTGGTGAGCTGGCAAAATCGTTAGCATAGCAGGCAAAATGCTTAGTGGCATTTAGTCTGTCTCTATGTTCTGAGTTCAAATTCCACCAGGGTTGACTTTGCCTTTCATCCTTCAGGGGTCGATAAAATAAGTAGCAGTTGAACACTGGGGTCAATGTAATCGACTTGGCCCCTCTCCTGAAATTGATGGCCTTGTGCCAAAATTTGAAACCATTATTATTATTATGGTGGGCAAAATGAGTACTGGGGTCGATTGAATTGACTATCCACATCCCCGAAAATTTCAGGCCTTTGTGCCCAGTATAGAAAGGATTATTATTATTATTTGAGGAAGCTAATAGTTTGACAGAATCAGTTGAGTGGTGCCTAAAATTGGGATATTTAGTTACTATTGTTTACATTCTGAGTTCAAATCCCAGTGAGGTAAACTTTGCATTTTTATCCTTCTGGAGTCAGTAAAACAAAATACCAGTCAAGTACTGGAGTCAATGTAACCAACTTTCCCCCTGCCCCCAAATTTCAGGCCGTGCTTCTATTAGAAGCATTATGATGGTGGGTCAGCAGAATCATTACTTTCGGATAAAATGCTTAGCAACATTTCGTCTTTATCTTTTACTTGTTTCAATCATTAGACTGTGGCCATGCTGGGGTACCGCCTTGTAGAATTTTTAGCCAAATGGATTGACCCCTAGTACTTATTTTTATTTTAAGCCTGGTACTTATTCTATCTGTCACTTTTGCTGAATCATTTACAGGGACATAAACACACCAACACCGGGTGTCAAGCAATGGTGGGGGAAAAACACGCACACACACACATATGTATGATGGGCTTTTTTCAGTTTCCAACTACCAAATCCACTCACAAGGCTTTGGTTGATTCGAGGCTATAGTAGAAGACACTTTCCCAAGTAGCCTCACAGTGGGACTGGATCTAGAATCATGTGGTTGGGAACCAAGCGTCTTACCACACAACCATGTCAACTCTTTATATTTGTGTTTCAAATCTCATCAAGGTTAGATTTGCTTTTCCTTTCCGTGTCAAAATGAAGTACCGATCAAGTGCTGCGGTGGGGGTGAGGGCCAGGTTTGTTTTTTTTACCCCATCCTCTCAGAATTTCTCTCCTTGTGCCTAAATTAGTAACAAGTATTTAAGGAAGCTGGTGGATGGCAGGATCCCTAGATTGCCAAACAAATGACATAAGATATTTATATATCTCTAGACTGTGTTCAGGGTCGAATTTACAGGGGGGCAAAGGGGGCAATTGCCCCGGACCACCCTCGATATCGGGGGGGGGGGCTGTGAAGTGTATGGAGCACTTAATACAGGGAGTTCTTCACCTTCCAGCAATCTTGCATGAAGAGGCTCTCTTTCAATATACAAACATATCTTGGCTTAAAAAAATGTAATGGATTCTCTTTTATGATAAATAACCATAGATTTCTTCACATTACCGACACCAATAATTTTCCAAGATTTTAATTCTCGTGTATGAGGGGGCCCCCGAACTTGAAGTGCCCCAGACCCTCCCATAGTGGTCCTGCTTCCATTATAGGAACAAGTACCACACTCAACCACAGCCCCACCCCTCACCATTGAGGTTGATTGTTTGGTAAAAGATCAAAAATGCAAACGGCCGCTTGCCAAAAATGAAGAAAGATGTTTTCACTGCAAAATTAAATCTCATGTTTATTCCTTGAAGTTATGACAATAATGATATATATATATATATATATATATATAAAACTGCTTTCTGTAGTTTATATATGAATGTAATGAGATTTTAAGTGGCTATATTCAATTTCCACAGGAAGAGAGTTAACACTTTCATTGTGAAATTAAATTTCATTGTTGTTTTAGTAATGAGGTTAAGGATCCACCAATTCATGTTGCTTCAATAAACAAAAAATTAGCTTTAAACATGGTATTCCTCAACAAAAGACAAATCTATCTATATACTACTAAAACTCTGATCTTGCGTGTTTGCTTGCTTGCTTGCTTGCTTCTCTGTTATGTAATACAACCAAAAAAGTGCATAATGAGTAAATACTTTGAAAGTAAGTTGCCTCTGAAATGGGAAGACAAATGGAATAAAATGAATATTGCATAAATCGGACCCCCCGGGTTCCCGAGATTGGGGGGTTTTGTAGGTACCTTTGTAAATAGCCAAAAAAAACGGTGCATAACTGTTAAATACCCCGATAGTAACATGACCCTGCAATTTTTACTTATTTTATCTCTCCCCCTTCCTAAACGTTATTTCTTTCTCTCTATCTCTTTCAGATTCCTACTGCCATCAGTATGTGTCTGTATACCAGTGTGTGTGTGTGTGTGTGTGTGTGTACGTATCACAGTACTCGAGTTAGATACATATATATATTTATGTATATGTTCGTGTTTGTGTAACAGTACTTAAGTTAGAGACATATATATATGTGTGTGTATGTGTGTGTGTGTTTGTGTGTGTGTGTGTGTGTGCGTGCGCGTGCGCGTGTGTGTGTGTGTGTGTGTGTGTGTGTGTGTGTGTGTGTGTGTGTGAACATGACCCAACAGGTCATGGGTGGTCTAGTATTTACTAAAACTCATGGACTCCTGAGCTGGAATCTCACTACTGGATGCAATTTAATATCTTGCCCTGGACTTAATTGTTTAGTAGATTAGAAATTAATCAGTCCAGTCACCAGCCACTATTTGTATGAATGGGATAAACGTGTCACACCTCTAATGAGAACACTATAAGGTTCAAAATTTGATTACGGTGTAATCTATGGAGAAATAGCTAAAGTAGCCCCATTGATATATCTACTATGTTGGTCACACACATATTAGTGGTGGTGTCAAGTAAATGCACACCTTGATTACCACCAAGTAATCCCACCAAGACCAATAAGATGAGTGAGAGGTAGATCTGGTGATATCATAAAATATAGTGAGACTCCAGTGAATTAATGTGTCGTTTGCTTACCTACTTTCCAATTCTCTGTTCCACTTTTCTTATATTCATCTTCCTGTAACTTCCCTGACACCTCATCATCACCATGGTCTCTGTCTATTTAACTGGGGTTAGCCATGTATCTTCCTACAGTAAGATATCCTGTTTCTGTCCCTCTATCATATTTTAACCTCTCAATACCTGGCATAAAGCCACCTTCCTCAGTACTACACCCCCACTCAGTTCAGTGGGGATGTAGTATTGAGAGTTACCTGGTGACCTCACTAGTCCCGGCAACACAAAAGAATCACTCAGTACACTCTGTAAAGTGGTTGGCATTAGGAAGAGCATCCAGCTGTAGAAACTATTCCAAAGCAGTTGTCTGGCTTTGCCAGATCCTGTGAAACGAACCAATCCATGTCAGCATGGTAAACAGATGTTAAATGCTGATGAAGGTGATAACATGTGCAAAAACTGGAGATGTTGGATAACTTAGTTTAATATTTATTCCCACTTAAGCGTGGATGTTCAGTTAGAACAAACTATACTGCAGTGGATACCATGAGAGAAACCAGTATAGTTTGTTCTAACAGAACATCCACGTTTAAGTGGGCATAAATATTACCTCTCGGTATCAATACTGCCTCTGTCACTAATATATATTTTTTAACTTAGTTTAAATACTTAAGCATCACTAAATACTGGGTTTTTAGATTTATTTTTGCTGCATTTGTGCAACAACATCTGTTAATTCCCCTATTGGCCTTCTTTAACTGTAGTTTGGCCTCACAAGGTAAAAATACAATTTGTTTAATATCAGAACACAAAGAAGACATTGCAAATGAGAAGTGACAACTGTCGCAGCTAGTTTATTGTTTGCAGAGAAGCGGACAGACTGTATAATTGATGTAGTTAAGATGAATGATGTTAGAGTTATAATACTGAAGTTATTGTTAGGCAACAAGATATCATTGTAATCTTGATATTTGCCATACAAGCAGGTTTAACAAACAAAGGAGAGAGAGTTAGAGTTTACACACTTTCACTACCCCTTCCCACCGACAACTAAGAGATTGATTGCTTTACTGTGAGCAGAGTTAAAGCAGTGAAAGTACTTCAACGTCATCCTTATAATAATAATAATCCTTTCTATTATAGGTACAAGGCCTGAAATTTGGGGAGAGGGGTAAGTTGATTACATCAACCCCAGTACTCGACTGGTACTTATTTCATCAACCCCGAAAGGATGGAAAGCAAAGTCGACCTTGGCAGAAATTGAACTCAGAACGTAAAGACGAACGAAATGCCATTAAGCATTTTGTCTGGCATGTTAACGATTCTGCCAGCTCCAATGCCTTGCATCATCATAATAATAATAATAATAATAATAATGGTTTCAAATTTTGGCAAAAGGCCAGCAATTTCGGAGGAGGGAGTAAGTTGATTACATCTACCCCAGTGCTCAACTGGTACTTATTTTATGGAACCCGAAAGGAGGAAAGGCAAAGTCGACCTCAGCGGAATTTGAATTCAGAATATAAAGATGAACGAAATGCCACTAAGCATTTTGCCCAGCATGCTAATTATTCTGCCAGCTCACCGCCTTAATAATAATAAGAATGGTTTCAAATTTTGGCACAAAGCCAGCCATTTCTGGGGAGGGATTTAGTTGATTATATCAACCCCAGTGTTAAACTGGTACTTATTTTATCGATCCCAGAAGGATGAAAGGCAAAGTCGACCCCCGACGGAATTTGAACTAAGAACGTAGAGACAGACTAAATGCCGCTAAGCATTTTGCCCGGTGTGCTAACGATTCTGCCAGTTCGACACCTTAATAATAATAATAATCCTTTCTATACTGGGCACGAAGGCCTGAAATTTTGGGGAGAGGGGAGTAGTCGATGTTATCGACCCCAGTTTGTAACTGGTACTCACTTTATCAACCCCGGAAGGATGAAAGGCAAAGTCGACCCTGGCGGCATTTAAACTTGGAACGTAAAGTCGGAAGAAATGCCGCTAACCATTTTTCCCGGCGTGCTAATGATTCTGCCAGCCAATAATAATAATAATAATTATCATCATTGTTGTTTTAACATCCCCTTTTCTATGTTTGCATGTGTCAGATGAAATATGTTAAGACAAATTTTTTTCAGCTGGATGCCCTTCTTGTCACCTGTCCTCACCTATTTTCAAGCAAGGTAATAATTTGCCCTAGTCTTTTGAATACAAAAAAGCACAAATGGTTGGACAGGATTTCATGGAAAATTGCAAATGAACAGCACCACTTGTATGACAGTGACACTTGCTTACAACCAACACACAATGTCAAAACAAAGAGACATGAATATGCACTGCACTGTACTGCATTGCACACTGACACACACACACATATATGATGGGTTTCCTTCTGTTTCTATCTACCAAATCTACTCATAAGACTTTGCTTGACCTGAGGTGATAATAGGAGATACTTACTCAAGATGCCACACAGTGGAATTGAACCTGAAGCCATGTAGTTGCAAAGCCATGAATATAAATTAAGAAAATGTTGTGGAAACTCAAACATACTTTCAAGAAGGCAAACTATTATATCTATCTCAAGTCTCCAGGGCTCACTCATGACACTGAAGCTTATTCAGATTTTCATGGCATTTAGGCTGAAAGTGCAAGACTCCCTGCTGAACATGACACCAGTCTACCATAAGGTTATCCATTAGGTGTCACTAGTACTCATTTCCAGCTGACTGTCCATGAACAATGTGAAATGAAGTGCCTTGCTCAAGGACAAAACATGCTGTTCAGTTTAAGAATTGAACCTGTGACCTAAGGATCATGAGTCTAACATCCTAACTACTAGGCCACATGCTTCCACTAAGCCTCGTGAGTCATTTTGGTAGATGGAAACTGAAAGAAGCCTATTGTGTGTGTATGTGTGTATGTGTGTGTGTGTGTGTATGTGTGTGTGTGTGTGTGTCTGTGTGTCTGCACATACATATATATCTATAGGATTGTATGTGAGTGTGTGTGTGTGTATTTGTGTCCCCTTGTCTTGACATTGTGCGATGGTTGTAGACAAGTGTCACCATCATATAAGCAGTATCATTCCATTCTAGTCATCTGTGAAAACATATCCAGACATAGAGGGAATATTACTTTGCTTAGAAACAGGTGAGGGCTGGCAATAGGAAGGGCATCCAGCTGTAGAAAATCGGCCTTGACGAACTCTGTCCAGCCCATACAAGCATAGAAAAGTGGGCATCAAAACGCTGCTGCTGCTGCTGCTGATGATGATGATGATGGTGATGATGATGATGATTATTATTATTATTATTATTATTATTATTATTATTATTATTAGGCGGAGAGCTGGCAGAATCTTTAGCACGCCGGGCAAAATGCTTAGCGGCATTTAGTCCATCTCTACGTTCTGAGTTCAAATTCCGCCGGGATCAACTTTGCCTTTCATCCTTCCGGGGTCGATAAAATAAGTACCAGTGTAATCGACTAATCCCCTCCCCAAAAATGGCTGGCCTTGTGCCTAAATCAGAAACCATTATTATTATTATTATTGAGTGGATGGTACCACTCTGAGTATAGACCTGTGAGTCACCATCATATAAGCATTTCATTGGCTGAGATGCTACTCCAATCAATGCATCCTTTTGTCTGACATTGGAGGTTAATCATAGGTAGCTAGGTCCCAAAGGATCCATTTTCTGCAACAGAAAGACAGATTTTAATCTTAGAATGCAAAAACCTGGAATAAATGTTGCAAAGCATCCCATTACATCCGTTGCTCTACCAATTCTGTCAATCCACTGCCCTGGACTAGTACTTAATTAAAGGAGGATAAGCAAAGTTCACCTCGACAGGATTTGAACACAAAGCCAAAATAAACCCTACAAGACATTCTTTCTGATTCTTTAATACCTCAGCCTTTTGATCTGGAATCATCATCACCATCATCATCATCATATGTCTGTTTCCCATGCTGGCATGAGCTGGATGGTTTGACAGAAGCCAACAAGCTAGAGGACTGCACCAAGCCCCAATGTCAGCTTTGACATGGTTTCCATGGATGGATGCACTTCCTAGCTCCAATCACCTTACAGGGTGTACTGGGTGCTTGTTACTGTGGCACTGACACTAGTGAGGTCATCAAGTAACTCACAAAACTGTACTCCCACTCAACAGAGTGAGGGATATAGTACTAAGGGAGGTGGCTTTATGCCAAGTAATGAAAGGTTAAAGTATGTTAATGGGACAGGATGTCTTCCTGTAGAGAGATACATAGTTACCCCAGCTGAAAAAAGAGATAGTAGTGATGAGAGTACACCCTCAAAAAACAAGGTGAATATAAATGAAGTGGAATGGTGGACCAGACAAGGCGAGTGGGTTGGTAAGTTTGTGGGAGTGTCAAAAGAAGAGTGGCAGAGGGATAGAGAGGGAGATAAAGGTGAATGCAGTGAATGAGGAACATGGGTGAGGCCTGGTTAATGTAGTTTTGAATTTGTATTCAGACATATAACCCAAAATATAGTTATTTGCAGGGATAGATAACATCTGCACTACAAAGAGCAGCTAAAGCAACACATGTTTTTGTTGCTAGGACAGAGACCTTGGCAGAGAGTAAGCAACATGTTGTTGTCATAGTATAAAAAAGTGAATAAAAAATTAAGGAAGACATGGGATGAAGTGGTGAGAAAGGATCTTCTGATGTGCCTCAGAGGGGTGACAAAGGACAGAGACTTTTGGCGGTTTGCTGTGCTTGAGAAGACACTTCAAGCTAAGTAAAATTGTGGTTGTCCTTGCATACAGGCATATCCCCTACATCCCTCTTCAGCTGAGCAATCATAATCTCTGCGGGATCGTGGGTGCTGGTGCCATGTAAAAAGCACCTGTGCTGGTGCCACTACTGTGTAAAAGCACCCAGTACACTCCGTAAAGTGATTGGCATTAGGAAGGGCATCCAGCTGTAGAAGCCATGCCAAAACAGACATGGAACCTGGACAGCTCTTCAGCTGGCCAGCTCCTGTCAAACCATCCAACCCATGCCAGCATGGAAAACGGACGTTAAATGATGATGATGATGATGACGACGACGACGATGACGACAACAGAGAGAGAAGCATCAACCAAAGAGGAAACATGTCTTTTACCGTTGTTAATCAAGAAAAGGCTTTTATTAGGCTCTTACAACTGTCAAATAGGCAAAGAGAAAATGCTAGGTATCTGATTTGCAGGAGGGCTGTCCAGGTCCTGTGCAATTTAGTGGCCTATTTGATGAGAAATTTGTGATATAGCTGAGTACCTGTCAAGATTTTTTGCTCAGTCATATTCCGTTTATTCTATTTTTGCAGGCAATCATACACAAGACTGAAACTGAATGTTATGTGAACTGGGCATTTTTTTATGTTGATGATTTGTTTCTCACAAGAACAACTATCAACAATAACTACAGAAAGAAAAGAAAACTTCAATAGAGGATTTGAGTCAAAAGGCTCAAAGGTTAACATAGCATAAATTTTGATACCAGTTGGCTGCAGGCATCACAAAATCCCAACAGCAAATTGGAAGAAAATAGCTAGCATCATATGTGAAAAGAGAGTAAACAGATTATCAAAGGTAGGCATTGAATACAAAAATGAGTAAAGTCTGTAATGAGTCTGTAGGGTTTGGTGAATCAAAGCTTTTGATGCACCAGAATGCTCTGAAGTTGTTTGCAACACAAGCAGCTTTTAAAGCAAAGACTACTAAACATTCAAATGGAGAGATAAATCAGATGAAAATGAGATAAATTCTGTTACAGAGATATACTTGAATGACCCTCACAAATGAGATGATGCATGTTGTATGGGAAAATGCATTAGATTCCTTCAGCTCATGCATGAGTGGAAAAACGAATATTAAAAAGGCTTTGAGGAAGAGATGTGTGTAGAGGGTTTTTAAATGGTGGCAATAACAAGGGCGGTGATGATTAAAGAAAGCATTTAAAATTTAAAAATTTGTGTGTGATTTTGATAAGAAGACCTGATCACCTCAACTTGAAAAGCTTTAGGATAGAGGAGTAACATATTAAAGGCTTAGGTGCAGGTGTGGCTATGTGGTTAAGAAGTTTGCCTCCCAGTCACATGGTTTCAGGTTCAGTCCCACTGCATGGGACTTTTGGTAAGTGCTTTTTACTATAGCCCTGGGTCAACCAAATCCTTTCAAGTGGATTTGGTAGACAAAAACTGAAGGAAGCCTGTCATATGTATGTATGTATGTATGTATGTATGTATGTATGTATGTATGTATGTATGTATGTATGTATGTATGTATGT
>JAOPUL010003388.1:101027133-101041881 GCA_027564515.1 Octopus rubescens
CTTGCCCAAGGTGCCACGCAGTGGGACTGAACCCGGAACCATGAGGTTGGGAAGCAAGCTTCTTACCACACAGCCACTCCTGCATAATTTTATCTATTAGCTGTTTGTTTGATTTTTCAAAGAATCATGAATCTTAGTTCAACTTTGTTCTCTTCATGTTTTTTCTTTTGTTATTTTCCTGAAGAGGGATTTCATTGTTATTTGGAAGAACTCGTTTACCCTTACCTATATTTGTTATTTTATGTTAAGTCTCCGTGATATTTTTTCCAATTATTTTCCTTTCATATTTTCCCCAATCGTTGAAGAATTTTCATTTATAATTATTATTTCTCCCTTATTGCAAATGAAGGTGTGGTACAACAGGTTGGTACTGTGAGAAGGTGGTGTGTTTGCTCATCTATTTCTTAATATTGGGTTTAACCTTTAGCATTCAAACCGGCCATATCCAGTCCAAATATTTTACCTGTTTTATGTTGAAATCAACAAGATCTGGCCTCTTGCACCTACCCCACAATGTCATTCTAAAGATATACGGTCATATAACTGAAATCTCAAAGCTACGAGATAATGTATGATTAATTTAAAACAATGTGAATAAATAAGCATCACATTGGAGAGAGTAATCCGAATGCTAAAAGATTAAAGACATTTCATTTGCCTTGAAAAAAGTACTTTGACTTAGAATTTTAAAGTCTTTTAAATGTACATAGCATGTATAATTGTCAGAACTGCCATGTAAAAAGCACTGGTGATGGTGCCACATAAAAAGCACTGATGCTGGTGCTATGTAAAAAGCACCCAGTCCACTCTGTAAAGTGGTTGGTATTAGGAAAGGCATCAAGCTGTAGAAACCAAGCCAGAACAGACTATGGAGCCTTGTGTAGCCCCCTGGCCTTGACAGCTCCTGCCAAATTGTCCAACCCATGCCAGCATGAAAAGCAGACGTTAAATGATGATGATGATGATGATGATGATGATGATGATGATGATGATGATGATGATGATGACGATGATGATGATTCCCAGGGTTTTGGCTGGAGATCACAAAATTCTGCTAAGCATTCTGTTCAGTATGGTAACGATTTAGCTAAGCATTCTGTTTAGCATGGTAATGATTCTGCTAAGCATGCTAACAATTTGGCTAAGCATTCTATTCAGCATGGTAATGATTCGGCTAAGCATTCTGTTCAGCATGCTAACAATTTGGCTAAGCATTCTATTCAGCATGCTAACAATTTGACTAAGTATTCTGTTCAGCATGGTAATGATTCTGCTAAGCATTCTGTTTAGCATGGTAACAATTTGACTAAGCATTCTGTTCAGCATGGTAATGATTTGGCTAAACATTCTGTTCAGCATGGTAATGATTCTGCTAAGCATTTTGTTTAGCACAGTAACAATTTGGCTAAGCATTCTGTTCAGCATGGTAACGATTCTGCTAAGCATTTTGTTTAGCATGGTAACGATTTGGCTAAGCATTCTGTTCAGCATGGTAACGATTCTGCTAATCATTTTGTTTAGCATGGTAACGATTGTGCCAGTTCGCCATCTTATTAATAATGATAAGGATAATAATAATAGTTTCAAATTTCAGCAAAAGGCCAGCAGTTTGTTGAAGAGAGGAACAAATACCAAAAAGTGCTTTCTTCCAACACTCAAACAATTCTGCCTTAATAATTATAATAATCCTTTCTAATACAGCCACAAGATCTGAAATTCTGAGGAAGGAGACTAGTTGATTACATCAACCCCAGTACTTGACTGGTACTTATTTTATCGACCCCAAAAGAATGAAAGACAAAGTCGACTTTGGTGGAATTTGAACTCAGAACGTAAAGATTGATGAAATACCACTAAACATTTTGCCTAGCATGTTAATGATTCTGCCAGCTCACTGCCTTTGTAGTAGTAATAATCCTTTCTATACTGGGCACAAAAGCCTGAAAGTTTTGGGGATGGGGATAGTTGATTCAATCGACTCCCCAGTACTCAACTGGTACTTATTTTATCGACCCCGAAAGGATGAAAGGCAAAGTCGACCCCGGCAGCATTTGAACTGAGAACGTAAAGTCGGAAGAAATGCTGCTATGCATTTTTCCCGGCGTGCTAACGATTCTGCCAGCTTGCCTTATTATTATAATAATAATAATATTATTAATAATAATAATAATAATAATAATAACAATAATAATAATCATCACTATCACCATCACTCTTACTATTATTCATTATGATGTAACTAAACAATTTGAGTTGAAGAAATAGAACAGCAAAAGAACTTTATCTGTAATCTACAGATACATTTGTCCAATCCGAGGCAAAAGAAAAAAAAATCATCACTGTCCCCATTGTGACTTCATAGCAAAATCTATACTTGGATTGTGACCATCATTATTATTATTATTACTATCATTATTATTATTAAGCGGCCACATCGAGAGACCTGTAGCTAAGAAAAGTGGCTGAGTCGAGAGTCCTGTTGTTAGAAGTGACCAAGCCGAGAGTCCTGTTGTTAGAAGCGACCAAGTCGAGAGTCCTGTTGCTAGAAGCAGCTGGGTTGAGAATCCTGTTGCTAGAACCAGCTGAGTCGAGAGCGCTGCTGCTTGAGGCAGCCGCGTCGAGAGTTTGGTGTTAAGAAGTGGCTGCACTGAGAGTCTTGAGTTAATAAGCAGCCGAATTGAGAGTCCTGTTGCTAAGAAGCGGCTGCATCAAGAATCCTGTTGCTAAAAAGCAGCCGTGTCAAGAGTCCTGTTGCTAAGAAGTGGCCGTGTTGAGAGTTCTGTTGCTAAGAAGTGGCCGCGACAAGAGTCTTTTTGGTAAGAAGTGGCTGTGTCAAGAGTCCTGCTGCTAAGAGGCAGCCGCGTCGAGTGTCCTGCCATTAAGAAGCCACTGCCTTGAGCCAAAGACATTTCTAGCAATACAAGGCGCCAAAGAGATGTAAAATATGATTCTCAATTATTTTGGTGTGGTAAGGGCAGTGAAGCCTTTTCTAACAATACAAACTGCCAAAGGGATGCAAAATACGATTCTCAATTTAAGATAAGTCTGTGTTTGTTCATCTAAGCTTGTCTTTTCATCTCTGCTATATTATGAGATAAATGTGAGTTCCCACTCTACTTGCTGTATGAAAACTTCCCCTCCCGCCAACCAATATGAAGGGGGTTCAAGCACATGTTCATGGTCCACTGCTCTATAAAAAGGGTCCAGGCGCATGTGCACAGGCCACCAGGCTATGCATGTATTCTGTATATGTCCATCTGTCCCTGATCCTTATATCCGTCTGTCCCCGTCCCTATGTCTGTTTGTCCCCAGTCTATATCTGCCTGCACCCAGTCTATATGTCTCATCCATCTCTGGTCTATATGTCCATCTGACTAACAGTTCCTGGTCCTTATGTCCATCTGTCCCCAAGCTATATGTTCCCTGGCCTTATGTCTGTCTGTCTCTAGTCTATATGTTCCCAGTCTGTATGTCCGTCTATCCCCGGTCTATATGTCTCGTCTCTACTTGGTCTATATGTCTCATCCATCCCTGGTCTATATGTGATGGTGCCACGTAAAAGCATTAGCGTTGAGAGTCTGGTGCCGGTGGCACATTAAAAGCACCCAGCACACACTGTATAGTGGTTGGAATTAGGAAGGGCATCCAGCTGTAGAAACCAAGCCAAATCAAACTGGAACTTGGTGCAGCCCTCCAGCTTGCCAGCTCTGGTCAAACCATCCAATCCATGCCAGCATGGAAAACGGATGTTAAAGGAGGATGATGATGATGATGATGATGATGATGGTGATGATGATGATGATGATGATGATGATGATGATGATGATGACGACGACGGTGGCAAGCTGACAGAATCATTAGCACACTGGACAAAATGCTGTTAAGCATTTTGTCCATATTTACGTTCTGAGTTCAAAGTCCACTGAGTCAACTTTGCCTTTCATCCTTTTGGGGTTGATAAAATAAGTACCAGTTATGTTCTGGGATTAATGTAATTGACTCACTCACACCTTCCCTAAAATTGCTGGTCTTGAGCCAAAATTTGAAAGAATTATTATTATTATTTAGGCAGTGAGTTGGCATAGTTGTAAGCATGCTGGGCAAAGGGCTTAACAGCATTTCATCCATCCTTACATTCTGAGTTCAAATTCCGCCGGGGTCAACTTTGCCTTTCATCCTTTCAGGATCAGTAAAATAAGTACCAGTTGAGTGCTGGGGTCGATTGAATCGACTGTCCCCATCCTCGAAAATTTCAGGCCTTTGTGCCCAGTATAGAAAGGATTATTATTATTATTAATATAATTATTATTATTATTATCATTTCTTCTTTCAATCTTGTTTCCATTTCTTGCTGAGTGTCTTCCCGACTCCTAGGGCAAAGAAACTCACTGTGTACAATTGATAGGCTCATTAAACTAAAAACACCAGATTATTAATTTTCAAAATGAATTGAAGTTATGTGAAATTTTAAAAAAATTGAAAAACAATAATAAAAAATATTTAAAATATTTTTTTAATTAAAAAAAAATAAATTAAAAAATTAAAAATTAAAATACTTCGGTAGTAATCATTCTCACATTGACAATGTAATTGTTGTTGTTGTTGTTGTTGTTGTGTATATTGCAGGCTAACCTTGGTCACACAGATCTGTGAGGAAAGCAGTTTTAGTTGTGGTTAACATCCTATCTTTTGTTCAGGCATAACTGTATTTAAACCTAAGTTATCGACAGTGTTCTTTCTGATTTAACTTTAGGATGAGTTTTGAGGGACATGTTGTTATCTCTACCAAGTCGAACTACTGAATACTAACTCTCTCTCTCTCTCTCTCTCTCTCTCTCTCTCTCTCTCTCTCTCTCTCTTTCTCTCTTCCCCCTTTCTATCTCTCTCTCTCTTTGGCTGGTGTTCTTTTAAAAATTTATTTCAGTGAAATATATTTGTTTAAACAGTATTACTTTGAAAATCATTCTAGTTGTCATCACTAAAACCTTTGCTTAACTCATCAGTTATCCCCAAAACCTCTATAAATCTGATAACTGTGGGTGATATAAATTTTGTATATGTAAACCTTTTTAGTTTTGATGTTTAGGAAGTTTAAATTAAAACCAAAAATTAACAAAGGAACCAAACTATCTTAGCATTGATCCTTTTTGGGGGTCTTTCATAACAGTGGTATAGAATAAGTTCTGGTTGCCCTGTACAGCAACCAAATTCACCATCCTCATCCTTAACCTTTTAAAATTCAGATTACTGTCAAATGTAATGCTTATTTATTCAGTGTTTTGAATTAATCATGCATTATCTCATAGCTTTAAGATTTTGATGATGTGATTGTTTATTTTTAGAATGACATTTAAGGTAGGTGTGAGAGGCAGTGTCTGGCTAGTTTGAACATAAACCATGTAGAATATTAGAGCTGGATATGGCTGATTTACATGCTAAAGGGTTAAATGTAAATGGTATTCAACTACAGCAAACATGCATATATAAAGCAGCTGCCCTGTGCAGTCCAAACACACTGCACATCCCACACTACACCACTGTTTCATCAAAGTCTTAAGCAAGAATCAACCTTTACCTCATCAGCTCCCAGCCTGGGATTCACAGACCTGTGAGGATCCACAACAGTAATACTGGAAGACAATGATCTGATTCAATGTTCTTTAAGTAGACAGGACCTTTCAAATGCCTGGGGTTTGTGAGAAAATTTCATTTAAATAAAAGTTTTTGGTACTGAAAAGGATGTGAAGGAACTACTGCCTTACATTAAGCCAAAATTCATCATTTCCCATCCTACATTAACTGGATTTTAATGAACATTAAATTAATTATTTACATGATTGATTTAATTTCAGTTTTTCCATATTAAATAGATTATAAAGTATCCTCTTACTGTATTTGCTATTTGCTATAAGACATACTTTTTTTATCTTTAAATTTATCAAAAAATTGCCCTGCATCTAATGTGGCTGTATTACTACAGGAGACTGAGTGTTGTAAACTGGGGAGCCAAATAAGCATAAGTCTGCTAGGTTCACTAATTATAACTAATAATTAAATATTGAAAACAAGCCAAATTATCACAGTCTCTTAACACAAACCTACAAAGAATCACTTATAGTTGTCGACACTTATGTGGGAAGGTCACACCCAGTGCCAGACTTACCATTGTGCTTATGTGTGTTTAAGCATGGGCCCCATTGACCAGCAGGGGTGGGGGTGAAATCTTCTTGCCCCAAAATTGTTTACGATGAAGTTTTGCCTGACTGTCCAAGTAAGGGGCCTCATAACTTAACTAGCACAGGGCCTCATAACTTAACTAACACAGGGCCTCATTTGTCCTAAATTCAGCACTGGTCATACCATCTCATTATACCTCCATCCACACCTGATATATGTTTTACATTATTTAATGACTGTGTTACCTTTTAAGAAATATATTTTTTTAAGCATTTAAATGGAAATTCTCCAAGAGATATGAAAGGAATGTTAAACTTTCATCCGCCTGTCAGCTATTTGCAATGAGTGGATGATAGCAAAATCACAATGATGATGCACCACTCTGGTGGTTGATGATTTAACACAAAGCATCACAGCCAAAACTATATGAGTTTTCTACATCCTATATGACAATTTTCTTGATTAAAATATAAACAACTATATAGTTGAACTGGAAGAAGATAAATTTGAAACACGATACTCGGGTAATATAGTTTTCATATCATAAACTTATGGTTTCATACTTTATTCCAGTATACTGTCACAGCATTGCATTTACATGCACAGAATCATACATTTTCCCTTACCTCTTTAAAATATCTTTCTTTAAATATATATGATGAAATATACTGAATTTGTTTGTTTTTTTCCATAACATATACTTGTAAAATAAGGATGTGTCTAATGTGAGAGTGTGTCATATGCTGGCAAATACAATAATTACACTTTTCAAACACAGAACTCATCTTTCTGATTTATCTCCAGCTTTGTATATTTTATTGGCACATGTCCAAGACATCAGAGTCATAAACATATATACCTACGTATTTGCATGTCTGGTTTTATCATCTGAACTTACCAACACAAAGAGGTGGATCTTGGTTCCATCCATTTGTGAAATTACAGCTGATAACTTCACTGACTGCATCAGCATTATGATAAAATTTATAATTCTTGTTGCAAGATATTGTGCAGTTGACCCCATCAGGAATGTCTGAACAATTTGATTTTGCATTGGCAGTGATGTTTTCAGTTCTGCATATTGTGCTGTTGTTAACTGCAAGTAAAAATATCAAACATATTTAGTGTAAAAAGAGATCAAAAAAAAAAAAAAATTTCCAAAGTTCTTGGTAACTCCATTTTTAACTGCTCACTGCATGTCATGTCACATATTGTACAAAGCAATTCTTAAGTCATTACCACTAGTAATGCTCAAAAAATTTAAATAAGAAATTAACAAGATGTTTTTATAGCTATATAAGACTATAGTTTCATTTTTTTACTCTTTGACCTGCAAGACACAACAGCATTTACTAAACCCTGACATAGATGGATGTAGTTAAAGTTTAGCAGCTAGGGACAAACAGCAGTGGCTAATGAAAATTTGTGTAAGAAATTAAATGTGACATAGTTGTGAGATGTTGGCACTTAATACAGAAGATCAGTGTAGGTTGGAAGAGAACGAGTTGATATGGTTCATTCAATGGCTGTTAACATACATGAATTTTGGGTTACTAGTAAACTGAGAAAGTGGCTGAGCATCTAAACAATTAGCTAATATATACAGAAATGTTTTTGTGTGTTTTATAGTTTGTTTTTTTATATTGGTTTGACCTAGAGGAAGGGGCTATACCCAGGCCTTTGCAGGCCCATGGGGCAAGCTTGCTAGGTTGGTGCAGTTAATGTTACTTTTGAATTACTGCATGTTGATGGTGGCAGGGAAAACATGGATGAGGAAAAAATTCCAGAGATCCCATTCTGATGACAAAAGATTAGATTTAGCGATTAGTATGAGACACAGTATAGATGACCAAAGGTGGAAAGCTGAGTGAGTTGGGTGATTAAAAGTGATTAAAAAACATCGTATGGATATGAAGATGTAATGCTAAATGAAAACCACAAGTTGTGAACTTTCAGTTGGAGTGATCGAGGTAGTGTAGCATGGGCAGAGGAAGAAAAGAAAGATATCAGGTAAGTTTTATGAGGTCTGATCTAAAAAGTTTATTCATACAGTTTGAATGTACATGATGAATTAGGTTTATCATATGTCATATGAAAAGACAGACTTAGCTAGCATGAAAAAACAAAATGGATGGATGTTAGAATGATGATGACAATGGTGAGGAGGAGGAAGAGGAGAAAGACGATAGGAGAAGAAAGGTGGGAGGGGCATGGGGAGGAGGGATAGGTGGTGGGAGGAGGAGAAAGAGAAGAGGAGAAGGAAGATGGGAGGGGAATGGGGAGGAAGGATAGGTGGTGGGTGGAGGAGGAAGACGAGAGGTGAAGGAAGATGGGAAGAACATGGGGAGGAGCTCGGGGAAGTTGTGGAAGGAGGAAAAAGAGAAGGAGAAGGAATAAGAAGGAAGAGGAGGAAAAGAGAAGGATGATGTCTGTTTTTGTTTTACTTCTCTCAAAATAACATCACCATTGCTAAAATATCTATATTTTTATTAAGCGAAAGGATTATCTGTGATAGTGCAGTGGCTAACGTATGCAATAGCTATGACCAAACAGGTATAAACATGTAGGGTGAATAAGCAATGACAATTTGGTTCAAAAGTACCATGAAGAAACTGCAGTTACCTCCCCTGGTTAACTCTTCTTCCTCAAAACAAGTAATAAGTAAAAGCACTGGACATACTTTTTTTGGTGGGGGAGACATGTGGGTCTGTGAACAGATCAATCAATGCTAATAACTATATTAAGAAAACTGAAGTCATTATTATTTCACTGGAACTTATTATTGAGTTAATATGCATTGATAAAAACATAAAAGGCAAAACCTATGCTAAAGTTTGAAACCTTGAGTTCTACAAGGAAAAATCGCTATTTTATCATTTCAGCATCTACATCTCGAATGTGATTTTGTATGATAAATGTGTTGGTATCCAAACACATACACCTATATGAGTATAGACATGATGATTCAGATGTATATGAGTGTAAACACTGTATGAAACATAAGAACATACACACACAAATTACTTCATTCTGTACGGTTGTAAGGCACAAATGAAGGTTGCTCTTACCTCGAGATACAATCGGCAACAGTAAATCCAAACGTTGGGTCACAAGAACCATTAAAACTTAACAGTTGCACTCTCACCTGCCCTCCACCCAAGCTTCTGGCCAGAGAGAACTACTCCCCTAAAATCGTTCCCCAAAGCATGTCTAACCAGCACGACGCACCACGAAGAAAAGAGGCTATTTGAACACGCCACTTCTTGACATCACTTCTCCTTGCTTCTTGTCCCTCATCCCCACTTCATTCCTCCACATTCTGAGAGTCAGAGCATAAACATTTTCATAGCTGCCTCAGTCAGAAATTTTTGTGAATTGTGCTAACTCTATTTCAAGTCTTCAAACTTTGGTTTTGTGGTCTCGCAACAATCCAAGAAATAATGGCATTATTTAACCCTTTAGCATTCAGATTACTTTGTCAAATGTAATGCTTATTTATTCACATTGTTTTGAATTACCTGTGTATTATCTTGTAGTTTTGAGATTTCAATGATGTGACTGTATATTTTTAGAATGACATTGTAGGGTAAGTGTGAGAGGTCAGATCTGGCCAGTTTGAACAGAAAACAGGTAGAATATTTTGGCTGGATATGGCCGGATTGAATACTAAAGGGTTAACGTCGGTTTCCATGCTAGCATGGGTTGGATGGGTTTTACCTAATGGCTCTTCTCCAGGCCTCTCAATCTTGTGCAAAGCGTGGTTGTAATCTCAACTTCCTATGGTCTTACCTAACTAACTGGGTCCATGTTTTACACGGTCTATCCCTCCCTCTAATTCCGTCAACCTCAATAAAACTACATCTGCTGACTGGATTTACATTATCCATCCTTTCAACATGTCCATACCATCTTAATCTATTCTGGCACATAATATCAACTATGTTCAAGATTGAGATGAGCAAAACAACCATTTCTGTGAGGTTCTCCTTTAGACTGCCTTGATAATGAATGACAGACACCTCTTTATCATGTCTGGGGATTTTAATAGCATTTCATTTGATAAGCTATTGATTCTGTCTACATCATGCATAACCTGTAAATCTTCTCATTATATATTTGTCTGACATAAGTCCATAGCCACACATAGTTGATATTATGCATAATATCAACACTTGCTTTTGTTGTTATTCCTTGGTTGAGGCAGCCCTCCATCTTACCTCTTTGCCTTTACTGCAGCATCTCTACAATCTGTTACGGTTTTTCCTTTCATCTTGCCAAAAGAAGCTCTGACAGAAAGAAAGAAGAGAGTTCCAGGTGGTTGATGGGTTGTTTGATATCTGTTTTCTGCATCTGAAAGAAAAATAGTTGATAGTTGAGTGATGCTTACACCCAACCCTCTCATCGCCAGGCACAGCATTAACATGCTAAATGTTAGTCATATATACCAATTATGATTTTTCATTGTGTCTATGACTGTCATGATGTTGGTACATTTTTAGAGGGCTAGATGCTCTTCCTATCACCAACAATTTTCCAGCACAGACTGGTACATTTTATCATGCTCTCAGCACTAGAGAGACTCTCCTTCAGTACTAAAATGTGTCCTCTATCCTGTATCAGTTTATATTCGGAGGTGTATGATTGTGTACATCTTTTGCAAATATATATTGGTGAAGGATACATACATTAGCAAATTTTAAAATCTGATGCTTTTTGAATAAAGTCCTTTATAATATTTGTTCTGCACTGAGTTATAGATACTCCCTTGTCATTATTTGCCATTAGAAATGCAGCAAACCAATGATTCACCTATTGGAAACCTGTAACAAATGATGTTATTCTTTATTGATTGCAATAAAAAATTTAAAAAGAAAATAAAGGAATTTGGATGAAGTGAAAAAAACAGCAAAATCTTATTTTGCTTTTTGTTTTGTTTCTTGTGAATTTTGTTTTTGTTTAGTCACAGGCCAACAAAGGTGTCGACATATCTTTGATCAACAATATTCCAACAGTGACCATCCCAGCTTTCTACATGTGTCTAAGACTACATTATCCAATATATCTTTGCTTATATAGGACTATGGTTTGATTTGAAGGAGAATTAGCTGCTATTTCTAGCATGCCATGCAACCACATAGAGGCTACCTTGTTGGCTTGTAGAATTTTTTAATGCGTTAGTTGAAATCATTCACCCCATAACTTAAGAACTCTTAAACGCGTTGTTGATTCTTTTGTTACCTGAAACCTTGGATTCAGTCCAACATAAGGCGTGCCGGTGATACACTCTCTGGAGTGGTTGGCGTTAGGAAGGGCATCCAGCTGTAGAAACCAAGCCAAAAATAGACTGGAGTCTGGTGCAGCTTCCAGTCAAACCGTCTAACCCATGCCAGCATGGAAAACAGACATTAAAATGATGATGATGATGATGATGATATTAGAAATAATTATATACTGGCTTTACCAAAAACCTGTGCCATTATCTAGTGTTTTTACGCTGGTGATATACTGGTGCTCCCACATGAACTCTCTCTCTATAGTAGCTAAGCAGTTATAGTGTCAGTCCCAAGAAACTTGTTTGTAAGAGAACAGGCAATCTGGAACACCTCACACACCTGATCCTCATGTTATAGGACATTGCCATAGCTCTTGATTTCAGCTTCTATGTATCCCTGACATCTAGCTTTTCTTCAAGCTACTTGATATTATTGCCTTCATTCCTCTTTCCTCCAGTCTTTCCAATCTGTCTCTTGGGCTTTTATAACTATTCGCTGTACCATGCTTTAAAACACAGATCTGATCTGTACTTCACAACATGCTGTCTTATAGAAACCCCCAGTTTTCCTATGTTATAGGTCTCTGTCTCCTCCTCACCATGCATGTTCCCTACAATTCTCTGAGCCTATATGTAGCAAAGAGATCTTTCTGTTTCCGTACCTTCCTTCTCCATATTTTTTTTGTCTCCTTGAGTCTATATAGTTCTTAACCTGAAGTCACTCATCACTCTTCACCAGAGAAAGATTTAGTATTCACAAACCATTTGTCTACCCAATTTCTTAGAGAGCATTAAGCCTGAGAATGTAATGCAAATAAGTATTTAGTACATGTCGTAGAGTTTATTTATTCATACAATTGGACACTGCAATTCTTTCAAGAGTTCTGTTAGCTATTTTGGTTATGTAGCCTAAAATTGCTTTGTCATATAGTGCTTGAAGTAGACATATAGTCATCTGATCACTTCGACATCTCATGTGCATATTATGCACCTTTACTGGCTAATCCGATGTGAGGGAGTGAGCTAAAGTACAGCACAAACATTTGATCACTATAAACAAATCATCTGTGTAGGTTGTTCAGCTAGAAATTGCAGAACCATTTTTCTTGAACTCAAGACAGCTCTTTTGGTAACAACTCAACACTTATAACTCTTGGCTAGACCACATGTTTTAAAAATTCTGTAAGTAGAATTTGTTATCATGCCTACACTTGGATACCATTTCTCACTTTTACTCAAGATCTTGTCATTCAGAATAAATCTAAAGTATTTTTCAGTTAAACATTATGATTTTTTTTTATATATATTTTTTCTTATATCAAATGGTGTTTTGTTTTTCACTATTGATTAATGATGAGTTTATGAATATGCTGCTGATCACAATGGTCTTTTAAGTACCCAATGGTTGTTCAGAGAACTTATTGATTTGGTTTCGAGTCAGAAGATATCTTATTTTGAGGTGTTGTCTAATGTAACAAACTGTCACTTGCCATCTAATTCATTGCTCAAATATTACCCAGTGAATGAGCAGCTATACCACTGCTTGGAATATGCAGATATGTTTTGGACATATCATAAGGAATGTAACTGTATAACACACATCAACACATAAATAGAAAAATAAATAGCTCTAGAGAGCCTTCTAAGCATTGGAAGGAATTTATTTCACATGTACTCCTGCTACTAATTAATACAGTGTATCTGCCACACCTGATGCCTACCTGCTTGTGATCCCACAGCACCCCTCATGCATCTTTAGTTTATATTGGTTACACTGTTTTGAGTAGGTTATTCTTACCTACTCCTTGTCTGTATATTGAGCATGGCCATTTCTCAAACAGCAGTTGGGTCCTATTTTCTTTCCTGCTAATTAAAACTTTAGTCTTTGCTAGGTTTTCTTTGAGGCCTCTCAATTCTATGCTTTGCATCCAAATCTAGAATTTCCTCTTTAAATCTTCAACCAATTCAGGTATTAGAACTACATCATCATACAGGAGTGGGGTTGGAAACTGAGCCCAGATGTACACCAACCTTCAAGTTAAATTCCTTCCCTGAACTCATTACACTATCAACTTGCTAATGGCATCTCCATACATGCAGAGTGCTCTCCCAAGCCATTTATCTCACCTCAATAATTTTCTTAGTGACATGAAACTCTCAGGCATCATCTCCAGGTCAACAAAAGGTAGGTAGTGTAGCTTACTCCCAGCTAAATATTTCTCCTGTAGTTGTCTTACTAGCAAGACAGCATTGGTGGCACTCCATCCTCTTGCATAAACCCAAACTGCTAAACTAGGCTAATTTTCTTCTTAATCATTCTGCTGTAATTCTTACAGTGACTTTCTGATATGGCTGTGTGGTAAGACATTTGCTTCCCAACTATGTGGTTTCAGGTTCAGTCACTTTGGGCAAGTGTCTTCTACTGAAGCCCTGGACCAACCAAAGACTTTGGTAGACAGAAACAGAGAGAAGTCCATCATGTGTGTGTGTGTGTGTGTTTATGTTTCTTTTGCCTTGACATTGTGTGGTAGTTGTAATTGACTCACCATCACACAAGTGGTGTTGTTTGTTTCCAGTTTTCCCACAAAAACATGTCTGGCCAAAGGGAAATATTACCTTATTTGGAAGCAGACAAGGGTTGGCAACAGGAAGGGCATCTGGTTGTAGAAAATTGATTTCAAAGAATTCCTCCTGATCCATCCAAACACGGAAAAGTGGACATTAAAATGATGATGAAGATGACCCATCAAGTTCATGCCTCTTTAAATCATCACCTTTGCCTTTGTAGCAGTTGATGGTGATGATGATGATGATACTGCCAATCTAGACACAAGGTATCACACCTTTGTTTACTACACTACACTATGTCTATATCCAAAACTTTTAATTCTCACTATCTCATTTACTTAAAAATAGGTACCATGTTTAAAAAAATAAAGTTCAGTTCCTTCACTACAGCAGTGAATAATTAGCAAGGTGGAGACATGGCTGTGAGGTTAAGACGCTTGCTTCCCAACCATGTTGTTTTGGGTTCAGTCCTACTGCATGACACCTCGGGCAAGTGCCTTCGAGTATAGCCCCAAGCCAACCAATGCCTTGTGAGTTAATTTGGTAGATGGAAACTTTGTGTGTGTGTGTGTCTATGTGTATCTATATATGTATATATGTCTCAAGCCTAATTGTATTTATCAGCTCACCTTGTGTTTCTCATATAGCCACTCTTGGCACTGTAGACCTAGTCCTGGATGAAGAATTTGGACTTTTGAGCACTACTACATATTTTCTATACAGACCATATC
>JAOPUL010003388.1:101514126-101527781 GCA_027564515.1 Octopus rubescens
ACACACACACACACACACACACACACACACACACACACACACACACTCTCTCTCTCTCTCACACACACACACACACATACACACACATATATATATACACGAAAGGTTTTTATCAGTTTTCGTCTGCCATATCCACTCACAAGGCTTTGGTTGACCCGAGACGCTTGCCCAAGGTGCTTTGCAGTGGGTCTGAACCCTGAACCATGTTGTTGAGAAGCAAACGTTTTACTACACCACTTCGCCTGCGCCTTTAAAATTATCACATCCAAAGCAAAAATATAAAATCTAAAGCGATAATTTCTTACAGTTCTCCTCAAAAATACACACCTAAATCAAATACCTAAACATTCTCAAAATCACTCGATATGAGAAAATATAGCAATTCTTAGGAGAACAGCTCCTCGGTAATTAATAGCAAAACCCAACAATTGGAACAATTTTGAGGCCTCTAAGCCGAGAGCTGCTCATGATTATAGGAAGTGGGTGTTCGATAATATAACAACAAACGCTTGTGTTTCCTTGCTATTGAAAGGGACAAGATTGGCATAACCTTAATGGAGGATACTTTTGAGGTCTTTATTCATGGAGTAAATGAGTGTTTGGTATATGGTGTCTAGGTCGGGAGTGGATAATGCATGGTTGGGAGTTGATAGGGAAGAATGAAGGACTGTGTCATATGTGTGACAACTAAAACAACTAGCACTCCATCGGTTACGATTACGAGGGTTTCAGTTGATCCAATCAACGGAACAGCTTGCTCGTGAAATTAACGTGCAAGTGGCTGAGCACTCCACAGACACGCGTACCCTTCACGTAGTTCAAAGGGAGATTCAGCGTGACGCAAAATGTAACAAGGCTGGCCTTTTGAATTACATATACAACTCATTTTTGCCAGCTGAGTGAACTGGAGTAGCGTGAAATAAACTGCCTTGCTCAAGGACACAACGCGCCGCCAGGAATCGAACTCATGGCCTTACTATCGTGAGCCGAATACCCTAACCACTAAGCTACGCGCCTTCACATTTGTGTAAGAGTAGGTGTTATTCGATGTAGTGGTAAGTCATATGTTTATATGTGTGCCAATTGTTATACATATATACTGATATGCTTCATACGACTACATAGTTTCTTTTGTGCTCGCACGTGTGTGTGTGTGTGTGTGTACTAGTGTATTCATGTGTGTATACGTACAAATAACCTGCTACGGTCACCTTATTTTGTTCTTATTCTTCATTTTCCCCTTTTTTCCTCTTCCTGTTTTTTCCCCCTTTATTAGCTTTTGTTACTCATATTTATCTTTCCTAAGCAATAAGCAACCCAGTTTTCAGTGCCCCGGCTGCCCATTATTGACGCCACATGTACATTAAGGAGATTATAACCTACTGCAGCCATTACAATAATTTGAGTATGCTGATAAGGAAAGCAAACCACGCTCCTATCTATCTCGCTAAAGTAATCGGCTATTAGTTTCTTTACTGATTCCAATTTCCACTCACACTTTGTATTCTTTCTGCTAGTCCGGCTTTCTTTTGCACTCTTCATTACGGCGGACTGTACATCGGACGGCTACAAGATATTCGTAATGTTATGTAAGATGCACCCGATGTGCATTCGAAACAACTGTAATACTCGACTACCTCTCCCATCTCTTTTATTTACAGATTATATATGTTAAGGCCGTTAAGTGTAGATGTGCGTCTACATCAGTTTTTCCAGTGTAATGGCCCGTGATGACGTTTGGCCGTTGCCATCTCCCCGGGGCCGTCAAATGTAGTTGTGGATATAGATCTAACGACATAGATCTGTTTAATTGCAGCGATGAGAGAATGCTAAATTGAAATCACGGACAGCAAGATAATATCAACAGAAGTTTATTTGTGTGTAGAATGTTACATCGTTGGAGCAAGGTAGAATGAGTAGTAAATGTTAGTTCACAGAGTTGATGAAAAACAACAGTTATATTGACAAGTTATATTGACTGGCCAACAGACTTTTGGTTTGTGAAATTCCTGTATTTAAAAGGGTGTGTTTATTTAGGTCAAACTTAGACAAAGGAGATTTTGACCTGAGAATGACTTGATGGAGGTCAAAGGCTAAACCTCATCTCGTCAATCTCCCTGTATGGGTGACGGGACCAGACATTCCGTCGCCCACAAGCCGATGGGATTTTGTGAGTTCAAATCCCGGCATACGCCGGAAAGCTGGTCGCTACAACCCGTTCTACTATAGGCACAAAGCCTGAAATTTGGGGGAAGGGAGCTAGTCGTTTACATTGACTCCAGCACAGAACTGGTACTTATTTTAACGACCCCGAAAGAATGGAAGGCAAATTCGACCTTGGCGGAATTTGAACTCTGAACGTAAAGACCGACGAATTGCCGCTAAGCATTTTGCCCGGAAGTGCTAACGATTCTGCCAGATCGCCGCCTTGATAATAATTCTTTCAAAGTTTGGCAATAAATAGGACAGCAATTTTAGGGTGGTGAGAAAGGGGTTAATCGACCCTAGTATTTGATTGGCACTTTATTTTATTGATACCCGAAAAAGATGAAAGGTAAAGTTGACCTCAGTAGTATTTGAACTCGGAACGTGAATAATCGGAAGAAATGACGCTAAGCTTTTTAACCTACGTGCTAACGATTCTGCCAGCTCACTTCCTTAATAACAACAAGAACAATAAAAATCCTTTCTATACTGGGTACAAAGGCCTGAAATTTTCGGGGATGAGGATAGTCGATTCAATCGACTCCAGTATTCAACTGGTACTTATTTTATCGACCCCGAAAGGATGAAAGACAAAGTCGACCCCGGTGGCATTTGAACTCAGAACGTAAAGACAGACGAAATGCCGTTAAGTAGTAGTCATTTCTTTTATTTGCCTCGGGAATAGATGAGAGGGACATGACAAGAACAGACTTTTAATTTGTGTAGGGGTCTACATAAAAAATGAGGGTAAAGAAATGATAAAGACGGTGACACGAGATAAAAGTATAGATAGTATACAAAATGTGAACACATGAATGATACAGTGCTAATTACAGGAAAGCCTCCAATTAGGACCAATCAAAGAACCCCACAGATCCAGGATTACCTTGACCCCCAAAGGCAAGAGCCGAAAGAAATGCCGATAAGCATTTTTGTCCGACGCGCTAACGATTCTACCAAATAATAATATAAACATAGAATCCATTTATTTGTCACAAGGGCGACAACGAAAGGGAAGAACGTTACAGTATCAGAGACAGATCACAAAAAGGGTACAAGTTTACACAGAAATTAGATGAGAGAGAAAAATGTATATAAACACATGACATAAATGGACTAAATAGGTCACCGTCAGAAGAAGAAGACTGTCACTTTTCACGTAGAACTTTCAAGGTCCAACCGAGGAACCCCACCATACAAGATCTCCCTGAACACCGAGGGCAAATGTCCTTTCCAGTTTTATTCTCCGACTGAAACAGGCTTTGCTGATTGATGGAAATAATAATTGCTTAAAACTTTGGCACACAACGCCAGCAATATTTTAAAGGGGAGTGGATTATGTCGATACCCTCGACCTCAGTACTTGTCTGGTACTTTATTTTATCGACCTCGAAAAGATGAAAGACGAAGTTAACTTTGGTAGTAATTGAACTCAGAACGTAAACAGTCGGAATAAATGGTGCAAAGTATTCAGCCAACAATAAATAAGGAACATAAACAAAACGAACAGTAAATCAGGTGTTATATAACATTACACAACACATGCGAGCCAATAAGGGAACCTCTATGTGGTAGCTCGAATTGCTAGAAATAACAGTCAAATCTCCTACAGATCACACCCAACCTTAAAATAAGACAGGATGGTCATGGATGGAAATACTTGACAAATTAGGGATTATATAAGAACTTTTATAACAGTCAAGAAATAGCTCTATTTTTTACAAAAATATCTTTTAGTCAGGACATCCAAGACTGGGGAGAGGGGCAGAGAAGGCGGGTATCCAGACCCCTGACCTGAATGCTTGCACCAGAATAAACCCCGCTGCAGGAAGACACGCAAGATGCCAGATGGTGGTGGTTGTGGTGATGTTAAATTAGGCTTCAGATTTAAGACTACTAAGCATGAAGGCCACGGGAGGATTTGAACTAAGAATGCAGAAAGCCGGCACAAGTGTCCAACATTCTTAGTTTCTATTAGCTACGTGAGATATGCTGCTCTAGGCAAGATAAACAAAGTACGGTGGGTGGGTGAGTGAGTGAGAGAGAGAGAGAAAGAGAATCATTAATTTTACATAGGCGCGGTTGTGTGGTTAAGAAGCTTGCTTCCTAACCATGTGGTTTCAGTTTCAGTCCCACTACTCGACACTGGGCAAGTGTCTTCTACTGTAGCCCTGAGCCGACCAAACCCGTATCAGTGGATTTGGTAGATGACAACTGAAAGAAGCCGAGAAGCCCTGTTTTCCATCGTTATCATCATCATCATTTAACGTTCGTTTTCCATGCTGGCATGGGTTACACGGCTTGACAGGAACTGGCAAGGCCAGGGGCTGCACCAGGTTCCACAGTCTGATTTGGCTTGGTTCTAAGGATGGATACTCTTCCTAACGCCAACCACTTTACATAGTGTAGCAGGTGCTTTTTACGTGGCACCACCGGAAAGGAAATATCGCCTTGCTTGGAAATAAGCGAGGGCTGACAACAGGAAGGGTATTTGGCCGTAGTAAATTTACCTAAACAGATTCAGTCTGACCCACGTAGGCATGGAAAAATGAATGTTAAAACGACGACAATGAGGTAACATTAATTTAGTGTTTGGGTTTTAAGACATGATAACCCACATTCTTCGTCAGCAAGCAGTTTCGAATTTAGGAGAGACAATTTTCACGTAGGAAAGGAGAGAATTTTTTTCTTCTTTGCCACCCCCAAATCCATGAGTGCAAAAGCCACCCCATAACACCACCTCTATACAAACCACCTCCAAATACTAGAAAATTTTTTACAACCAATAAGGTAACACAAGAAATACTAAAAAAATTCAACATTAAATTTAATGTAACACAAAAACTTCTCCACTACCCCCCACCTACACACACACACACACACAAAAGAGAAAATAAACAATAACGGCTTTGAATTTTGGCACAAAGCCAGTAATTTTAAGTGATTGAGCAAGTTGATTACATCAATCCCAATGTTCAATGTTACTTATTTTATCGACTCCGAAAGGATGAAAGGCAGTTGACCTCGGCAAAACTTCAACGAGCTGGAAGAAATGCTAAGACACGCAAATGATTATGCAGCTCACCACCTTATAGAAAACGAGCAATAATCATATGGCACAAATCCCCAAAACACACTGGCTAGTAGTAGTAGTATAAGTAAGAAAAATAAATAACAATAAAAAGCATGAAATTACTGAAAATACAATGTGTGTGATACACACACTGCTTAGGTATAAGGTCACATTTTTAAGGTAGGGTAGAAGGAGGGAATACCTGACTAGTCCTTATTTCAATTGACCTCAGTGGTAATTTAAACTCAGAATGTAAAATTACATAATTTAAACACCGCCAAAATATTTATCCAGAACATTACCAATTATACCAGCCATTGTCCTAATGATAATTGTTTCCAGCACAGGGTATGAGGCCTGAAATATGGTTTATCAAGGATTTAGTCAATTACATTGGCCTCAGTGCTTGACTGATACTTTATCTTACTGACCCCTGAAGAGATGAAAAGCAAAGTTGCCCTTGGAAAAGTTTGATGCCAGAATGTAAAGAGTTTCAACAAATACTGCAAGACATTTCTCCCCATCCAATGCCCTAGTGATTTTGCCACTACATCATCAATAATGGAAATAACCCAATTATTTAGGGCTATTTTCACCCAATTTAGTTATTTTGAGTTGAAGAAATTAAACTTAGACTGTGCATGGACCTGAAGTTGATCAAATTTTGACAACACGTCTATTGTATACGGATGGTTCTCTTCATTTTAGTTAACGAAGCCTAACCTTAGTTAAATCCAATTTGGATATCTATTATATAATGCCTCAATTCATTATATTTAACGAAGCATAACTTAGATAAATGAAAGCATACTGTTGTTGATATTCAATGGAGATTTGAGATTTAGTCCACAAAGGATTCTAAAATCAGCAGGATTTTCAGAAATTTGATTAGGGATATAAAACATCAAACATTATTATCGTGGTAAGTTATCAGCAAACTGAGTCCACAAATGTTTCAGCACCCAGCTGGAACCACTTTGACTGGAGGGGAAAGTACATCTCTTGGGAATTCTCTGTCTCACATTGTTATTAAATCTGAGATATTATACTTAATTAGGGAAATTATCAATGTCATTATCATTATATTTTATCATCATAGCTGTGACTGCATGTCTACAATATAAAACTTTTATAGCTCTTTTGGGGTAGAAAAGTTATTTTTGTATTCAAATGCTAACAGCCATTATGCTATACTTTTGAAGGCAGCAAGTTGGCAGAATCGTTAAAGCATTGAGCTTTTTACATTTTGAGTTCAAATTTTGCCAAGAACAACTTTGCCTTTCATTTTTTTGGGGTCAATAAAATAAAGTACTAGTCAAGTACTGGAGTTGATAGTCTCGATTAAATACACATTCCCTCAAAATTGCTGGTCTTGTGCTTAAATCAAAAACCTGTAAGCTCTACTTATAATAATACATTTAAACTAGTCTTCAAAATATCTTTTATGAAACTAGTTCCACTGTATCTTAGATAGAAAAGAAATTTCAGTTATAAATTGTCAAAAGGAAACAACTTCACTGGGTCCTGTAAGAGAGATGCTTAGGTCTATCATGAGCTCTAAGACTCATAAAGCTGGTGCTTAACCTGGTTCACATGGCATAGAAGTAACAAATATGAAGTGTCTTACTCAAGAACAATGCACAGCCTGGTCTGGGAATTGACACCCACAATCTTACAATCATGAGTGCAACACCCTAACCACAAGGCCACATGCCTTCACAATAGAGAGATGAGAACTACTGAATTACTAAAATCCTGTACTTACTTCTCAGTGGTTGGTGCCGAAAGGTTTGGTACTGATGGTAACGTATCCTTTTCATAAATGGTACTAATCCCACTATCTATATTACTGCTAGCATCTGAATGTTTGCGAACGCTGGACTTTCGCACGTGACTCCGGCCACGTTCTGAATCCTTGTGCGCAAGATGATAGTCTGGGTGATTTCGAGTTACAGCCTCGCCCATGTAGCACAACATACTGTGCTTCTGTGCTTCGTGTTCAATTTGTTGCCGGCTCTTTCCTTCCCGTGAACTGTGGTGGTGATGGTGGTGGTGGTGATATATGGTGGTCTCCTGTGAATGATGACCGCCAACTGACTTTTCTTCACCCACACCACTGTCATATGACCACATTGAATTTAAGTCTTTGTCTTTCTTCTTGTAGAGAGCGTGCACCTTGGAAGCAAGTGCTGGCACTGGAACGGAAGGCATACCAGGCACCATGGCTTTGCGGTGTGCACGTTCAGGAGATTTGGGTTTCGGAGAATGACCGCCCGGAGAGCGAAATGGCGTCTGCTGGGCAGAACTCTCCCATATCCGCGAGCAGTGCTCCTCTAAGATACTATCCGCTAGCTCATCATCAATGGGCACAATTGGAATAAGTGGGGTTAGCTTTGATGAAGCTGTGACATTAGCAAGGTTTTTACTCTCTTCAATATCATTGCTCTGAAATAGAAAACAAATACAACGGTTATATAAAATCACACTTGTTTTCAATTAGAAAAAATAATAATCCAAGGATTATGGATTGATAAAACATACTGTGAAAACTAAGAGTTCTATATTTTACACAAGAGTCTAAATAAGTACTGGTTACAAACACAGCGGTTTTCAGTTTCAAAAGTTGACACAGCAAGACACTCAGCCACAGAAACCATACCAAAAATGAGACATTGGAGGAAGACATGGCCCTCCATCCTGTTAAATCTTGTCAAACCATCATAATCCATGCCAGCATGGAAGGTGGATATAGAATGGCAATGATGAGAATGATGATCGTGTATGCTCAAAGAAATGGACAAACTTTGAAAGGTTAAAAGTTATCTGTCTGACCACCATGAAAGATGAAAACAAAAGTTGTAATGTTCACCATTGATAAAACTGATTAGAGAAAGAGTGGATGGATGGAGGGAGGGAGGGGGGAATAATACAGCTTTGCAGTCAGAATGGTTCAAGAAATCAAAGTGCGCCAAGATCCATTGGATTCTGTGTAGTGATGGTTTAAATATAATAAACAGATATTGATCAAACATGTATCAATGAGAGGAAAGGCAATAGAGATGCGGAGGAAGGAAGGAAGGAAGGAAGAAAGAAAGAAAGGAAGGAAGGAAGGAGAAAGACAGTAATGTAAACTTACCTCACTGATACAACGAATACTCTCCCTCAACTTCTCATCTCTTTCTTGTTCCAAGTGAACCTTTTCTAATCTCTCGATTAACATGGATGCAAACTTTTCAGTGTCAACTTCTGCAATGTTACGGTCTTTTGGTGCTCGGTCAGTTCTCTGTAAACATAGGAATTAAAACAATTATGGTCAAGACTAAAAGAAACAAGACACCTCACAGTAAACACTTACTTCATAAAAAATTATTATCATTATCATTAGAGTAGTAGAGTCATTAGATCATCAGAGTCATTCTGGCTTTCTGCACTCTGCGTTCAAATCCTGCTGAGGTCAACTTTGTCTAGTCCTTTCACGGTCGATTAAAAAAAATGTACCAGTCCTGTATAACGGTTGATTCTTTTGCGCTATCTTTCTAGAAGAAACCAGTGTTCACATTTAGAGATGGACAGGCTCCACCAAATTTAAAAAGTGCCCTAGCAACACCACCACCATTGTTGTTATTATTATTATTATGACAGTGTAGATGGCTGAGATAGTTGCAGAGCATTACTGATACTTTGATTTTGTACATAGTACATTCTGTAAAGTGGTTGGTATTAGGAAGCACATCCAGCCATAGAAAACATGTCAACACTGAGACACTTGAGCAAGATATGGTCCTATGACCCACTGGATCCTATTGTATTGTCCAATCCATGCTAGCCTGGAAAGTGGACATGAAATGATGATAATGAAGAAGCCGGTGATTACTGTTCTGATTTTAAATGGCACGAGACAATTTTGTTGGCTTCTAAGACCGAACGAAGTCAGCAAGTGTTAAACACAATAAACCAATGCAGAGCAAAAACAGAAGCCACCACCAAGAAAATTCCACATGCTACAGTGGCTGGTTAATAACACCCAAACACAAGTAACTTCTTTCTAGTCTTTGGAGAATTAAAACATGACCAAAGTTTACAGCCCAAAAAAAGGTCAATTTATACACCAAGAAGACTTTGGAGGACCAAACATTTCATGTCAAATGCAGCAGGATTTGGAAAGATATTGACAATATTTAAATGTTTACATTATATACAATGTCGATTTGTATGCTGAAAAATACAGTATTTTCTTGTGTGGGGGTTCCATTTTGGAAATATTACCTGTAGAACAACACAATTTCTTTTTAAGTTTGTAACAGCATAAAAAGAATATAAAAAAAAAGCATTGAAGGACAAAGAAAAAAAAAAATGTTTTTTTGTTTGGTGGCAATAATTGTAGAACTAACAGAATACCTAAACTCTGATCCAAGAGAGAATAGTGCCAAAAAGTGTGTGTATGAATGGTTGGAGTGAGCAGAAGTAGTTGTCTGTCTGTTCACAATAATTATGTTTTACTTACAGGGATGAACTGTTGGTTAATAGGTGCGTCCTTACTCTCACGATTCTGTTCCGCTCGCTTCCGTACTGTTCTTCTCTTTTGATATGATTTTGTATGGATTGGAATGCCATCACTGTAAATAAAAGAGAGGCAATGTACAGTTAGAGAATGAACGAGAGGAGATGAAAATAGATGGAGAATTAAACAGAGGAGGAGAGTGGGAAGAAAAGAGAAAGACAAACATACACAGAGAAGAGATTAAGATGCAATAACAAACACATAGCCAGGAATGATATATATATATATATATATATATATATATAGATGTAAGGGTGTGTGTGGGTAGCATGGAAAACGGGATGCTCAAACAAAATGAAAACAAAACATTATATATATATATATATACATAACGAATTATACATATTATAATGCATTATATATGTATAATCCATATATAGTGCATTATACATGAAAATAATATATATTACATAATATGTATAATCCATTCTATTCTCCCATGTTTATTCTATCTTTGAGAAGAAGAGTGAATACTTGAAACATTAAAGGCATTTCCTTCATTTTTTCCTCCCTATTTCCTGAATGTCAAAGTAATACCAACTATTTATCTTTTGCCTTATCTTTGTGTTGTATTTTTCATAACCTTTGCACCCAGTATGTACTATAAAGTGGTTGGCAATATTAAGGGTATCCAGCCAAGCACCAACCTACGGGAGTAGTGATTCCCAATTAATATATGAATCAGAATGTGATGATCCATATGCATTATATATATATAAGAGCAAGGATGACTTGCTAGGTTGTGCCACACTTTCACAATTTGGTTTGTGTGCCTATTTAGTAGCAAGCAGAAGTAATCACCTTCTCAGCATGACTCTCCAACTCTTGACCTAAGAGAACATCAAGGATGTGATGACAGCTGAAGGAAGAGAAGGCAGTATTTTCAGCTGCGGAGACTGATGCAATGTCAAATAAGCCACTTGGTCCAAAAATCAGAAATTCCAAGTACTACGATTGTGGCTCTAAATTCATCAACCACAAGGCAATGCACAATCACATATGTAATATATATATATAGACACACATTTGTTTATCGAATTCATTTTTTATGATATCTGTTTTGCATGTGTGTGTGTGTATATATATATATATATTTCCATATACATACATACACACATATATAGATATATATATATATATGTATACATACACAAACACACACACATAGATATATATATGTATACATACACAAACACACACATATATAGATATATATACGTATACATACACAAACACACATATATAGATATATATATGTATACATACACACACATACATAGATATATATATGTATACATACACACACATACATAGATATATATATGTATACATACACACACATATATACATATACACACACACTTATATACATATACGTATATATACATATACGTATATATACATATACGTACATATACATATATATACATACATATATAATATATACATATACGTATACATATATATATACATATAGATATATATACATATATACACACATATATATATATACACACACACATATATATACATATACTTATGTGTATATATACACACACACGAACCTGTGTATATACATATATGCCATTTTATGCATATATATTTACATATATGCATACGCACATTTACATACACAAATATATAGAAATAATTTACATACATCTATTTACGTAACATACACACAAACCATGCGTATATGTTTATATTTGTGTATGTACACATTTGCATATACCCAGACATACACACGCCCTATCTCTCTCTCTCTCTCATGCATACACTCGCACACATTCTTTCTTTCTCTCTCTCTCTTTCACACACACATAAACAAATTATTTCCAGCTGATACCTGAATGCACTTCCTAATATTGGTACTTATTACCTTATAGTCTGCCACTAGCCATATCTTGTAATGAAAGAGGCAGCATATCAGAATGCTCTAAAACTCTAAGGCCTATAAAACAGCAACAGAAGAACCAAAACGGTTTCTAAATGTAAAAATCTAAAACTCTTAATGGTCTTTGTCACACATCATCTGACATTTCAACGTATTGTTTTGAGTACCACCGTTATTGCGGAATCCACAGAATCCGTGTATGACTCTCACAAACCCTTGCAGTGCAGGTCTTTATAGGATTGAGAAGTTAAACATTTTTAAAGAGGTAGATGTGCTGATGTTCATGCGTTTAACCAAGGATGTTTTAAACACAGAACGAGTAAAGCATTTGAATCGCTGAAAAATGAAATTAAATGTACATATTTTGGACCCCCTATGTCAGTGGTTCTCAACCATTTTCTACTTATGGACCCCTTTGATTCCTATTTTATTCTGATAGACCCTCATAGCCATTCGATGTTTAAAAAATCCTATTGCATTTTTAATAATTAAATGATATTAGGAATTGAAAAATATTGTTAAAATATTTTGTGTATTATAGAAATATAATCAATTTATTGCACAAACTTTAACATCGCCGCCCTATATTAAACGTCAGAGTTAATTGATATTCAATCTTTAAATTAGCCCAGATCGAGTTGACACCTATGGTCAAAGGGATTCCTGCCATGATCACCCCATTTTAAATTTCAGAATATGTAGGGTTTTAAGTTATTTAACGTGTACTTAGATTGGTAAGGTGTGTGGTTTGAGGGAGATTTGGGTACCATATCTAGCAGTGACTGTCTTTGCTACTTGGGTGGTGTCATTGTGGTTGGTTCGGATGATTTAAACATGTCAAGAAGGTCTCGTAATTAACCAATAGTAACTGGAGTCTAATGTAATGGAGAGAGAGAGAGAGAGAGATAAAGAGAGAGAGATTAGAGAAGCAGAGAAATATATAGGAAATGACAACAACAAAGTACCGAATGTTGACATTGTTCTGTCACATCAAATAACGGAACAAAGCAACAATAACAAGACAGAAGAAGGGAGAAAGGATTAAATGCAAGCAAAATAATTACTGTATTTACTCGTGTTTAATTCGCACTCTTAACTTAGTGTTAAATCTCGGTACAAATTTTTTTCTCTCCATACCCCCCCGCATAAAAGTCATACCCAGTTTTTTTTTCCAGTTTGAATTAAATATACACAGGTGTATATATATATATATATATAAATAAAATAAAAGTATTTACTCGTGTATAAGTCGCCCCCTGTTTTTTTGTTTTTTCCCCCCAGTTAAAATCAAGAATAAAAGATGCGACTTATACACGAGTAATTACGGAAATTAGTCTTGAAAGCAGAGAACTAGGGAGAAATAAAGACGAAAGGTAAAACAGATAAACAAAAAAACTTCAAAAAGAAACACTGGAAAGAATTTGAAAACGGCAACAACGAACTTGGGATTTAACAAACAATTACATCACACTTTTTTGGGGGGTGGGGAGAGACACACACGCACCAAACAACATCAATAACAACAACAGCAACAATAACAAATGGAAAATAAGCGTGAAATTTAACCTACACTAGGAACTGTGATAGCCAGTCGGCAGCTGAGATAGATTGGCAATAAAGATTAATCGTTTGAAGAAGTACCATTTAGTTAGGGAAAACCCCCCAGCAAATTTGCATGTGTGCAACAGCCAAGGAAATATGTGATGGTGGTGGTGGTGGTGGTGATGGTGTTTATATGGTAGTGGGTGAGAAGAGAACTTATTCCTTTATAAGAAACAAAAATAACTTGTATTTATACACATGAGGATTTTGAAAAAAACAAAAAAACAAACACAAGCAGCTACATGTGTGTGTTTGTATGTATGTGTGTGTGTGTGTGTGTGTGTGTGTGTGTGTGTGTGTGTGTGTGTGTGTGTGTGTGT
>JAOPUL010003388.1:101543967-101554481 GCA_027564515.1 Octopus rubescens
GTCTGGTGCAGCTCCCCAGCTTGCCAGTTTCCAGTCAAACCGTCTAACCCATGCCTGCATGGAAAAACAGACGTTAAGTGATGATGATGATGATGATGATGATGATGATGATGATGATGATCCAACTATTCTTTCGGTGATTTTCATCTGCTTAAAAACCAAACCAGATGAAACTGGTCTACATCCTGAACCTATAGAGCTGACATTACCTTGGATAATTCCATGGTTTTCTCCCAAATCTTTGTTTTTTGTTTTTATCAAATCATCCACCTCTTACCTTGACACAATCACATTCACTGCCTATGTTTTTCAAACAGTTGTTACATACTTCTACAAAAGGAATGTACCAAACACCTATATTTAAAAATCCATACAAACAGCATGTGTGCATGTGTGAGGAGAGGTAGTGGTCTGTGATATACATAATAAATACAGTTTCTATTTGCAGACTAAGGTCACTGGATATGTACAAATAACAAATGAAGAACTGTCAAATGAAACAAAATTGATGCATGTTTGTAGTCAACATATTTTGTCTGCTCAAAACTGCCAATTCCAAGATATCTTCACAGATTTTATAGTAACTTCATTGAATATTATATACAACTAAGTAGTTATAAAAGGACCAGGTGGGGATGTGTGATAAGAAGTTTGCTTCCCAACCACATGGTTTTGAGTTCAGTCTCATTGCGTGACACCCTAGGCAAGTGTCTTCTGTAGTCCCAGGACGAGCAAAGCGTTATTTGTGGATTTGGTAGACAGAAACTACAAGAAGCTTATATATATATTATCATCATTTAGTGTCCATTTTCCATGCTGGCATGGGTTAGATGGTTTGACCGAAGACTGGCAAGCCAGGGAGGTGCACCAGACTCCAATCTATTTTGGCATGGTTTCTATGGCTGGGTGCCCTTTCTAATACCAACCACTACAGAGAGTGTACCGGATGCCTTTAACGTGTCACCAGCACGAGTGTTTTTAACGTGCCACTGGCACGAGTATATATATATATATATATGCGTGTGTGTGTGTGTGTGTTTTACTGTCTCCTTTGTTTCCAATCTCCTGATGCATGTTTGGTCATAGGGAAATATTACCCTGCTTGGAAAGAGTTGACGGTTGGTGACAGGAAGGGCATCTGCCTGTAGAAAATTTGCAACCGGCCCATGCAAGCATGGAAAAGTGGGTGTTGAAAATAATGGAAGGAATTAGCACAGACACCATAACAGATGAGAAAAGTTAAAACAATACTTACAGACTGCTATCGGTCATTGATACAGTATCATCATTAGTTGCTTCACTGGATAGACTATGCAACTCACTGTCCTGGGCAGACACAGGAGCATAGGAAATATGCTGTGGGTAATTGGTTGATTGGTTCCTATCAACATAATTGCCATAGCTGAAACAAAACAAAAACAAAATTAAGTAACAATCTCAAAAAAAAAAAAAAAAAAAGAATGCTGTAAATAGGTAAAAAAACCCCAAAAAAACAGTTATTGCCATCATAAACATCATTGTAAAAATCTGAAAGTGAACCTTTGACATACATATTACTCTGTCAAATGTAATGCTTATTTATTCACATTGCTTTGAATTAATCATGCATTATCTCATGGTTGAAGATTTCCCTGAGGTTGATTATTTTTAGAATGACATTGTAGGGTAGGTGTGAGAGGACAGATCTGGCTGGAACATAAAATAGGTAGAATATTTGGGACTAATATGACTGATTTAACCCTTTGGCATTCAAATTACTCTGTTAAATGTAATTCTTATTTACATTGTTTTGAATTAAACATGCTTTGAATATTTGGGTTCGATATGACTGGTTTAAATGCTAAAAAGATTCTTTAAATTATCCACAATTTACCAGTTTGATTTTGGTAAAACCTGTGGCAATATGGCTAATATAGGCATTTCAGTCAAAATGACAGTTCACCAAGGTCATAGTGTGTGTGTGTGTGTCCGTGCCCCCTTGTCTTGACATCACATGGTTGTCACAGTGGTGCTCATTGCAATCTCCTGTGAAAACATGTCTGGACTAAGGAAAATATAACCTTGCTTGGAAAGAGGTGAGCGTTGGCAACAGAAAGAGCATCGGGCTGTAGAAAAACCTGCTTCAAAAGAATCCTATCTGACCCATCCATACAAGCATGGAAAAGTAGACATGAAAACAATGATATTAAACATTATGAAACAACAAACATAATAGGACTATTCTGTAATTCAACAGGTTACATAAGATTAGTCGTCTGTAGTTATTGTAGACAAGATTAGTAGGAGTTAAAACTATTGCATATAATCAATGTATGCATAATTCAACACTACAATTCAAGTGTGGTACCTTGTGTCAGACACAACACAAGCATGTTAAATAAGACAAAGTGAAAGAGGATGAGAGATCCAACTCACTGAGCAGAGCAATATAGTTTCATGTGGATTGTCAAGTGGCTCTAGTCAGAGGTTGAATTCAACTTTTTATAAAAGTAGGCAAAATATTTCCAGATTCCCAGAACCTTCAATTAAGCTATTTAGTGGTGGTGGTTGTGGTGGTGGTGGAATCACACACTTCCTTTGAAGTTTACCACATCAACAACAAGTCAACCAATTTTGATTGGTCAAGTCATATTCATGTAGGCATTAATGCCCTTTATGGTGACACATTGCCTTTTATAGTGATATGGTTATGAGCTGGGAAAATCTGAGCGACACTTCAAAACTCAGCAGGAGCCTTGCTACATTCTAATGTCTTTCCCTCTTATATATATGTTTCTTACTACAATATAATATTAATCATCATCATCAATACATTAGAATTAAATGTAATGCTAATGTATTGAGAGAAAAGTTAGGCATAAGAGGAATCAGATGTAGTGTGCAAGGGAAACGACTGCACTGGTATGGTGTGATGCATATGAATGGAAGTTGCTGAAGTGGGAGATCCAAAGAGACATAAGACAAAGTAGTGAAGGCTGATCTCAAGAACCTCAACCTTACGAAGGGGATGACAAAGGACTGAAATGATTGGTGATTTGCTGTGTTCATCACAGCAAAAATGATATCCTAAAACGTGTACTTGTAGATGTGAGGCACTGACCCCCTTCTCTCTCTGTCCCGTCAAGCATTTACCCCAATTCTCATCCCCTATCATCATCATGGTACTAAGCTGCTGTAATCATCTGAGAACAGAATTGGTACATATTATATCCCCTCACCTCTAACCCTCTTCCCCACTAGAACCATTCTATTTCTTCTTATCATCCCTGCCCACACTTCTCCCATTAATCACCTCCTTTTGTGCCTTCTCTCTCCTCCGGTTCAATTCATTCTTATCTGCTATCATTTTCAATGCCTTCTCATTTCTACCATCATGCCCCCATGTATATATCCTCCTCATGTACCTCTACTTTCTCCTCCCTGAACTACTCCCATATCTCTCATACCTCTACATACTGGCATTTCCCTCAACTACTCACTATCTGCAACTCCCCTCTCACACTATGAAAGCATCCTCTCTCCCCATCCTTCCCATGACCCACTGTCCGTATCCTCTCTTATGCTCACCTTCTTGTACCTTGAGAGTTTGCTCCAGCACTCCATCACTACCTTCCTTTATCTCCTCAGTTAGTAGTGAGAGCTTTTCCCTTTTCCTCTCCCTGTTCTTCTGTCATACAAATAACCTGGCAACTTCACTAGTGCCGTTGGCATGAAAACAAAAACAAAAAAATGCAGTACACTCTGTAAAGTGGTTAATGTTAAGAAGGGCATCCAACCATAGAAACCATGCAAAAGCTGACATTGGAGCCCAACACAGCCTCGTGGCTTGCCAGATCCTGTCAAACCGTCCAACCCATGCCAGCATGAAAAGAGGACATTAAATGATAATGAAGATATTGAAAATATTCCAGTTTCACTTTTGCCTCAGTTACTATTGTTTTTCATATAATTTCTGTAGTTATTTGATCCTTTTTAACCATTTCTACTTAAAGCCCACTTATCCCTAATGTCTATAGCCTTTAAATAAACTACTTCTAATAACCTGCTGTCACTTATATGAGAGAAAGAGAGAGAGAGACTGACGTAAACAGACACACAGCAGCTTGTAGTTTACGGAGCACTAACAATGATGTAGAATTTCAATCTCACCATCATAGATGTAGAAATATTGTATTTACTCCTAAGTTGCACTTTTATATTTGATTTTAACTGGGAGAAAAACAAACAAACAAAAAACAAACTTATACACAGGGCAAAGCTGATATCAAGTTTGAATATGAAGGGAAAAGAATTTGTATGAAGATTTAACACTAAATTAGAAATTCAACTTATATACAAGTAAATACGGTACTTGCATGCATTTGCTGTTACTTTTACAGAAAAAGAATACCCCAAATATTTGGAGAGAAAAAGGTAAGTATAAAATATAAATTGGAGAATATGTTTAGCCTTTAAAACAGATACAAGAAGAGATTTTAAAGATGGCAGTTTTTATCTCAATTTCCTTTTTAGAAGCAATAACAACAATGAAGATGACTAGCAATAATAAAAGCTGTTTATTGATTATTACGCAGTAAAATATTAGTACAAATTAGATCAAAGACTTGACAGACAGCAGAGAAAAAAGAATAAAGCTTTAGTATTTCAAAAGAATGGCCAACACTTTTATTAAGTGGATAAAATCGTTCAACAACCTTTCAAGTTATCTTTCAAACATAAAAAAAAAAAAAAATGTAACAGATGTGATTTGAAAGCCTGATCCATGGTTTATCGTGTATTATTTTTTATTGTAATGGTATAAAGAATTGAAAAAAAAAAAAAAATAAAAAAAAAAAAGCAACAATGATTTCTTACAATGGATTGATTTTACTATATTGTTGGTATTTATCAAATCAATCTGGTTGGATCTGAGTCTGAAACAGATAGGCAAACTTAAAACACCACCAGGACATCAGTTCAATGTTCTGCTACTTCACTCAAATAATAGAATTGTTTCTAACATAGGCACAAAGCCAAACATTTGGGTGTACAGAGTTAATACCATTGACACCCCACCCCCCTGTAGTTGACTGGTATGTTATTTAATGTCAAAATGTAAGGAACCAGAGCAAAAAACTGCAAGGCATTTAGAGTAACTCTAAATATTCTACCAATACACAGTGCTTGTAATATTGATCGAGTCTCCCATCGATGATGACATATGAGCGTTCAGCTTTTTGCCAAACGACCTGCACAAATGGTTTGTTTATAGTGATCAAATGTATATGCTGTACATTAGCTCACTCTTTCCATCAAATCAACGTTACCTGAACAGGTGCAATTCGTCAGGTGTCGAATTGATTGCAGAGCAACGCGAGATGAAGTGTTTTGCTCAAGAACACAACGCACCACCCGGTCTAGGAATTGAAATCACGATCTCGCGATTGTGAGTGCAACACCCTAACCACTAGGCCATGCGTCCTATAATAATGATAATAATAAGGGTTTCAAATTTTGGCACACGGAGAACAATCTTATGGAGAGAAGGCAACTCAATTACAGCAACTCCAGTACTTGCCTTTACTCTTTTCAGGATTGATAAAATAAGTACCAGTCAAGTTTCTGATTTAAGCACAAGGCCAGCAATCTTGAGAATGAAAGGCTAAGCTGACCTCAGTGGGATTTGAACTCAGAATGTAAAGAACCAGAACGAATACTGAAAATCGTTTTTTGACATTCTAGTGATTCTGCCAAATCACTACTTTAATAATAAATAATCCTTTCTGCTACAGGCACTAGGCCTGAAATTTGGTGGAGGGAGTTAGTTGATTACATTGACACCCCTCCCCATCCCAATGCTCAACTGGTACTTCTTTTATCAATCCTGAAAGGAATTTGAACACAGAGCGTAAAGACAGGCAAAATCCCACCAAGCATTTTTGCCTGGCATGGTAATGATTCTGCCAGCTTGCCACCTCATCTAAATAATAATAATAGGCACAAATAATAATAATAATAATGTTTTCTTTATTGGCCACAAGGGCCGAACACAAAACAAGGGACAAGTGGAGTTTGATACATCGTGTAGAAAAAAAAATAACAAAATTAAATAATAAAATCCTCAAAATGGGGGGGGGGAGGCACGAAGTTCCTTTAAGGGACAACTGAAGAACCCCAAACATTCTGGTTACCCCGATGGCCAGGGGCACCTCAGCCGGTGCCTATCTCCTTCTCAACTCCACCGGTCTACAAACGAAAGTTCAGGGTAGGCCCATTCACATGGGCCATCCTTGCCACATTCACTCACCTTTCAACAAAAATACTGGGGGTAGTACTTCCCTCTCCAACTTCACTTTCGTTTTCAAGTGGAACTTATGTCGACCCCAATGTTAAACTGGTACTTATTTTATCGACCCCAGAAGGATGAAAGGCAAAGTCAACCGCGGCAGAATTTGAACTCAGAATGTTGAGACAGACTAAATGCCGCTAAGCATTTTGCCCGGCATGCTAATGATTCTGCCAGCTCGCCGCCTTCTTAATAATATTAATAATAATAATTTATTTAAATACAAGGTCAACAATTTTAGTGGGAAGGAGTCAGTCAATTGCTGTGACCCCAGTCCTTGAATGGTAAATATTTTTTTGATCCCAAAAGGATGAAAGGCAAAGTTGATGCCTGTGGTATTTGAATTTGGAACATAAAAGCATGGAAGAAATGCTGCTAAGCAGTTGTCCGATGTGCTGATGATTCTGCCAGCTCACTGCCTCAAATAATTACAATAAAAAATAGATGATCGACTCTTCGTCAGATCGGACTGTGTTTTCCATTGGTCTTTCAATTGCTAATACTATCTATCAGTCACAACTCCAGGTAGAAGGAGCAACGTGAAATAAAGTTAAATAGAGTGAAATAAAGTGTCTTGCTCACACACATATATCTTCATCATTTTATGTCTATTTTTCCATGCTTGCATGGGTTGGACAGGTCTTCTCTGACACAGCATCTCACTACTTGTTGAAGTTCTTTGAGGAAGTTCAAGCTTTCTGAAATCAGCCTTCTCCATATCTTCCTCTCCCATTAATTCCAACCACTTGGAATTTCTTTACCCAACTATCTTCCTCCATTCAAATTTCACATGTCCATATCAACACAGTCTTCTTTCTTGCACACTATCATTGATTCCTCTTATTCCCAATTTATCTCTCAGTTCATCTGTGATCTGGTCTGTGTCTCACATTTGGTTGTCTCATATAAATTCCCAGTTTTACTACATGTTATAAACCTCTATCACTTCCTCCTCTTTCTCATATGTGTTGCCTCGTACTTCCTTAACTGAAGAATCTTTCAGTTTAAATACTTTTCTTCTCTGAGTCTGCTTATCTTTTATCCTGAGGTCAATGGTTTATATATTTATATATATCCTCATCAACACAAAGTGTGGCTTAGTGGTTAAGGGTATTTGGCTCACGCTCGTAAGGTTGTGAGTTCAATTCTCGGTGACGCATTGTGTCCTTGAGCAAGACATGTTGCTCCAGTCCACTCAGCTGGCAAAAATGAGTAGTACCAAAAATAAGTAGTACTACATTAAGGGTATGCATGTCTGTGGAGTACTCAGCCACTTGCACGTTAATTTCACATGCAGGATGTTCCGTTTATCGGATCAACTGGAACTCTCGTCATTGTAACCGATGGAGAGCTATATATCAACATCTTCACCATTTTATGTCCATTTTCCCATACTTGATTCGGTTGGACAAGTCTACTTTTGTTCAGCATCCCTCCACTAGTCAATCGTCATCTCCTTTGTGAGATTCAGCATTCTGAGATCAATTTTCACCATATCTACCCATGTCTTCCTTGGTTTCCTCTTCTGCAATTCCTCTCACTTGGATTTCTTGATCTTCCTTACACATCACATATCTGTACCAATGAATCACTCTACTTTTGATTTCTCTTATCTTTTACTTGTTTCAGTCACATGACTGTGGTCATGCTGGGGCACTGCCTTGAAAGGTTTTTAGTCAAACTGATCGACCCAAGGACTTTTTTTTTTAAAGCCTAGTACTTATACTATCAGTAAGTTTTGCTGAACCGCTAAGTTACGTGGATGTAAATACACCAACACCAGTTGTTAAGCGGTGGTGGGGGATGGACAGACATAAAGACACACACACATATACAATAGTCTTCTTTCAGTTTCCGCCTACCAAATCCACTCACAAGAATTTGGTTGGCCCGAGGCTATAGTAGAAGACACTTGCCCAAGGTGCCACGCAATGGGACTGAACCCGGAGCCACGTGGTCGAGAAGCAAGCTTCTTACCACACAGCCATGCTTGCACTTATGTTCAGTTTTTCTCTCAGTTCTGTTATGCTCTATTATTCAGGAACACTAATATTATGCAGCCAATGGTGTATGCTCACCTTATTTCATTCTAGCATTCTCACATCCTTCTTATTCAATGCCCAAGTTTTGTTATCATGCAAACAATGCAAGCATCATACAATCTACACTTCACAAAAAGAGAGAATCTCTGGATTGCCAGTAGAGGTAGTAACTCCCTAAACCTCTTCTGCTTGTCTTTACTTTGGCTATTATACATTTGGAGCACTCACTTCCTCTATTTATATGGTTAACTTTGTAAGAGAAGCTATCGGCTATTTCTGTGACGTCTTCCAAGCATTTGGTGCTGATGACATGTTAAAAAACACTCGTGCCTGTGACATGTTAAAAACATCCATCCCAGTGACATGTTAAAAACACCCATGCTGGAGGGCCGGATCTATAGGGGAGCAAAAGGGGCGATTGCCCCGGGCCACCCTCAATATCAAAGGGTATGGAGCACTCAATACAGGGAGGCCCACCTTCCAGCAGTCTTGCATGAAGAGGCTCTTTTTCAATATACAAACATATCTTGATGTCTTAAAAATGTAATGGATTCTCTTTTATGATAAATAACCATAGATTTCTCCAGGTTACTGACACCAATAATTTTCCAAGATTTTAATTCTTTTGTATAAGGGTCCCCCAAACTTGAAGTGCCACAGGCCCCACCATAGTTTAAATCTGGTCCTGAGCACTGGGATCGATTTGTTTGACTAATCCTACAAGGTAATGCTCCAGCATGACCACAATCCAATGACTGAACCAAGTAAAAGTGTAAAAGAGTAATCGTCTTAGTTTTGAAATAGAATGTGTTTCAACAAAAAAAGAAAAAGTAAAAAGATAAAACTTCATTGCCGTACCTCCTTTAAAAGGTTTTTTACATCCATCACATCTAGCTGCAAACAGTTCATCATGGCAATCAGAACAGAAAATTGCATCATCCTTGTAGGCAAAAGGCTGGTTGACAAGGCTCTTTTGACACTGACAGCATTTGAAGCAGAATTCATGCCAATGCTTATCTTTGTATGATAAATCCTACAAAAAAAAAAAAAAAAGAATAAAATAGAATATAAAGACAAAATTAAAATAAAAATTTAAAAAAATACTGTTAAACTCCATGCATAATAAATCAAGATAAAATCAGGGATGCAGATAAACTGTTTTGCTTCACTCATTTTATTAAGGGAAAAAATAATGTAATAAAGTTTTATTTTTTTAGATTATTATTATTATCAATGTGGTGAGCTGGCAGAATCATTAGCATGTTAGGCAAAATGCTTAGCGGCATTTCGTCCGTCTTCATGTTCTGAATTCAAAGTCTGCCAAGGTTGACTTTGCCTTTCATTCTTTCAGGGTCGATAAAAGAAATGCCATTTGAACACTGGAGTCAATGTAACTGATTTAAAATCTCCACCAAAATTGCTAGCCTTGGGCCAAAATTTGAAACCAAGATTTTAAAGGCAGCAGAATCATTAGCATGCCAGACAAAATGCTTACTGGTATTTCGTCTGTCTTCACATTCTGAATTCAAAGTCTGCCAAGGTTGACTTTGCTCTTCATCCTTTCAGGGTCGATAAAATAAGTACCAGTTGAACACTGGGGTCGATGTAATCAACTTAACCCTTCCCACAAAAACTGATGGCCTTGTGCCAAAATTTGAAACCATTATTATATATATATATCTGCTGTAGTCTCTCCCCTATACAAAACATGAAACTTGAAATACCCCAGAAGTCAATCATAGAAATAGATAAATGGCATGACAGTCCATTTGTAATAATAATAATGGTTTCAATTTTGGGACAAGGCCAGCAATTTCGAAGGTGGGGGTAAGTCGATTACATCGACCCCAGTGCTCAACTGGTACTTATTTTATTGATCCCGAAAGGATGAAAGGCAAAATTGACCGTGGCAGCATTTGAAGTCAGAATATAAAGACGGACGAAATGCCGCTAAGCATTTTGTCCAAAATGCTAACGATTCTGCCAGCTCACTGCCTCACTAATAATAATAATAATAATAATAATAATAATGATTTCTATACTGGACACGAAGGCCCGAAATTTTGGGGAAGGGGAGTAGTTGATTACATCGACCCCAGTTCGTAACTGGTACTCACTTTATCGACCCCGGAAGGATGAAAGGCAAA
>JAOPUL010003388.1:101554581-101570549 GCA_027564515.1 Octopus rubescens
ATATATATGTGTGTGTGTGTGTGTGTGTGTGTGTGTGTGTGTGTGTGTGTGTGTGTGTGTGTGTATATATATATATAGGTGTGGCTGACTGGTAAGAAGTTTGCTTCCCAACCACATGGTTCTGGGTTCAGTCCCACTGCATGGCGCCTTGGGCTGACCAAAGCGTTGTGAGTGGGTTTGATAGACGGAAACTGAACGAAGCCTGCCGCATATATATATATATATATATATATGAATTACGAACGATGAGAATGAGTGCTCAACACCGCATTGGCTCAAAGAGTTAAAACAAGGGAGACAATTAACGTTAGAATTAATTGTTACGTATATTCACATTTTTGTCTGGTGGTCTGCTTTTAAATTCTGACAAGATAAATTTTTTGAAGTGTGGACAAATCAAAAAAATTTCAGTTCTTGAATTTATAAGTTCTTTGGAGGTTCTTAAGTTCTTTAAGAGGTACAATTTTTCAAGAGAACATACTGAGCATTTTTGGGACCCGTTAATATAATAATTAATGGGTCCAAAAAATTTTGGTCACAAGCCCCCGCACACACCCCACCCCGATCAGTACATCTGTGATTTTTGACATCATGGTGTTGATGCTAGTAACCTCTGTCTGTGTGAGGACTTGAATTTCGGTAGCAAAATTATTCCAGATGTTGAAGATTATGTGGATGCAGCACCGATGGAATTGCTCAAGGGTGACAGTAGGTGACCCATTACTCAGAGCCATGCAGGAATGTAGTCAGCAAAATGGCTCTATACACACTGATCTTTGTATCTTTCCTTGAGAAACAGGGGAAGAGGGTGAGCAAAAGAATGGTCATCCAGCTGAAAAACAATGCTTCAAAATTATATATTCATCTAACCCATGCTAGCATGGAAGAACGAACATGATAAAATCCTCCCTTGCCCTCTCTCTATCCTTCTTTCTCTGTTAGAAATTGCAGCTAAATATTCCTCAATTCACACTTTACCATCTTAAAAAACAAATGATACTTTGAATAATGTGATCCTCAGATTACTGTACATAAGTAAAAGATGGGATGGTCATGGCTGGAATGCTTTTGATTATAGGTCTACCTCATCAGGATTGGCCTGGGGCTAAAAAAGAATATCCATACACCATTAATATCTTAACCCCATGCACATATATTTGTATAAATATATATATATTACATTTCTCTCTCTCTCTCTCTCTCTCTTGCTGTATATATATATATATATATATATATATAACATCTTCATAATTTAGCATCTATTTTCCATGCAGGCTTGGGTTAGACGGTTTGACTGGAGACTGGCAATGTGGAGAGCTGCACAGACTCCAGTCTATTTTGGCTTGGTTTCTATGGCTGGATGTCCTTCCTAACATCAACCACTCCAGAGAGTGTACTGGGTGCCTTTAACGTGTCACTGGCCCACTGATTTTGATATATACATATATACACAAAGACGTGCTGAAAAGTTCCTGGCTTTAAGGGTATCACGAAAGGGTAGAGCTGTTACCTTTACAGGGGAGGTAGAACAACTATTTAGGAGAAGATATGCAAAACATCCTGATGGTGTACAATATATCTTTCTCTTTTTTGAAGATTTAATGAATGATGGTAGTTCCTACAGTGGATTTTGGTAAAATTGAAGCAAGAGCGTTCATGAAGTTCCTCTGTTTGCAAGTCAAAGGAGTGGCAGAAATCCATGGTGAGATGAAGGAAGTCTTGAAGGATGGTTGTCCATCTTACTCTACAGTGAATATCTGGGTTTCAAGGTTTCAGACTGGTCATTTCAAGGTAACACATGAACCCCAGTCAGGATGACCAACTTCCTTGACCACAGAGGACAAAGCTGATGCTGTGAACTTCATGATTCTCAAGAACTGCTGGATTTTAGCTAAAGTCGTAGCTGGAACTCTGGGGAGTTCCTGCGAAATAGTTGGCCACATCATTCACAACATTCTGGACATGAGAAAGCTTTCCGCAAAATGGCTGGTGAAATGCTTGAATGGAGATCAGAAGAGAATCAGAGTGACAACATCAAAAGCGATTTTGGACCAGTTTGCAGTGAGAGAGGCTGATTTTAAGGTTCGTTTAGTCACCACGGATGAAACTTGGCTTCATCATTATGATCCCCAGATCAAGCAGCAATCAATGGAGTGGCACCACAGTGGTTAACTGCATCCCAAGAAGTTTCATATGCAGAAGTCAACCAGAAGATTCTGACACAGCATTCTGGGACAAAGATGAAGTATACCTCATAAAATACCTGCCACAAGGTCGCACCATCAACGCAGAATACTACATGCCTGTTGGACGAACTGTGTGAAGCTTTGAAGCAGAAACGCAGTTAGAAAGCTGAGCCATGGGGTCCTGTTTTTTCAGGAAAATGCACCAGCATACACAGTACATGAAACTCTACGGAAAATACGTGACTTTGGCTTCGAATTGGTAGACCACCCATCTAACTCTCCTGACTTGGCCCCCTCTGACTATCACCTCTTTCCACAACTGAAGAAGCATCTCAAGGGAACACAATTTCACTCCGATTCAGAAGTTATTGCTGCTATAGAGGCCTGGTTGGAAGCCTAACCTTCCAAGTTCTATTTACAGGGTTTCAAAAAGCTGAAGGACTACTGCTGCAATAAGTGTGTGAATAAAATCATAATTAACTGATACTCAAGCATTTTCTTTTACCCAAAGTCAGGAGCTTTTCAGCACCCCCTCGTATATATATATAAAAAAACAAATAGGTGATCGTCTTTTCGTCAGATCGGACCAAGGAAACAATGTTTTCCATTAGTCTTTCAATTGCTAATACTATCTATCAGTCACAACTCCAGGTAGAAGGAGCAACGTGAAATAAAGTGTCTTGCTCAAGGACATAATACATCACCCAGTCTGTGAATCGAACTCACAACCTCACGATTGCAAATCCAATTCTCTAACCACTCAGCCACGCGCCTTCACATTACAATAAGTGTTTGCAATATAGGTACAAGGCTAGCAAGTCAGGTGAGAGGGCTAGTCAACTATCTTTGCCTTTCATCTTTTCAGAGTCAATAAAATAAAGTACCAGTTAAGTACAAAATATGACATCAGCTTTATTTGAACTCAGAACATAAAGAGCCAGAAAATAATAGCAACAAAACCTTATACTATGAGTCTCAAGTTTTAGACTTTTGCACCTTAAACAGAACAGTTCCAAACATCACAGATGGATTCAGTTGATTGGTTTAATAATTTATCAGTAATGTAGCAAAACTATTTTTTCCTCTCCACTCAAAGTTAATTTTGGGGATAAAAATTTTTTTAAAAGTGATAATACTAACTTTTTGTACTTTTAGCCATGAATCTATAGAATACAATTTAGAATATTAATTATTTCAGTTAAACAAAAGTTAGACATATTATCATCAACATCAATACCTTGGTTCACATCTATATCTCAGCATAAAATGGTTGGATCAACACCCCTTTACGCTAATTTTAACACTAAAAGTGAAATGAATGTCTCAGAAGCTTTACAGTAGAATGCTCAAATATTCAATTTTTCCTAAGTATCACAGATGTAATTCATTAATAGAGAGTAGAAGAATGATATACATCTATATGTAAATCCAAGCTCCCTCTTGTACAACTGAATCAGATTTTGTGTTTACATCAATGTCATCATTAAACGTCCAGGATTTATGCTGGCATGGGTTGGAGAGTGTGTGACCAGATCAAATAGGTCTAACAACTGCATCATACTTCGGTGTCTGCTTTGGTAAGGCTTCCCTCCTAATACCAACCACTTTACAGCATGTACTGGGTGCTTTTTTTTTTCTTCCCCCACTGGCACTAGTGAGGTCACCATGCAGCTTGTAAGACTATGAGCCCCGAGGGAAGGGAGGGGTTGGTTGTATGCTAGGGGACGATGGGTTAAAGTATGAAAGAGTGGAGGGGACGGAACAGGTTCTTATAGAGGAGCTACATAGCTACTCACATTTACTAAGAAAGGGAGAGAACGAATCATTAGGAGCTGCAAAGAGATAAATAGTGGAGATGAGGAGTTCAGGTGGCCCCTCAAGGCATGGGATGAGTAGAAGTGGATGGGTGGTTTTATTTTGTAATTATACACACACACTATATACATAATTACTTTACACTAGCCCTAGTAATTCATGCTAATGTTCATAGACACTTAGTGGTAGAGAGGGCTGCAGTTGTATTTTTCAACCAAGTTAACACAAGTTGTTAGATGCAGGTGTTTTACCTAAACAGATGATGGAAAGCCAATATAGGGATCTCAACCATCATCATCGTTTTAATGTCCACTTTTCTATGTTTGCATGGGGTGAACAGAGTTTATTGAGGCAGATTTTCTATGGCCAGCTGCTCTTCCAAGTGCCAACCCCTACCTGTTTTTGCAGAATATTGGAAACGAATGACACAGCTTGTAATATGACAGAGTCACTCATTTACAACTATCAAGTAACGTCAAGACAAGGAGACACAAACATACTCTCACATCCACCTTCTCAGACGACAGGCGTCTTTCAGTTTCCTTCTACCAAATCCACTCATAAGGCTTTGGTCAGCCCAAGGTGTCATGCAATAGGACTGAAACCTGAAGCCATGTTGATCGGAAGCAAACTTCTCAACCACATAATCATACCTGTGTCTATGTTGAAAACAAAATCAAGACGCCAACTTTAAAGACAAAACAAAGTTGTCACTAAAATTATTTAAAAAAAATCTTTACATTCTCTTTTCCATACAAAAGAAACAGACTGGTTTTTGCAAAAAATTGGAAAACTTTCATAAAAATTATTGGAGCAGGTTTTTCTTTTTTCTCTATATATATGAATGCTCTTTCTAATACCAACTACTCACCTGTGAAATGGGAGTGGTACTTGCATTCAACTAGATAGGCAGAGAAAATAAGTGTAACAAATCTTGTTTTAGGTCATGGTGCAATGATTGTGACCTTGAGTGTATAACTCTCTTTAGAAGTTATTTTTTTTTACGATACACTCAGGAAAAAAAGTAATGCAACAGCACTGCCTCCACAACCACCATCAGCATTTTCAGGAGGAAGTTGTTCCCAGACTAGGTACCTGGTCAAAATGATTGCAACAGCTGGGGAACAGGTCGTGGTGCTGAACTGTTCAATGAATTAAGTACTAAAAGTGGATCTTGGTCAGAATTTCCAACCATAAGGGTTTAGTTTCAGGATCAACCAAGAAACTGAACTCAATTAGTAAATGGCTGAGTATTCCACAGACAGGTGTACTTTTTATGTAATTCTTGAATGAAATCAGCATGACGAGGTCGGACCTTTGAATTACAAGTATAATTAATTCATCTAATGGGCTTCCATCTACCTAATTTTACTCACAAAGTATGGGTTGACTCAAGCTACAGAAAACGTAGAAATAAAATTAGCCATACATCTATTGAAATGGTCTGTCCAATAGAAATTGGAAAAAATCTGCTTTTAAAGTCAGTAAGAGTGTAGGTGCAGTTTGATGGAATGGTTAAGAAGTTTAATTTGCAAATACAAGGTCTTAGTTTCAATTCTGCTGCACAGCATCTTGGGATTAAGCATACTACTTAAAAGCTAAAATAGTTTCTTCTATGGGTGTCTAAATAGTTCCTGTTTAACCAAATTTAACCCACAAGGTTTTGGGCAACCTGAGGATGTGGCAGAAGACAACTTGTCTCAAGTGTCATGCAGTGAGATTGATCCTGAAACCAGAGTTCTGAAAAATTTTAATTACTTAATTACACAACATTCCTGCAACTGAAATAGCTACTTCCTTATGGTTAACTCTTACCGTGTGGACACCGAGAATACTCAGTTCTATGCATTTGAGATGTTAATTCCTTTTTGAAAGTGGGGAACTTTCCAAAGAATTCGTCACATTTGATATGGTGTAGTACACACATTTTATTTTTACTGACCAATAGAAAGAGGTTGTAAGAACTGATTTGCATATGATTAACATGTTACATCACCAATGCAGGGAGGGTTAGCATCTTTCAGCAGTAGCTGTACAAAAAACTGGTACAAGTCCTTTGTCAAAGAAATTCTTCAAGGTATAAGTATAGTTGGTGGGTGGGAGACACACATTATAGGTAAGGAGAAGTTGAGGGTGGGGATTCATGAGTAGTGGTGAGAGAAGATCAGACAGAGGCGACTGAAGTAGCAGTAATATTAATAAAAAAAAGGGTGGAGAGGGGAGACAGCATGTCATTGGAGCAGAGATTGAAGTGTGACTGCTGACCAATTCAACATTTTACTATTTAAGTAATGCCATTACTAGTATATTCCTAAGAAAAACAAATATATATAAGCAGCATTCAGATCACAAAACTGAAATTTATATTAAAAAAATAAAATTTTTATTACAATTCCCAGAGAGAAGACATCATCATCGTCATTTAACGTTCGTTTTTCCATGCAAGCATGGATTGGATAGTTTGACTGGAGCTGGCAGGCCGGGGGCTAACCATGCTCCAGTCAGGTTTGGCTTGGTATCCATAAAACCCATTCATGATCTTTGTTCTTGAAATAAAGTTTTTTTCTCTTCACCTTCTCTATGCCCTAATATATGTGGTGTGTGTGTGTGTGGTAAGAAGCTTGCTTCCCAACCACATAGTTCCGGGTTCAGTCCTACTGTGTGACACCTTGTGCGTCTTCTACTATAGCCTCGGGTCGACCAAAGCCTTGTGAGTGGATCTGGTAGATGGAAACTGAAAGCAGCCAGTATATATATATATAAATAATCTGTAGGTCTATATGTCTCGTCCGTCCATGGTCTATATGCCCGTCCACCAATCGTTGGGTGGCTGTCCAACAATGAGTTCCCGGCCATTATGTCTGCCCACCCTCCAAACCCATTTGTTCCCGGTCTTTATCTGTCTTGTCCCTGGTTCGCCTGTCTACCAAGCACCTGTGTGGTGACATGTGTAAAGCACTAGCGTCGAAAGTCCGGTGCCGGCGGCATGTTGAAAGCACCCAGCACACACTGTGATGTGGTTGGCATTAGGAAGGGCATCCAGCCATAGAAACCAAGCCAAACATGGTGTTAACACCCCCCTCCCCAGCATGCCAGCCCCGGTCAAACTGTACAACCCATGCTTGCATGGAAAACTGACGTTAAAAGAGGATGATGATGATGTCTTTGTTTGTCCCCCCCCCCTCCATCACTTGTCAACTGTTGTTGGTGTTTACGTCCCTGTAACTTTGTGGTTTGGCAAAAAAAATTCTCATAGAATAAGTACCAGGCTTAAAAAAAAGTACTGGGTTGATTTGTTTGACTAAAAATTCTTTGAGGTGGTGCCCCAGTATGGCCACAGTCAAATGACTGAAACAAGTAAAGCATAAAATACACACACACACAAAATCATCATTATTTAATGTCTGTTTTCCATGCTAAAAAAGGTCGACAGTAACTACAAAGTTTCTGCTTGCTCAACTTTGCCAGGACAGTCAAATGAAGGCAAGCAAGCTGAAACTTCAAAGTTACAATCAACCTTTTCCTTCTAAAAGTTTAATATAAACATGTACTCTACTCAAAAGTAAAGAGTAATCCGTCAGTTTAATGTTAACTTGTTTTTATATATAAGCTGACCTAAAAACAAACAAAAGATTATATATATATATATATATATATAGTCTAACCCATGCCTGGATGGAAAAAGAGACGTTAAAGAATGATGATGATGATGATGATGATGATGATGATGATGATATATATATATATATATATATATATATAGATAAGTTTTGTATTTATAAATTATTTCTCTTTTCTGTTACTATTTGTTTATAAAAAAAGACTTTCGTTTGCTCTGGAATATTTTAAACCAATCCAGAATTAATCTTTCAAAGCATTCACTACAGATCACATACTAACAGAGAGAGAAAGAAAGAGAGAGAGAGAGAGAGAGAGAGCGAGGGAGGGAGTCAGCAGACAGAAAGAGAATGTAAAGGAAGCACATCAGACAGAGAGTAGTAGTTTTAGTAGTAATTGGAAAGGAGGTAAGAATACAAACAACCAAATTTCTTCATACTTCACCCACCCCCATTGGTACCCACTGCACACATTACCTTAGTCACTTCAATAAACATTCACCAAACTACAAGTGGCGCCAATGAAATGCTTGGCTGGCATTAAGCCAATTCTGAGGGCATCAGAAGTCTCTGCTATCTTTTAATCTCTTCAATGGCTTACTGGACTAATAGCTCTAAGCAGTGGTGTATTCGCAAAACAACAAATAAGTTCTGAGCAATGGTGCATGGCGAAAGACAAATGTAGAAGATGGTTAGCATACCATTCAACAAGATAAGAGAGCAGCACTATGGAGGAGAAGGAGGAGAAGTAGCGACAACTAAACAATATTAACTGAATACAACCCCAAATAACTAAAGCGTTACAGATATAGTCACAGATGCAAGCTATTTTGTCACTGCCGAAAAATTTAACGATAAAATACTAATAAAATAAGCAACTGTTTCTAGAACGAATCTTCACAGCTCAGAAAGCAACAACAGGGTCCATATTGCTTTAAGGAAAAAATGCTGTTGGTCGCAAAAGATTTAAAGGAAGCTTAATCATCATCATCATTTTAATGTCTGTTTTTCCATGCTGGCATGGGTCGGACAGTCTGACAAGATCCAATGAGCTACAGGGTTGCATCAAACTCTAATGTTAACTTCAGCATGGTTTCTGCAGCTGGATGCCCAGCCTAATGGCAACCCCTTTACAGTGTATGCTATTCTTTGTGACACCGGCACAAGTGAGGTTGTCAATTATAAATTAGGTAAGGGTTTTGAGAATAGGAGCTTCATTTTGGTGAAGAATTTAGATTCTTAATACTTTTTCTATAAGATATTTTCCTCTTTTGCCATCAGTTTTCTTACATTATTTCCAAACAAAGAGACCTGTGAGTGAACTGATTCCAATTTTGTCACGGTCATAAAATCCCAAATTCCTTCAAGTAGAAAACTTAAATTTGGCTTCCTTGAAGAAAACATAGCCTCATCAGTATTTATGAAGCCCACATTTTTTTCCTTTACCAGTTTCAGCTCAAGAGCTGTGGCCATGCTGGGGCATTGCTGTTACATGTGCAATTCAAAAAATGCTTTCATGCTTTGCACAACTAGCAAGCTCTCCTGCCTTCCAAACTACAGCTATTCCTTCTGGGCTAATAACAAAAGGGTCTTTACAAACACAAACTTTGCAGTATCCTCCTACCCTCTAATTCCACCCAACTCCCCATGGCAAACACTAAGCACTCTTTGGTTTTACTCTTGTCAGACAAACCACCACATACACATCAAATATAAAAAGCACTTCTAGTCACCTCAAACCAAAATGCCACTAGGGAGCTAGCTGCTACCCTTACCATATCTACAACCTTCCCACCTCTCTCTGCATCCTTTCAGATCTTTGGAAACCTGCATGTGTGTCATACCCAACAAAGAAAATATATCTGACCCTTCCGCCACACACAACTATTGACATCACTTTCAACATATCAAATGTGATGTTGAACCATCATCTTGTCTAACATCTTGAATCCTTCTGCCTCCTCAACGACCACCATTATGGCCTCGTGAAGCAAGATCTACTGGAAACTTGCTCTGCGTAACTCACCAACAGCCAGCCCTCCACTCTTCATATGAATCCCCAAATTAAAATGGCCACATTCAAGGCCCATTGCTCTCACCTCTTGCATCAGACACATAATCACAGCATGAGTACATGGAGTTTTCTCTCAACACACTATTGACATTCAAAGATTATCAATCATGTCCACTTGTATGCAGCTGATACTGTCCCTCATTTTAGTCTAATTTTCTGCTTGCAACCTAGACACCTCACAACAAACCTGTTATCTCCATAAACAGAGAGTTTGATAACATTCTCTAAAGATCCTTACCAATCTTATATCCTTCAACAACACAAAGATCCGATCACAGCACATATGAAGTAAACACTCCAGCCATTCCTAATCATGGACAACACTCAACTGAAACCTTCAAGATCATTGACGATCTCTTCTCATGACCTCATATCCACAACTAAGAAACACTTTAGTAACCAACAGTTGCGAACAAGGCACAAGTCACACCTCTGGCTGCATACACAGACCTCCATGACCACACCCATGCAAAATGATCACCGGAATGATTGACAGAGTTAGTTGTTCACCAATGTACTGTCTTCTTGCTCTGCTTTTTTTCTACTAACACTGCAGTGGTATTGGCACCTTGTAACTGACGGATCTTGCGCTACTTCTATTCAGGCATGGCTGTGTGATTCATAAGCTTGTTTTTCAAAAATGTGGTCATGGGTTCAGTCTCATTGCATGGCACCTTGGGCAAGTGTCTTCTACTATAGCCTCAGCCTGACCAAAGCCTTGTGAGTGAATTTGGTAGATGGAAATTCTCAGGCATTACTTGTTTCTTCCTGTCACCTCTATTATGTTTGCCTCCTCTTCCCAGACTTGCCACGAACCACTAATTCCAATCATTCTTTCCCAGGACATACTGCCCCTGTTTTCCTTACAACCATCAACTTGCGATTATTCAAGAGCATCAACCACATCAACCTCATCTACGCCAGAGAGCTGGCAAAGGCTGTAGAACAGTCCCTTCTTTCAGAACAAACTTTTAATACAAGCACACATTCCCATGTTGTATAGTGTGTTTCTAAATAATGTTGGTACATGACTACACTCATTAAAAACTTGAAGGCCATCAAAACAATGCACAAATAAATGAGATAAGAAACACTTTAATAAATCAGCCAATCAGTATATCTGAAATACAATAGGATTAATATAATTTGAACCTATTATATTATTGAAACGATAATTGAATTTGTCATTATGAACTAAGTTTAGCTCATTCATTAATCATTTTACTTCCTTTTTTTTTTTTGTGTGAAATCATTTATAATGCTGCAAATAAATTGAATATCAACGATTTCTACCACTGGGATTTATTTTCTGCGTTAACATAAATTTACAAAAACCTTTATATGTCTGGTCCAAAGACCTATCGTCAGAAGGAAGCAGTCCAAGAATGTCTAGTTACATCAATTTCGTTATTTTATTTAAAATGCTCAGGGTTAGCAGCAGCTAAACATTTCTTGGACTGCTTCCTTCTGATGATAGGCCTTTGCACCTGAAATATAAAGGTTTTTGCAAAGCTTTCTGAATTATTAGAAGCTTTCTTTATTTTCCTTTTGTTTTTCTATATAAAAAAAACAACAAACAAATTGAGTAGGTGCAGGTGCTGCTGTGTGGTTAACAAATTTAATTCTCAATCACATAGTTTCAGGTTCAGTCCCATTGTATGGCACCTTGGGCAAATGTCTTCTACTATAGCCTTAGCTTGATCAAAGTTTTGAGAATGGATTTGAAAACTGAAAGAAACCCATTGTATGTATGTATATATATGGGTGTGTGTGTGAGTTGATGTCCCTTTTCTTGACAGCATATGATAGCTGTAAATGAGCATCACTATCATACAAGCGGTGTCCTTTGTTTCCAATCTTTCACGAAAATGTCCGGCCATCAAGTAATGTTATTTTATTTAGAAACAGGTGAGGGTTGGCAACAGTAAGTGCATTTGACCATGTAAAACCTGCCGCAACAAATTCCATCCGATCAATGCGAGCTTGGAAAAGTGGACATTAAAATGATCAATTACTTGTTTCAGTCATTGGCCATACTTTAACTGCTAAGTAATGAGGATGTAAACAAATCAAACGCCTCTTTGTCAAAGGGGTGGGGAGGGCAAACAAACACAAGGACATACACACATAAAAAACCCTAATAAAATATGGTGTTGCTCTATTTACTTTCACATGATCCAAGGAAGGGCAAAGGTCACTTCTGAGGTACCATTTCCTTGCCCCTCCTTTCTAGTTGGATTAAGTAAGTTATTGCTCACATAGCATAATGTTCAATCTATATTTTGTTGCCTCAGGCACTGCACATTTTGATACATTGGGGGGGGGGCTTTCTATTAAAATTCCAGTTAATGGTAGTCATTTTGAACAGATCAACTTTACCTGCCTCTATTGCAGTCATTACTTTCAAAATGAGAGACATGAAAGCAAACTTGGTGCAGCATTCTTGAGGCTGCAACATGTCTAGTTAAGTCCCCTCCACTAAATATTTTTCTCTTCAACACTTTTTATACCAACCCATCTGAGACTGCCCCTATTCTATGATAAAAACTTTCTGCTTTAAAGTGGTCTAAATTAAAACCTTCCATTGAAATTTCATGTTTAGATTGCAAACATCAGCTGAATAATAAGTCATTTTGTCAAGTTCTTCATTATTTTCAAAATGAATTGAGACAAAAGCACCGTATTGCAACAGAAATACAGCAACAAAAACTACAAGCTTCATTTATGTTCCAAACACCAGCTTAACAATGACAAAATTATTTCACTAAATTCTTCATTATTTACAAAATTATTTGAAACAAAGGGAGCATATTTCAACGGAAATATGGTAACAAAAAGCTTAAAGTGGATCTAAATTAAAAAATCTCCCATCGAATTCTCATGTTATGTCCCAAACATAAGCTTAATAATGACAAAGTCATTTTACTAAATTCTTAAGCAGTGTATTTCAAGAGAAACATGATAACAAAAGAGGTCAATACAAAATCTGCTGGACCAGAATTTTGACAAGAGGTTCAGCCACATCTTATAGGAGTCATTCTACTTGGAAAATAAGTGACATTGAAATGTTAGTGTTCAGGAGAGTATCCAGATTAAAGACCACCACCCCCCATTAATAATACAAGCTTTTTACAGTTCTCATTTACCAAATTCACTCACAAAGCTTTGGTCAGCTTGGGGCTATATATAGCAGGAGACACTTGCCCAAGGTGCTACACAGTGGTACTGAACCCAAAATCGTGTGGTTTGGAAGCAAACTTCCTACCACACAGCCACACCGGCACCTACAATAATCAACATCTACATGCAAAAGTTAAAACCTGAAAAAATTATATATAAAAAACAAAATAACAAACCCTAAAACAAGCTAGCTTTTACCTTGAATTTGCAAATTATTTTATGTATAAAAGATGTGTGTGCATGTAACCATTATCTAAAATTAGAATGAAGAAATTGTAACTAGGATTTGAGAGAAAGAAGAGATAAACCAGAGTAAATGTGAAATGATTAAAAGAATAAATAAATAAAAGAAATTTAAAGATGGTTCTTGAAGTTTAGCAGAAGAAGAGAAGTATTGGTGGGAGAGAGAGAGAGAGCAAGTAGCTGTAATATATATATAAAAGTAGGTCAATGCTGCTAGCATTCCAACCTGGAAATATTTGATCTAGAAAGCTTATTGTAACATGAAAGAGAAAAGAGAGACAAAAGAATAGAGCAAGCAATAACAACAGTCACAGCAGCAACAACAATAATAAAAAAAATAATAATAATAGTAATGATTGAGTAGATGAAACAAAAAACATAAATGCTGGGTAGTAGACCATATATACATAGGGTGTTCAACACCTGTACAAGCAAATGTTTGAGAAATAAGTGCCCAAACACTTAAAAGGGGAAGAGCTAGGTAGGGAGTGAATGATAAAGCCAAGTTATAAAAGATCTGAGCTGATGGTATTAGAAAGAATAGGAATTTGGGACTGAAATGCATTAATTAACTTCCAAGTTACAGACAAAACAAACTGATTTTTTACCCCCCCCCCTTCACCGCACACGAGGAAAGAAAAAAAATTAAGAATTCAATATTGATAATTAGAATTTAATAATAATAGTAAAAAATAATGGGGAAAAAAAAGATTTGGAAAAGGATAAATAGATTATTAACATTCATTAGCACCAACAAAACAATACCATATATATATATATATATATATATACACACACACACCAAATATATACACACACAATTTGAATTTTATCCTATCTCTAGCAGATTGTTTAATAGTTTAGAGGAACGTAGTGAAAAGAAAAAAAATTCCAGCAAACCTTTTAAAAATCTATCCTTAACTCTTTCACGTCAACTTTAGTGATTAGAATAACCACATTTGTTCATTTTACATCTGTTCTTTCATGCTAGCATGGATCAGACAAATGCATATTATTTAGACATTTTTTTTTTCTTACAGTCAGATGCCCTTCCTGTTGCTAATCTTTACCAGTTTTCCAAGGGAATTTTCATCTCACTCATCTTTGAAAGTGCAGAGCTACCAGACGATCTGTTGACAGGGTAATGTTAATAAATGTCACCACCCATAGCTCAGCTATGGACAGTATAGAGAATGTAAGTATTCACTTACACAGGTACATATACATAATATATAATCTTTTGTAAATTGGTTGACTAATGGATACAGAAGACACTAGTTCAAGGTCTTGCACAGTGGGACTGAACCTGAAATCATGTGGTTGCTATGTGAATTCAAAATTATATAGCCATGCATACACAAGTTTGTGTTTCAATTACTTTTCAAAATAATCAAGAAATTTCTTACAATAGCAAGTAAGTAATAAATGATATTTTGATTGCAATTTTAATGATAAAGAAAAAAAGGGCAAGCTTTTTAAATATAACTGGTTTGGTAATCCGAGACCAGAATTTGCAATGAAAAAGTTAAGGGTTGACCGAACACACATTACAGCATGTGTTTTATTATGAGTAAATGTTACTTGCACTTACAAAATCCCACCAGGAGGGAGTCTCTATGTAGTCTCTTAACCTGCTAAAAATAGCAACCAAATTTCCTTCGAATCATGCTGTACCATCTTACAAAAAGACAGACAATATCAATGTAGTCCCTAATATATATTATGACAGGATGGTCATATTTGAAACAGTTTTAGATCGTAGCCCCCTACTCGATCCATATTGACTTGGGACTAAACAACAAAACTGTGATGTAGGTGTAATGCTAAACTTAAAAAAAAAAAAACACAAAAAATACACCTTTGTTGTTTTCCTTGACTCTATAATAATCCTAACAGCCACAATTACATTGGATTGCAATAGAAACTACAAAATATTTTGCAAATTAGACCCCCAAAACAGGTGCATGCAGGACTGTGTGATTAAGAAGCTTGCTTCCCAACCACGTGGTTTTGGGTTCAGTTCCACTGCATGGCACTTTAGGTAAGTATCTTATACTTATAAGTTTGCTTAGGGAGTGGATTTGGTAGATGGAAACTGAATACAAAAACAGTAAATACAATGGAATATTGCAACAGAAATATGGCAACGAACAGGTTAAAATATTAGTCGCTTAAAAATGAATGCTAAAGTTTTCATAAATTTGTAAATCTATATATATAACAGGCTTTCAGACATGTAATAAAACAGAATACTAAACAATCATACCTTGAAATGGCTCGGTCTAATTTGACAATATAATATATAGCACAATGACATGAAAGGAAATGAGCATTTTATATACATATAATTTATGAATAAATTTAAATATTTAAAAACAGCGAGCACGCCTTTTATCTCATTGTGTATAACACTTTCTATTTAGTTACAGCACAAATGTACATGTTCTTTTCATCTGATGGTATGTGTGAATGAGGTTGACTTAGTACTGACTGACTTGTCTGACCTTATAACCTTTCAAGATTGCTGGCAAACTTTCAAAGCATGTCTATAACACTTGCTAAGTAAACTGAATTCATTTCCTAACTGATCATTTAGTCTACCGACAATAATGAAAGTTTGATGTAGTTTAATCCTTTAGCATTTAAACCAACCATACCCAACCTAAATATTCTACCTGTTTTATGTTCAAACTGGTCAGATTCAGCCTCTCACACCTATCCTACAATGTGATTTTAAAAAGAAATAAACACAATCATATCAAAATCTTGAAGCTACAAGATAATAGGCGCGGCGTGGCTGTGTGGTAAGAAGCTTGCTTCCCAACCACATGGTTCTGGGTTCAATCCCACTGC
>JAOPUL010003388.1:101591523-101601533 GCA_027564515.1 Octopus rubescens
AGAGAGAGAGAGAGAAGGCAAGCACAGAGAGAGAGAGAAGGCAAGCGTAGAGAGAGATAGAGAGAAAGGGCGAGAGAGTGAGAAAGACGACAAGAGTAGCGAGCGAGAGAGAAGGCAAGCGTAGAGAGAGATAGAGAGAAGAGGCAAGAGAGTAGAGGCAAGAGTAAAGCGAGATAGAGAGAAGAGGCAAGAGTAAAGCGAGATAGAGAGAAAGGGCAAGAGTAAAGCGAGATAGAGAGAAGGCAAGAGAGTAGAGAGAGAAAGAGAGAAGGCAAGAGAGTAGAGCGAGAAAGAGAGAAGGTAAGAGAGTAGAGCGAGAAAGAGAGAAGGCAAGAGCAGAGAGAGGGAGAGAAGGCAAAAGCAGAGAGGGAGAGAGAGAGGGAGGGAGAAACAGTGAGAGAGAAAGGAGAGATAGAGATCAATGAAAATAGTTCGGTTTATTATGGAAATTAATATGAAGCAGATGAAAGTAAACATATCGCTTTATAAAAGAACGTTGAGAGATTAAAATAAGGCGGATGTGTTAAGTTGTGTAGCACTATCTAAAAGAACTTAATATCAGCTTTACTACAAACATAAACCTTCAACAGATTACAAACAATTTCTGAGCAGACTTTCCATCATTGGAATAGCAATGCGAAAGATTACGGAACCTATTACCAAACTGACATCTCTCTCCCTCTGAGGAACATTATCAAGTTTCAAATAATGATAGACAGAGCTGATAGGAGAGAGAGAGAGAGAGAGAGAGAGAAAGAAAGAGCGAGAGAGAGAGAGAATAAAGGCAAGCCAAGATTATCAAGAATGATAATGTTCGTTCACTCAGAAGCCAGTAGTAGCTATATAGCAAGCAAGCAATGAAATATCATTTGAGAAAGAGAGACAGACTGACAGAAACAGAGCTAAAAAGAGCAGGACGGACACGGACACACACAGAGGCAGACAATAACATAAAATAAAAATATAATAAAATAAAATAAAACACAGACATTAAACTAAAAAAAAATAGAAAGAAAGGAAGAAAAACAGAAAAGGTTTGGCCATTGATAAAAAGCAGTAGGCCATTTAAGATGAAAAGGAGAAGAAATTAGCAACAATCCTACTCAAATAACTCGGTCCTTTTGAAGTTTTCTAAATGTGAGCTCTGGTAAATAGAAAGAGAAGAAAAGAAAACAGAAGATAGGAAGGAAGTAGTGAAGGAGGGGAAAGGGAATGAGAGAGAAAGAGGGAGGGAGAGGGGAAGAGCGAGTGAGAGCGGTAGAGCAGGGGAGGATAAAAGAAAAAACTGAAGCAGTTATTTAGTGCAAGATTTTTTCTATATTAGCTCACTGTCCGAGATGGAGAGGGTATCCTCAAAAGTTCACATAGAATAATAATAATAAAATTAATAAACAAATAAATAAAAGAAAGTCAACAGCTTTAGAGGTTTGTCGTTCAGATTTTGAATTTTCTTTTCTCTTTTTTTGTTTTGAAATCCTGGTGGTGGAGAGCAAAAAGAGAAAGACAGAAAGAGGAGGGGGTGAGAGGAAATTAAAGGAACGAAAAGAGAGGGGAGAAAAGAGGAAGGGAAAAAAAGATTCTGAGAGAGAGAGGTTGTCAAGAGAAAGGAAGAGTAAATGAGACAAAGGGAGAGTAGTCGAGAGAAAGAGCTGGTGAGAAGGAGAGTGTATTGTAAGCGAGAAAGACAGTAAGTGGATGCGTTAATGAGAGAGAAAGAGAGAGAGTGAGAGAGTGAGAGAGCTTTACTTTATCAGCTCAAATTAGAGTGCATAGGGTCAGTGATTAAGTTTTTGAAGTGAAAGCTCAAAGGTTTCACTACGTTTGAAACAGTAATTTTTGCTTTGACAACTATTTTGTTAAATAAGGAATTTTGACTTTTGAAGAGAACATAGATCCAAAGTAGGGCCATTTGCTTTCAGAACCCGAGATAAATTTGGAAAAACAGCAACTGATTATTACTAATCTCTCTTCTCATTTCACAGAATCCTGGGTTTTTTGTTTGTTTTTTTAGAGGTTTAAAAATTGAGTAATTGAGTAAACCCACTAGAGCAAATCGACAGCACAATAACAGATAACTGATTAAGTGCTTATGGTAAACCATGAATGAAAGTTCCAGCTGTTTGATCAATGGAAAATCTATTCATTGTATTCATCATCATTTTAACGTCCATTTTTTCATGCTTGCATGGGGCAGGCAGAGCTTACTGAGGCAGATTTTCTACAGACATGTGACTTTCCTGTTGCCAACCTTCACCTGTTTCCCCAGCAAAGTAATATTTTCCAGACATGTTCTCACAATATATTGGAAATGAATGCGTAGCAATCATATACAATTATAGAGTGACGTCAAGGAGACGCAAACACATGCACGACAGGCTTCTTTCAATGTCAGTATACCAAAATCCACTCACAAGGCTTTGGCCAGTCCAGGGCATTCGTAGAAGACACTTGTCCAAGGTGGAATGGGTTGGATGGTCTAAGATGATCTAATTGATCAGAGGACTGTGTCGTGCACCAATATCTGTTTCAGCAGGGTTGGCAACAAGAAGGGCATCCAGTTGTAGAAAATCGCCTAAACAAATTCTTTCTAACCAATGTAAATGTGGAAAAGTGGACGTTAAAATGATGATGAGATAGTTGCTCATCAGTGCAAATATTTGTATCTTTTAACCCTTTAGACAGACTTGGCCTTACAGTGTGTGAGCAAGGCTGGACCTTCGAATTAAGAGATACGATCCATACGAGAGGCTTCTGAATAGTTTTCATCAGTACAATGTTACAAGATTTGGGGGGGGGGGGGTAAGAGACGACGACGACTTAAGGCTAGTGTTTCAGACACTTGACTGTTGCATCATAGGGTCAAAACCACTACTACAGGGAAAGAGTTTCTTAACCACTCTGCCATGCATTGAAGACAACCCCTTAGACTTACTTTGAACTTTTGGACTGATGATGGGATCATCAGATATCAGTTAATTTTAAAGCAAAGGAGAACAGAAGGTACATTTCACTGCACTTGGTAACTACGGGCTTAGAGATGTGATGAGAATAATATAGGAGGGGATAAGTTTGGAAACTGCTAAATTTTGCAGCAAGGGAACTTCAACTCGAGTTATCTTCTGCTCTTAAACCCAAACCATTAATCATAATTTGGGTGGATGTTGCTTCACAAGAGGATAGAATTTTTTTAACTGCAGTCTCTGAATTGGATAAAAGACATTTCAGTTTTGTTAGAAATAGTTTTCAAATACAAAAATATTATCAACTGGATTAAGTTGATAATCTTTCCAACTAATCAAACATTAAAACAAAAGTTTGCCTTTCATCCTTCTTGGGTCGAGTTAATCGACTTACTCCCTCCAACGAAATTGCTGGCCTTGTGCCAAAATTTGAAACCAATATAAGCCCAACTTAAAATATAGGACCCAGAGACTTGGGGGGGGGGAAGAAGAGACATTTCTTGGAAAGAAAAGTGTATCTTATATGCTATCAGTGTTTTAGAGGATTGCAGGTTAAAATGGCTTTTTCACAACATCAGGTATGAAAAATATCTACAGTTATTCAGCATAGAATTTACAGAAATACAAGCAACTAGTCTATCATCACAGAGTTTCAGGCTACACTGTTGGAGCAAGAATTGTCTCGACAAAGCTGCAAGAAAAGTCTGTCACAGTCAAGACAATAAAAAGTAGGCTGGGATATGATGCACCCCCCCCCCCAAAAAAAAACAAACAAGTTGAATGAATTTGGAGAGCTGAAAGTTGATGGGAGATAGAAAAATAAATAGTATATGATTCTCTCTTTAAACAATTCTAGTAACAAGTTAGAAACACTCAAGTGGTAAGGAGCAACAAGTATTGTGACAGGACAAGCAAACTTCAAAACTATGCAAAGAAAGTGTGTGTGTGTGTGTGTGCATAGTGCATGTGTGTGAGAGAGAGAGAGAGTGTGTGTATATGTGTATGTATAAATGTTCATGTGTGTGTGTGTGTGTGTGTGAGTGTATATATATATATATATAAATATAAATTTATAAAGCCATATCATCTAGAATAAAACAAGCTGTAATTTGGTGCGGCCATCCTCTTTTCGACACAGTTTCTTTGTAATCAGCACAAGTTAGGAGAAGATGGTTTCGTACAAGTGAATTAGAGCAATGTTCTAAAGCTCGCTGCTGCTCTTATTACCAACCACTTAACTGTAAGGTGGGAGTTGATATCTATCTTATTTGGCAAACTAAAATGTGCATGGCCTGAGGACTTCAACCTCAATGCTGATGTTTACATTTCTGAAAGAAATATATACTGAGTGAAATGTCTGAGAGAAGCAGTTTTACAAAACAACAGACTTCTTTTTTTTTCTTTGGTAGAATTTAAGAATAGATTGCAACACAGAAGGAGGGATTATAAGTGAGTAATGTGATGGCTTTTTCTTCTAATGATTTTGTCCCAATCAAGGCTCAAGGCTACTGTTGCGTAAGGGACTACAAATAGGGAATAGAAGGGGCCTTTAAATTCAAAAAAATGTCAACTGACAGAAAGCTTAAAGGATTGAATATCACAGACCAGAGGAAAACAAGATGATGGTAGTGAGTTCCGGAAAGTAGCACCACTTGGTAAGAAGCTATTAGAAAAGGACTTATGACAAACAGGAAGCTCAACGGAGAAACGATGTGACTGGGAAGAAAAGCAGGCAATACGTTTAAAGGTCTTGACAGAGAATACTAGACTGGAAAGTTCATCAGTGTAATGACCATGGAAATATTTATAGAACAGATACAATGAAGATACATTTCAATGACAAACCAAAGACTCCCAACCTAGTAGAAAGAAGAGGGCCCACCATGTTAACAACACGATTCTGGTTCAGAGAAGGCACCAGGCCAAAACGAGAGCAATATGTAAGATCTTAGCACGCAGGGCAAAATGCTTAGCAGTATTTTACCAGTCTTTACATTCCGAGTTCAAATTCCGCCAAGGTCAGGGTTGATAAAATAGTACCAGTTGAACACTGAGGTCGACATTATTGACTTACTCCCTCCCCCGAAATTGCTAGCCTTGTGCCAAAATTTGAAATCAATATTTAATGTAAGATTGAATGGTGTCTTATAGAGAAGCAAGATACTATCAAGCATAAGAAATTCAGTGCAGCTATGGCAGTCTAAAAGTGTCTGAAGGGAAAGGTCCTTGTAAATACAACACAACAGCAGGGTAAAAATGTTAAAGTTTACTAATGAATTATAGGTTGGTTAATATAGTAATTAGGCCATTTGCTAGATCAGATTGAAAATCTGATAGGTACAGGCATGGCTGTGTGTACCATGGGCAAAAGTCTTCTACCATACATAATACCAGGCTGACCAAAACCTTGTAAGTGGATTTGGTAGATGAAAACTGAAAAGCATGTGTGTGCGCACGTGTTTGTCTTGACATCACAAGACAATTGTAAAACAAGCATTGCTGTCATACAAGCAATATCATTCATTTCCAGTCTTCCATGAAAAACATGTCTGGCCATGGGGAGATATTATTACCTGGCTTGGAAACATTAAGGTTGGAAGCAGGAACAATATCCGACCATACAAAATCTGCCTCAACAGATTCAGTCTGACCTATGCAAGAATGGAAAAGTAGACATTAAATGATGATGATGATTGGTGTGTGTGTGCACGCGCACACAAAAGGGCAGATATGATTGTTTATAGTTGTACTTCTCTGAAAATCACTGAGCTTACAAACAGGGACATGTTACCATTTGCCTTCAAACAAATCATTCACTGGTGTTTGCAAAGACATGTGGAATAAAAGATCCCTTTGAAAATAGGTAAAGAGTTAGAGATAGGATGGGCATCCAGCTGTAAATAATGTATTTATCTAACTCATACTGGCATGCAAAAAATAGATGTGAAACCAAACAAACAAACAAAAAGAATGAAATGAAAGAGATTCTTTCATTTACTATAAAAAAATATATTAAAAAAATACTAAAATAGACTTGAAGGATTTACACATCTGTTGAGAGCTTTTGTGATGAAAACGGAAAAGAAAGAAAAAAATGGGTTGAAAAGTTTGTGTGGATAGTTAGTTACAAAGTTATTAATTTGCATTAGAAGTTGCAGTGAGTGAGATTAAAGAAAGACATCTAACAAATAACAGGCATATTTAAAATTTCTAATAAAATAGAATGTTGCGATTTGTAACATCAAAGGGAAATGGAAATTTGTGTTATTTGAAATAAGTGAATGAGATTTTAAGTAGTAATAGGGAGGAAAATTAACAAGTTAGTAATGTAGCACAAAGATGTGGGCTGTGTGGTGAAGCTTGCTTCCCAACCACATAGTATCAGGTTCAGTCCCGTGGGCAAGTGTCTTCATTCATAGCCGCAAGCCGACCAAAACCTTGCGAGTAGGATTTTGTAGACCAAAACTGAAAGAAGCTCATTGTATATATTTATATATGTAAATGTGTATGTGTATTTGTGCATGTACCTTTGTCTTGACATCATGTGATGATTGTAAACGAACATCACTGACATACAAGTGATGTTGTTAGTTTCCAATCTTCCGTGAAAAACATGTCTGGCTATGGAGAAATATTACCTTGCTTTGAAAACAGGTGAGACTTGATTTGACAACAGGAAGGGCATCCAGTTGGAGAAAAACCTGCATCAACATATTCTGTCTGACCCAAGCAAGCATGGAAAAGTGAACCTTAAAATGATGATGACGAACTGAGAGAGAAACAAGGCATAAGAGGAACTGGAGGTAGTGTGGAAGAGAAGATTACAATGATATGGGAATGTAATACATATGGAGGATGACAGCTGAATAAAGACATGTAGGGTACTCAGAATAGACAGAACCTGTGGAAGAGGCAGATCTAGAAAGACAAGAGATGAAGTGGTGGAGACTGATCTAAGGATGCTCAACTTCAAGAAGGTGATGAAAAAAGAATGCAATGATCAGTGACATACAATAATAACCCTTTCTACTATATGCACAAGGCCTGACATTTTGGAGAAGGGGGATAGTTAATTATATCAACTTCTGTGCTTGACTAGTACTTTATGTTATCTATCAACCCTGAAAGGATGAAAGGCAAAGGTGACTTCGACGGTATTTGAACCTAGAATGTAAAGAGTCGGAAGAAATACGGCTAAGCTTTTTGTTCAACACACTGACAATTCTGCCAGCTTGCCACCTTAATAATAATAATTCTTTCTAATTTTGACACAAAGCCAGCAGTTTTGAGGGGAGGTGTTCAAGCCGATTACATAAAAGTACTTGACTGGTCCTCACTTTATTGAGCCCGAAAGGATGAAAGACAAAGTCAACCTCAGTGGAATTTGAACTTGGAACATAAGGAGTCACAAAAAAATAAAAAAAAAAAGAAAAAAAGAGAGGTAGTTCAAGAAGATTTTAAAAATGAAACTTAATGAATTTCTAATTTGAAAGTATGGGGTTTACAAACTGGAAAGAAAATTCAAAAATAAATTTCTTTACACTCACTCTCACACACACACACACAGAGCTATATAAACAACATAAGAACCAAAACCCACAATTTGAGAAATCTGTTTGATGCTAGGTGATTTTTTTTCTCTTACACACGTAGACTTCATTTGAACCAGATGGAAAATGAAACTTATCTTCAACTTAACATGAGGTTGTTGCTGTTAAATTATCTCCCTTTATTCTAGGATATCAATTTCTTTGCATAGGAAAAAAAAATAAATAAAAAATTTAAAAACAACACCAAGAACATGGTTAAAACAATTTTATATACTAGACTTTTCAAATTAGCACAAGCTGGGTTTAGATGTGAAAATGTGTAGTTACAGAATACATTTTTACATAGCAGGATCTCGCTATAAAAAGCAATCACTGAGCCATTAAATAAGATTGGCGCCTACCTTTAAAATTTGAATGAAAAGCCTAGTTATTCATTTACATTCATTTTCGTTTTTATTCAGCCTATTAGCAACAGTTGTAATATTCCAAAGCAATTATCATGCCATTAAACAATTGAAGGACATGAACCACATCCACCTGCCACTCTTATTATAATTAAGATTTGGATGAGGTACAAAAGCTTGTGAAACGGTCATTATCACACAGTGTTTTCTGCACTACTCACTCATCCATGTTCCATGATGGCTGGCATTGGGTCAAACGGTACAACAGGATCTGCTGATCACTGAAAGAGCTGTGTATTGTGCTCACAGTGTATGCTCTGGCATGGTTTCTATGGCTGGATGCCCTTCCTGATGTTGACAACTACTTTAACATCATGTATTGAGTGCTTCTTTTTCATGCCACCAGTACTAGAGAGTTTATCCCATACAGCTTGCAAGACTACAAACCCTGAGGGGGTAGCTTTTATACTGAGATGAGAGAAGGGGATCAGAGCAAAACAGGTTTCTGAAGAGAAATGACATAATTAACAAAAAGATATTCACTAACCCTAGGGCATTCAAATTACTCTGTCAAATGCTATGCTTATTTATTCACAATGTTTTTCAATTAATCATGTATTCTCTCATAGCTCCAATATTTTGATGATGCGATTGGTTATTGTGAGAATGACAATGTAAGGTAGGTGTGAGAGGCCAGATCTGGCCAGTTTGAACATAAAACAAGCAGAATATGTGGGCCGGATATGGCTGGATCAAAGGCTAATGGGTTAAAATATCAAACAGTGTAAAGTGGTGTAAGATACACCTGGCTGTTAATAAAGACCGATCACAATTTAGCTCTACTGTACACAAAAAAAAAGAGAGCAGCATTAGATTGCATAGTGCTATGCTTTATTGTTGTAATGGGGTTAGGGAAAAATGGTAAAACCATGTATTTATATCCCCGACTCAAATAACTACACAGATGAACTCTTCAAAAATACCCACCCTATTAAATCTTTCTATATGTTCCTTAATAGCATCTTTGCTGAAATGTAATTAACCATGCAGTTAATCCTTAATATAGTTTTTTTTGTAAACTCATCTGTTAAGATGAAAAGGAGGGTGGCATGGAGGAGCAGAAATTCATGAGTCTATAAATTGGTTCTTTAAGCAAAAGTTGGCTATGTGTGTTGCCATCATTCAGTAACTCTCTGTACCCTTCCTTATCAAGCCTAACAGTATCAAATGGCCAATAAAAAAAAATATATATATATATAGAGAGAGAGAGAGATGGATTCCATTCCTGACCCCCTGCAAGCCAAATGTCAGCTGTGCTGTGTGAAGGAAAGTCAAATAAAGTAAAGAAAATAGTAGGTTTGAAGACTGGTTCAGTTTTAATACCATCATATTTAAATGGAATTAAATAATTCAAACTTAATTCAAATGTAAATAACAATAACAACAATAATAATGAAAGAAAACATTAAACCAAATATCCTATACAAACAAACATCTAATTATAAAATGAGAAAAAAAAACCTAAACTTAAAAACTTAAAATACCAAAGTGGGGGTGGATGGAGTAAGTATGAAGGGATGAAAAACATCTAGCCACTTTAAACACACACAAGATATAAACTTAATCCAAGTTTATCCTACCAGCCCATTTCAACTCTGTCTGCTAGCAATAAAGATAAGAAACATAAATGTACAGAATTTCCTTTGAGGAAAAAAAAAAAAAAACCCCAAACACAACGAAAAACAATTTTGTAGCTGGTTATTAATAAAATGGAGAGCTTCAAGGAAAGAAAACAAAAATAGGTTACTGGAAGAAGGAAGAGGATCTTAGCAAATGTATATATTTAGATCCAGACAAACCAAAAGACAGGAAATTTCAAATGACACTCTCTGCAGCTTACATTCTTTGAAAGTCTGATCCTACCAATAGTTAGAACTAATTACAGACTTGGCGCTATTATTATTATTACAAGAACAAAGACAAAAGAAAAGTCACGCCATTAATACCTGCCCTTTTGGTGCCAAGACGTTTGTATATCATATAGAAGTAGTTTGAGAAAAAAAAAAAAATTATTGTATAAAAATTAGTAAAACTTT
>JAOPUL010003388.1:101601633-101615404 GCA_027564515.1 Octopus rubescens
AAAAATATATATATAACAGTAAATTACTTATATATTATATAAATATAGCCATTGCACAGGGCACTTAAAGTATCACACACATATAGGATAAGCAATTCATTTGATTATTCTTTTACTTAATAATATTATGAGTCTGGTGCAGCTCCCCAGTCAAACCGTCTAACCCATGCCTGCATGAAAAAACAGATGTTAAATGATGATGATGATATATACACACACACACATATATATATATATATGTGTGTGTGTATGTATGTATGTATGTATGTATGTAGCCTGCCTTGTCCAATAAGCAGCCTATTTTCCGGTAGCCATATTGGACACCATGTATTTCTCCATTCAGTAATCAATCTAAGGCCTGAAAGAGATGGGCTTCAGTTAGATGTCCACGAAACTTTAAGTTACATGGAGCCGAATCAAACCATTTAAAATAATATAATATATAAATGCGTTATACATGTAGGGGGGGGGGGATAAACAAACCAAAACACACATGTGTATATATATATATATATATAATGGGCTTCCACAGTTTCCATCCAACAATTTGCTCACAAGGCATTGGTTAATCTGGGGCTTTAGTACAAGACACTTGCACAAGATACTAAGCAATGGGACAAGTGTCTTCTACCAATGCCCCATGCCAACGGAAAGTGTCAAAGCCCATTGTGTATATATGTATACATACATGTGTATGTCACTGCCAAACCCCCCATCCCACCAACCAATGTTGGTTTGTTTATGGCCCAGTAACTTAGCAGTTTAGCAAAAAGAGATCTGAAGCCACAGGCTGGCCAATCACAGTGACACTTGTTTACAACTATCATGCAATGTGCAGACAAGACACAGATAGGACAGGCTTCTTTCAGTTTCCAACGACCAGATCCATTCAGAAGGCTATGGTCAGCCCCAGTGCTATAAGAAGACACTTACTTGCTCAAGGTGCCATACAGTGAGACTGAACCCAGAACCATGTGGATGAAGAATGAACTCCTCAACCACAGCAATGACTGTGTGGTTGACGAGTTATTCTTCAACAGCATAACTTGGAGCACAACCCCACTGCACAGTAGCATGTTGTTAACATTTTGTTAACATTTGCACTTGTCTGAAAATCACTCACCTACAGAGAGTCATGTTGCTCTTGTCTCCTCCTGTTAGTAGGCCATCCATTGGCTTTGTGCCTTCAAATATATATGAGATAAGAGATCCCTTATTAAAAAAACAGACAAGGCAAGGATTAACAACAGGAGGGGCATCCAGCTGTAAAAATGCCTCAATAATATAGTAATCTAATCCATGCTAGTATAGGAAAACATAAAAACGATAAAGAACAATCTATCTAACAATTAACTGTATAGAAAGAATCAAATTTGCAACTATTACTCTACATAGATAAGTCTGGTTCCAACCAGCCTGAAACTGCCCTTGACTATGATAGAAACTCTCTCTTTTAAAGTGATCTAAGTTAAAAAACCTTCAATCAAAATTTCATGTTAATCTATGTTTCAAACACCAGATTAATAATAAAGTTTTCAACATTTTCAAAATTGATTCAAACAAAGAGTTAACAGCATCTTTAGTGTAATGGAAATAGGTCATCAACATCATCATTTAACAGCTGTTTTCCATGCTGGCATGGGTTGAACAGTGTGACAGGAACAAACAAACTGCAAGAGCTTTCTACAGCTGGATGATCTTTCTAAAGCCAACCACTTTACAGAGTGTACTGGTGCTTTTTTTTTCTTCATGCCACAAGCACTAGTGAGATCACCAAGTAACTTGCAACAAAAGAATAAAAAGAGAAAGCTCCATCAACGGAGTGAGGGGAAGGTGGCTTTGTGCCAGATGTTGACAGGCTACATATTACACAAGCATGGGAGGGAGTAGCTGGAAAGAAGATTGAGACAGTGATGACGAGGTGCCAGAGCAAACTCTCAAGGTACAAGAAGGTGAGTATGAGAGAATATGGACAGTGGATCAAGGAGGTGGATAATTTCATAAGTGTGTAAGAGTATCAGATGGTTAGGAGTCAATAATTTGGTTTTTTTAACTCTTTAGCATTTAATCTGGCCCAAATATTCTATCTGTTATATGTTCAAATTGACCAGATCCAGCCTCTCACACCTACCCTACAATGTCATTCTAAAAATATACAAACACACCATTGAAATCTTGAAGTTACAAGATAGTGTGTGGCTAATTCAAAACAATGTGAATAAATAGGCAATACATTTAACAAAGATATCTGAATGCTAAAGGGTTAGTGCCTTTCCATCATTCATGAAGGTTTTCTGTCTTTTATCAGAGCTAACACAGCTATTGAGTTGAAAAGAAATTCCATTCATGACCTACAAACAGAATGTCAATTGTGCAGTGTAATATAAAAACAGAATAAAGTAAGGAAATACTAAGTTGGACTTTATTACGATTTAATTAATTAGATTACAAACTGACTTTTCCGTTAGCAATAATTATGCATGCAGGAAACTTGATAAATGAACAAAATCCAAATTTTGCAGAACAAATCTTTTAAGTCATTAAAAGGTTAATTAACTTTAGAATTAATAATTTCTTTTCATTTTTTTAAGTTAATTAGTACATAGTAGTTAGATTTTTACAAAATAATGTATAGATTTTGAAGAATATCTAATTGAAGTTTCTTGAATGCAGCCATATCAAATTACAACTAACTTAATAATGCAGCCTTCCAACGTGAAAAGGCTCCCCGCCTCTGGGTTGGATGGTTTGACAGGACCCAACAAGCCTGAGGGATATGTTGGTCGCCATCGTCTGTTTTGGCAATGTTTCTACAGCTGGATGCCCTTCCTAATGTCAGCCACTTCACAGTGTACTGGGTGCTTTTTTTACATGGCACTAGCACTAGGTAAAACTAAAGCCATATTTTAAAACTTTTGTTATATCATGAAATGTTTGTTTGTCACCACAATGATCAAAACAAAGAAAACCAATGAAAAAAGCTATTAATGTAAGGTAAGAATTTGGTAAAGTAATCGAATATCACAATATTAACATCTTAAATGGTTTCAGTTTTAGTGAATGTCTTGTTCAAGACAGGAAGAGCAACCTGTAAAACCTGAAACCAGATCGTTGAATTAAGAGGATATGAAGAGAGACTTCATATTAATGGCATTAAGAATCTTGGGATAGAAGAAAATAAGTAAAATGTATTTCTGGAAGAACCGAGATGTGAGAATCTGGAAGTTTTGGTAACCTGACAGCACCGGTTATTATTACAGCAACTCATGACCCTATATAGCTATCTTTTATTTTTCATCTTTTACTTAGACTGTGACCATGCTGGGGTACCACCTTGAAGGGTTTAGTCAAGCAAATCAACCCCAGTACTTTTTGTTTTTCAAACTTGAAACTTACTTTATCAGTCTCTTTTACCAAACTGCTGTGATGGGGACATAAATAAACCAATATCTGGTTGTCAAGGAGTGAGGGACAAACAAACATATATATCCTCTCCTTTCTCTTTTGAAACTATGGTAGCCATGTATCTACTCTACAGCAGGACACCTATTTCTGTCTCGTGATCTGACATAAAGCCACTTTCCTCAATGCAACTCCCCATCCCAGTTAAGGGGGTCTTGTCTTGTAAGCTACTTGGTGACCTCACTCATGCCACGAAAAAAGCATCCTGTATACTTTGTTAAATAGCTGACGTTAGGAAAGGCATCCAGTTGTAGAAATCCTGTCAAAGCAGACAGTGGATCTTGGCGCTGTCCTCTGCCTCATCAGCTCCCGTCAAACTGCTCAACCCATACCAGCATGGAAAAAAGATGCTAAATGGCGATGATACGACAGGCTTCCATACTATTTCCATCTACCAAATTCACTCACAAGGCATTGGTTGGTCCAGGGCTGTAGTTGAAGACACTTGCCCAAGGAGTAAAAACACACATACAAAAAAAAAAAAAAAGGCAATAAAGACTGATTTGAGGAGATGATGTAGTACTCTTACATCCTTCATTTAAGACACCCTTACGTTTAGTAACACAATATACGAAAATACCCTTTAAGAAAATGAATAGAGCAAACAGCATGGATTAGTTGCTATTCAAGAATTAGGTTCTATCCTTTAATCCCACTTTAAATCAGTAAAAAAACAAAACAAAAAAAACAGGATGTAATGAAAACTCTAAACAATGATCACCAAAGGATTAAAAAAAAAAAAAAAAAAAGACAACTAAGGATAATTACACACAGTATATGCAAATAAATTCTTAACTATTCTTTACTATATACAGTTAGAGAGAGCATTGCTGAGCCCCACTTGAAACTAGTTTCCTTAAACCAGCCATCACAACTTTGCTATTGGGTTTCCTTTCAACTACCTCTATCCCAGGTACTAACACCAATCCCCAACACCTGTTCACTTCATTAATTTTAGTGCTCATTTCTTCTCTACCCCTACCATCAACAACAACATCACAGCTAGTTTCTTTTGTTTTGTTTTTTCTTTCCTTTTTCAAACATTAGCCATGTTTACTTTCACTAGCCAACTCTTGCTGCTATACAGCATTACATTTCTAACATCTCTACTTCACACAAACAGCCCTTTGTGTACAAAGAAAAACTTCAGCAGGCAAGATGAGTAAATATATATATATACACACATATATAGAGAGACACACATGCACATATACTTAAATACACATATACATATGTATATTAAAAAAAAATCTCTTTGAACCTCTTTTCTCAGAAAGTAACCCAAATCTGTTTACCTGCAAGTAATTTCTTGCGACATTAATCAAAGAAACCACCAAGACAAGTAGGAAAAAAAAGAAAAAAAAAAAACACACAAAAAACTTCATTTTCCTCCTCCCCCAAAATCTCTAAAATCCAACATTAATTAGAGGTTTAATTAAAATAAATTTGAGATAAAACCCTTATCTATCATCTTTACATATTTCTTTAGCTTTTGCTGCTGCCTTTAATCTAAACTTAGTTTCAATTATCTAAGCCATTGAAGATTGCCAATTACAAACTCACCTCCTACACAGAAATAAAATCTAATTGTCACCCAACATTCACTGAATTCTATTCAGTCAACAAAGAAGCCTCAATGTTGTCACTCAACATGCTGAAAATAGTAGCTAAGTTCCATTCAAATCACACCCTATGGACATCTTAGATATATATTATTACTGGAAATAAAATTTGGTGGTAGTAGGCAGAAGGCCTGTGAGCATATAGTCCCAAGGTATGGCCGTGTGGTCTAAGAGGTTGCTTTGCACACTATTGTTCCAAGGTTGAACACATTTGGTAAGTGCCTTCTATGAGAATCTCAAGATAACTTAATTTGTAGATGAAAACTGCATAGAAGCCCATCATTATGCACAAACATCTATATTCTTTCACTTTATGTCTATTTTTTTCACACTAGCATGGGTTAGATGAATACATATCAAAGACACTATTTTACAGCCAGATGCCCTTCCTGTTGCTAACTCATGTCATTCCACTTGTTTTTGAAAGCGCAAAGCAAAACACAGAATGCAAATATTTACAGACAACACAGCTCACACATGTGTATTTTATACATATATATATACATATAGACACATACATATACACATATATATACATGCATACATATATATACATACATACAAACACATATATACATACACATGTACATATACACATGTATATACATACACATATGTATATACATATACACATATGTATACATACATATATACACATACATACACACACATATATATACGCACATATACACACACACACACATATATATATATACACACACACATATATATATACACACATATATATATATATACACATACATATATATATGTGTATGTTTGTGCCGGTGACACGTTAAAGGCACCTGGTACACTCTCTGGGGTGGTTGACATTAGGAAGGACATCCAGCCGTAGAAACCAAGCTAAAAATAGACTGGAGTCTGGTGCAGCTCCCCAGCTTGCCAGTTTCCAGTCAAACAGACGTTAAATGATGGTGATGATGAAACCAAGACAAACACCCCCAAACAATAGTATACTAAACAGGGAAGATACATAGAAGATTAATACATAAAAATATGACAAAATTCACCAACCTCATCCATGTTGTCTGTAGTAAGTTCGTTTTCTGGAAATAAAAATAATTCAACATCACTTCAGTAATTTCAGTATTATACATCATTCAGTTACACACATATCTGAACAGAGATTTAAATAATTTCAAGCAGTGAGTTAAACACACCCCTATATTACACATATCTGAACACAGGCTAAAATAGTTTCACACAGCTGTGTATGACATAACATTGAATTAATCACACTACATTACATGATACTGTTACACACATCTGACCAGTCTAAAATTCAGTTACACAAACCTGAATATGAGAACATTGCATTACATATTAACTAGTTATAAGAGCATAAAACAAAGTTGCTGTTTTATGTTCAACTGTCATGTTAACACAGGCAGAAAGAGCTTTGATGTACTGCTTCTCTTCATGTTATATTACTGTTAACAGAGAGTGGACCATGTCAGCTCAGTAAGGTACATAGTTTACCAAGGAGTACAACACATCTTAATTTATCTTCTGATAAAAAAAGCTATGTTTCAGTCTAAAATTAAATTACAGTGACTGACACCAATATCACCAGCAAAATATCTTAGCAAAAATCAACAATGAAGCTTAAAAAACAAACAACACTATTTGATATATACACACTCTTAACACATAAAAGCACAAACAATATTATATCTATCTCTTTAGTTATACAATTATGTACTTACGAAGATCATCATCCAGGTGTTGATTTTCTTCCAAAGGTTTCTCTTCACAGAGAGCCTAAAAATGTCAAAATATTAAGTTAACTCACAGAAAAGTCCACATACATATTCTGTATGGCTGCTAAAATGTGTACTAAAAGTGACATATTTTAGTATAATTTGTTATATGTAATTAGAATGAGACATGTGTGAGAGGAGAGAATGAAGGAGCAACAAAAAGAAAGTACCTTGAGAAAATTGTGATAGAAAACTTCTTTGTGGAATCCTGCTCAAAACCTAATAATTTAACCCTTTAGTATTTAAACCAGCCATATCACACCCAAATATTCTACCTGTTTTGTGTTCAACTTGGCCAGATCCTGCCTCTCACACCTACACTAGAATGTCATTCTAAAAATAAATACTCATATCATCAAACTCTTGAAGCTACGAGATAATGCATGATTAATTCAAAATAATGTGAATGAATAAGCATTACATTTGACAAAGTAATCTGAATGCTAAAGGGTTAAATAGAATTTGGCTAAATCTAAATAGATTTCAGCAAAAATTCTTGGGCAGTTCCAAGTTGAGATAATGAGAAGGGAAAAATCTTTCAGAAAAAATATTTTTTAAATACAAAAAATATAAAAAACTCACCTCACTTTTTACCAAGGCAGCCAGTTCTGGAAAATAACAACAATCGTTTAAGAGGAAAGAAAATGAATACTGAATAAGATTTGTAGTTGTGAATTAACCAACTTTCTTCAATAATTAAAACTTTAACAAGTTCTGTGCTATTATGTTCAAAGCTTTCTCAATAGTAAGCAGTGCTATTAATATGAAGTTTTAACCTCTAATTCCTCTAGACACTGAAATGTTATACTTTTATCATTAACTGTTGTCTTTCTGTATTCTTTTATTATTATAATGACTAACTACTTGTTAGTAAATGTTATTTATTTCAAAGTCACTTTGATCATTGTTGTGATACAAATAATATTCCTTTCAATGAAAACATTTTGAATTATCATTTATGACTACAGTAAATCAAATAAGGAACAGTAAATTACAGTAAAAGCCATGCTTGACTGGCATTCTGTTTCAATAAAGTTCCTTTCAAAATGAATTTCACTTTGTATTTAAGATGCCTATTGCTCAATGCATCATCACTAATTGCCAATAAGTTACCCCAGAACTTGATGCTGCAATCATTACATCACTGTTCACTGCATCATACATGTTCCAAACACAGTAATGAGTCCACAGACATATTGTATCAATACCACAGAGATTGAAGATAGAAACAAAGACACCTAAACTACTCAAGTAATTCAATGAGCTCAGTAAAGGATTTGCTCAAGCCACAGGGGATCAAATATGCTACAGCTATTAAGAAACTGGCAGTCCATAAGGAGAATATACTGGTGTTCATAGTAAAATCAAATGACATGTGCCAAGTTTCAGTTTCCAATTATGAAGACAAGCTGCAGTTTGCAAATTTTCAATGAAATGCATTAACTGCAATAATGAAGTAAATTTCACTGAATCCATACTGTAAGATATCTTCACCAGAGATTCAGTTAGAATTTCATAGCAACAAAAATCAAGTAAGTGATCACCTCCTTGGTTACTTGATTCTAATTGAGCAATTCATACAAGAAGAATACAAACAAGCACATCAAAAATAAAAATTAGGACATGAAGAATGATTCTTGCTCATATGATTTCATTGAAAAAGTACTCCATCATCAATGAACAAGAAGCATTGCTCAGCTTATAGATGCAAGTATTATCATAGCAACAGAGAAAACCATTTCAAACGTAGCTGCAGAAACATGCACAAAGCCAAATTTGATGCCTCTACAGTGAATACTAACTAATGATGCCAATGGTGACTTGACTCACAACCTATGTTCACTTATGAGTATCAATCAACAACTCCACAAGTACAAAATCACATTAGATCGCAAATCTCCAAGACAACTTTCAACATATTAATATAACTGTCAGTAGCCTTAACTAAGATTACCCAGCAGTTGGATACAGCCTGAATATGCCCACAAGGATCTCTATCATTTCAGCAATAGCTAACATAAGATGTCAAAGCTGCCAGATAGGTATTAAATTGAGGCCAGTCAATGGATCTAGTCTCTGTAACAATGCAAATCTAAGTTGCCAACAAGAGAATCAATATACATTTATTTGTGTACAATGCATATTCATGTATATTCAAGCATGCCGCTAATAATGAGCTGTGAAATCTTAGAAAAGCATCTCTTATGTATAATATCCACTACAGCATTGTATATATAGAAAACAAACTTATGTCAGATTTATAATAATTACTGTCTAAAATGCATTGAAAAAGTTCATATGTACTAAAAAAAAAAAAAAAAAACAGAAAGCAAATGAAAAAAATGACCTTTGAAATTTATCAGCATAGTCAACACTATGGAAAAATATTTTAGCAATATTAATTTTACAAAAAAGAAAATATTTCTAAACAGAATTTCCATGAATGGAAACTCAGGATTTTAATTCTTTAGGGAGTGTAAAAATATTTTAAACGCTCCATCCAGAATATTACAAACTGAGTTGGCATTGCACATGTATAGTATCTATCTATAGTATAAATTTCTGTTTACATACAAACAAAAGAACAGTGTTTATTGCTATCAATATCAATTTTATTTTCTGTTTACATTATATCAATCCTTTCATTACCCTATTTCTGTTGAAATACACTACCTTTGCTTCAATTCATTTTGAAATAAGGAAGAATTTATTAAAATAACTATCATTATTCAGTTAGTCGTTTGGAACATAAATTAACATGAAATTTTGATGGAAGGTTTTAGTTAAAGCCATTTTAAAACAGAATCATGGGCGGTTTCAGGTAGGTTAGTATCAAAAGAGTAAACAATTATGACCAAAATGTTACTGTATTTACTTGGACAGTGATTGATACACACTCCAAATTGGTATTCTTTTATACATTTCAGCCCAAAGGCTGTGGCCATGCTGGAGCAGCATCAGTGTATGCTTAAGTAAATATAATGAATATGTCCCTATGACACATTATTGTTGTACCGTACAAACCATTACTCAAGTTGTTTGGAAATAGTTTATTAGAAGACATCATACACTCACGTCTCAGAAACCCGAGAGAAAACACATTTGAAGAGAGATTTCAGATAAGTTTATGCAGAGTCAAAAATCCAAGCAGCTATCAGCATCTCATAAGTCTTCTGTAGCAGAAGACTTGGGGAAGGTACAGGAGATTTTTCCCTATCACTCCACCAGTACTTAGTCATTCTTCTTCTAACCATTGACTGTTGTATTAACACTATTGTTCTTGAATATTAACGAGGTTTTTACTATATTCCCTCATTACTATAATGAATTTTGCCACTCATTAGCAATGTTATTTCCTTCCTTCAGATTCACTGTGGTCATTGTTGTGGTGCATTTTAATGTTTATAAATGAGAATTAAAACTTATTAAATAAAAAGTATTAATTGTCAATTATAAACTACCTTCTGTTTCTGTGGAAGCCCTCTGTCTCATCACAAAATTGAAACAGACAAACAGACAGACATAGCTGACATCTTGCTGGAACAACTTTTTTCAACGCTATCTCACTAAAATGGTTATCACTTTGAAATTCCATTACCTAATTATAAACAACTGAATCAAAATACATTAGCCACAACTAACATAACTCTCCTAACACTACCAATGAATATATCGGTTACTCTTCATAAACCAGTGTCAAGTACAGTCCAAGTTGTCTCACTAAAGACAGGTTGAGACTAGTGAATCCATGACTGGATATCAACTATTTAATGCAAAAACTTTGTATTCCATCTGGATATGGAATGACAGAGACGGAAAAGAATTATATATACTATACATACACACACAAAAAAAAAATCATATGTATGTATGTGTGTTCTTGCTACCTGACAATGTAGTCTTGGGTTCAGTCCCACTGCACGACACCTTGGACAAGTATCTTCTATAGTCCAGGCCAACCAAAGCCTTGTGAGTAGATTGAAACTGAAAGTCCAGTGTGTGTCTGTATATATGTGTGTTTGCATGTACTTTTGTCTTGCCATCAGTCATACAAGCAATAACTGTTTACATCCAGTCTTCCATGGAAAACCTGTCTGGCCATAGGAAAATGTTACCTTGCCTAGAAACAGGGGTGACAGGAAGGACTTTCAACTGTAAGAAATCTACCTCAACAAGCATGGAAAAAAATGAACATTATATGATAACAAATGAACAATAATATAATTTTTTGAGAGAGCATATTAAGCACTGGTGTTTTACATAAAAGGGTAGCCACATTACTTACAGCATTACACACACACACACACATATACAACAAAATTAAAATCTACCACAAATTCAGACAAAGGAGTCACCAATAATAAAGAACCAAAATAAATGAGAACTGCACCTGATTTCTCTTCACTTCCTTCAATATTTTCAAGACTTCGTCCTTCACTTTTCAGAGCCTGCGGTAAACAAATAACAAAAACACTGATAAATTATTTGAATTTTCATTAGTACACCTATAACAATTGTTGGTATAGAAACCATTAAATATTCACGGTAGCACACATGTGCTATCAATCTTGGGAATTAAAGCAATAAAAAATGCTTTTTTCTCTCTCAGAGAGCAAGTTTCAAAGTTGGAAGAATAAGCATTTGTTCCAATCCCAGTATAAAGTTTTTTATATTATCAACATTTGGTAGGGAAGAAGTCCTAAGTTAACAATAATGTCATTGAAAACTTGATTTTCTTAACATAAACAAAGCTTCAGATTTTTAGGGTCTGTGACAAAGTTTTATGGCATTCACACTTTCTTCACAAGAGGCAGTGTCATAAGTAAAAGTGCTGACTTCAATCCCCTGGAAGATGAAGCCTTCAGTTTTCACACTAACGAAACCACAATTTGACTATGTCCAGAGAGGAAAATAATTTATTGAAAAGCCAGATCATATTACCATTTTTAAAAGCCAAATTCTACTGGCACTCCGCCAGTTACAACAAGGTTCCTGTTGATCCGATCAATGGAACAGCCTGCTCGTGAAATTAATGTGCAAGTGGCTGAGTACTCCAATGTAGTTCTCAAGGAGATTCAGCATGACACAGAATGTGACAAGGCTGGCCCTTTGAAATACAGGTATTACTCATTTTTGTCAGTTGACTGGAGCAACATGAAATAAAGCATCTTGCTCAAGGACACAATGTGCCACCGGTAATCAAACTCATGACCTTACGATCGTGAGCCAAATACCCTAACCACTAAGCCTAATTGGTAACGGAAGAATAAAAATGTTCAGTACTGAATAGTACATTGAACCATTTGCAGCAACTGTCAGTCACATAGCATTGTCATACGAAACTTAAGCAACACTGCAAAAACATCTGGACCATGGCAATCGATACATAACAACTATACCAGACTACAAATAATCAAATTTGGCTTATTGGTACTGATTCATTATTGAAATGTTCCATCAATGACATCAACAACTATTAAGAAAACATTGACAATGTAAAACAATTTCTGTCATTGAAGGACTGCCCAAAACAATTGTAACCAACATCATCATCGTTTTAACATCTGTTTTCCATGCAGGCATGGGTTAGACGGTTTGACTGGAAACTGGTAAGCTGCAACAGACTCCAGTTTATTTTTGGCTTGGTTTCTACAGCTGGATGCCCTTCCTAACGCCAACCACTCCAGAGAGTGTACCACCGGCACATACATACATACATATATATATACGATGGGCTTCTTTCAGTTTCCGTCTACCAAATTCACTCACAAGGCTTTGGTCAGCCCAAAGCTAGAGTAGAAGACACTTGCCCAAGGTGCCACGCAGTGGGACTGAACCCAGAACCATGTGATTGTGAAGCAAGCTTCTTACCACACAACCACGCCTGCGCCTATATATATATAGATACACACACGGGTATCATCATCATCATCATCATCATCATCATCATCGTTGTATGTTCGTTTTCCATGCTGGCATGGGTTGGACGGTTTTAAAGGAGACTGGCAAGCTGGAGTGCTGCACTAGGCTCCAATTGTCTGTTTTGGCAAGGTTTCTATGGCTGGATGCCCTTCGTAATGCTAACCACTTTACAGAGTGTAATGAGTGGTTTTTTACGTGCCACCAGCATGGGTGCCTTATACATGGCACCAGTAGGTGCTTTTTAGGTGGCACCAGCATAGGTGCTTTATATGTGGCAGTAGCATGGGTGCTTTTTAGGTGGCAGCAGCACATATATATATAGAGTGTTTGAAGTGGTGTACAGATATTGTATATTAAGAAAAAGGAGGCAGTTAGAATTATGGATAATTTTTTATTGGCGCTTTCGTTCGTTTATTGGCACTTTCGATCTCATCAAGAAAATCAATCCAAGATAATGGATATCTTGGATTTATTTTCTCTTATGAGTTCAGTTAAATGAATGAAAGTGCTAATAAAAATTAATCCATAATTCTGACTGCCTCTTTTCTCCAGCTTGCCAGCTCCGGTCAAACTGTCCAACCCATGCCAGCATGGAAAATGGACATTAAAGGATGATGATGATGATGATTATGTATGCACACACACACACACACACACACATCCTCATCATATATATATGGCAGGATTCTTTCAGTTTCTATGTACCAAATCCATTCACTAGGCTTTGGTCAGCCCAGGGCTATAGTATAAGATACTTGCCCAAAGTGCCATGCAGTGGGACAGAACCCAGAACCATGTGGTTGGAAATGAAACAGTTTAAATTTTCTTTTATTTAATTTGTCTTTTAATGATAGAGTCCTTAACATAAACATAATAGCTATTTCAGTTTAATAGGTGCGGCGTGGCCGTGTGGTAAGAAGCTTGCTTCACAACCACATGGTTCTGGGTTCAATCCCACTGCGTGGCATCTTGGGCAAGTGTCTT
>JAOPUL010003388.1:101629047-101644003 GCA_027564515.1 Octopus rubescens
TATCTATCGGTCGCAACTCCAGGTAGAAGGAGCAACGTGAAAATAAAGTGTCTTGCCCAAGGACACAACGCATCACCAGGTCAGGGAATCGAACTCACAACCTCACGACTGTGAATCCAATTCTCTAACCACTCAGCCACGCGCCTTCCACGATCAGAACGTAAAGACAGACGAAATGTCACTAAGCATTTTTCCCAGCATGCTAACCATTCTGTCAGTTCAGCGCCTAATAAAGCTATGAATAATAGCATGTAAATATTGCGTTGAAAAGACCCTTGGATGGAAAAAGTCTAAAGCAGCCTGTGGGATTTGAACCCACATCTTTAAAAATGAGACATTCTACCATTGGCCGTCAAAACAAACCTTTGGATTTTTGCATCCATTTTAGAAGCTTTGCTCTACCAGCGAGATTTGTATGACAAACTATATATATATATATGTATGTAAGTATGTATGTATATATGAAAATATTGAATGCAAAAGATGGGTATTTCTTTATAAGGGACATGGTCTAAGATTACAATGCTGGGTTACAGCTAATAAGGTCAAGTGTCTCAAGTTAATAGGCAAGTCATAGTTATTCAGGACAATATCTCAAGGGTGCCTTCTGGATGAAGAATCAAGTTCTAAGCGCAGGACACCATTATCATTTACCAAGCTGTATATAGGTCAAATTTCAACTATCTGGAGAATAACCATCCCTAGAAATACTTACAAATGCTTCATTTAAAAAGCGACAACTCACCCCTCAAAGAGCACCAACTCATGAAAGTATAGCACAAAAGACGCAAAAATCTTTTGCATTAATGCTCGTACAACAATCAAAAAGCACAACAAAACTCTAGGAGCTGTTTCAAGAGGGATAGACATCTGTAAAAAGCTATAAATCTTCCACAATGACATTTGCTGTTCTTTGTGATTAGCTTTCATTAAATTTGGTCTGATATTCAGGTCACAAAGTGCAACAAGCTATGACATATTTTATCACTTAACTGCATTCTAATAACGAGGCATTTATTTGAAGAATTCCACATCAAAAATCAACAAGCATGCCAGCAGAACGCCAAGAGCTATATATTAAATAGCCGCCATAAAGCAATGGCGGTAGTAATATATTACGCATCTGACAGAAAGCAACCAAGCCGGTAGCTGTATATTACAGCTGGCAGAAAGCAAGCAAGCCGGTAGGAATATATTACACTGCTGGCGGCCACATAATTATATGGCCAGAAAAAAGCAAACAAGCCGGTAGCAATATATTATGTAGCTGACAGAAAGTGGTTTAGTTGGTAGATGTATATTGTATAACTGATAAAAAGCAACCTAGTCATAATATATTTCATATGTCGGCAGCCAACAATCAAGTCTACCTATATATTATACAACCGGCAGACAGCAACTGAGCCAGTAGCTGGTTATATTATAGGCTGTTGACAGCAATTGAGCCTGTACTTGTTATATTACACGACTGACAGACAGCGACCGGACCGGCAGTTGTTGCATGGGTGACAGACAGCAACCTAGCTGGCAGCTGTTGCACGGGTAGCAGACAGCGACCGAGCTGGCAGTGGTTACACGGGCAACTGGGGCAGCAGACAGTGACTGAGCCGGCAGTAGTTGCACAGGCGACAGACAGCGACCAAGCCGGCAGCGATTACATGGGCGACAGACAGCGACTGAGCCCTCAGTAGATGCACGGGTGACTGAGCCGGCAGTGGTTACACGGGCGACAGACAGCGACCTAGCTGTTGCATGGGTAGCAGACAACGACCGAGCCGGCAGTGGTTACACGGGCAACTGGGGTGGCAGACAGCGACCGAACTGGCAGTGGTTAGACAGGTGACAGACAGTGACTGAGCTGGCAGTAGTTGCACAGGCAACAGACAGCGACCAAACCGGCAGCGGTTACACGGGTGACAGACAGTGACTGAGCCCTCAGTAGATGCACGGGTGACTGAGCTGGCAGTGGTTACACAGGCGACTGAGCCGGCAGTTGTTGCACAGGCAACAGACAGCGACCAAGCTGGCAGCGGTTATATCGGCAACAGTCAGTGACAGCCGGCGGTGATTACACGGACAACTGAGCTGGCAGTAATTGCATGGGTGACTGAGCCAGCAGTGGTTACACAGGCAATAGAGACGGCAGTTGTTGCATGGGTGACAGACAGCGACCGAGCTGGCAGTGGTTACACAGGCGACAGGCAGACCGAGCCGGCAGTGGTTACACAGACGACAGACAGCGACCGAGTCGGCAGCGGTTACACGAACGACAGACAGCGACTGAGTCGGCAGCAGTTACACAGACGACAGACAGTGAGTGACTGAATCAGCAGTTGTTGCACGGGCGAAAGACAGCGACCAAGTCGGCAGCAGACAGTGACTGAGCCCTTAGTAGTTACACGGGTGACTAAGCTGGCAGTGGTTACACAGGCGACTGAGCAGGCAGTCGTTGCACGGGCGACAGAGCCAGTTGTTACACGAGTGACAGACAGCAACCAACCCGGCAGTCGTTACATGGCCAACAGACAGCAACCATGCCGGGCAGTTATTACACAGGTGAGACAGCAATTGAGCCAGCCGTCATTACACAGCCGACAGCAATCAAGCCAGTAGTTTTACATGGCCAGCAGAGAGCAACTGAGTTGGTAGTTATTACACGGCTAGTAGACTGCAATCAAGCCAGTAACTGTATATCACACAGGTGGTAGCTATGTACTATGCAGTCAGCATCAAGCAAATTGGGAGCAGTATATTGCACAAGTTGTAGAAAGCCTGTAGTTATATATAACGCAGCCAACAGATAACAATTGAACCGATAGCTGTATATTATGCAGCCGGCAAACAAGCCGGTAGCTGTATATTACAGCCGGCAAACAGCAATCGAGCCGGTAGCTGTATGTTACAACCAACAAACAGCAATCGAGACAGTAGTCGTATATTACGGCCGGCAAAGATCAATTGAGCTGGTAGTCGTATATTATGGCCGGCAAAGGGCAATTGAGCCGGTAGTCGTATATTATGGCCGGCAAAGGGCAATTGAGCCGGTAGCCGTATATTATGGCCGGCAAAGGGCAATTGAGCCGGTAGTCGTATATTATGGCTGGCAAACGGCAATCGAGCCAGTAGTCGTATATTACGGCTGGCAACTGTATATTACAACTGGCAAACAGCAATCAAGCTGGTAACTATATATTACGGCCAGCAAACAAGCCGGTAACTATATATTATGGCCAGCAAACAGCAATCAAACCGGTAGCTGTATATTACAACTGGCAACTATATATTATGGCCGGCAAACAACAATCCAGTGAGTAGCTGTCTATTACAACCAGCAATCAAGGTAGTAGTTGTATATTACACAGCCAGTAGCTGTATATCACACAACTGGTAGAAAACAAGCTGGCAGTGGTCTCCTTACTGGCTGGTGGTGAAAAATTTAGGAGCTGCTACTACACATTGCACAAATTTAAATCACAACCTTACAGAACACCAACAATAGTGGAGTAAGCTTTCAGAAGATCGACTCACCCGATTGTCCTTTAAACAGGTGTAGCAAGTGAAGAACCATATTCTGCAACCTCGTGAACGTTACAAACAAAACTTTGATTTCTAAAGCAAACTAATTAATAAATCGATCCATTTCAATTAATCGTTAATTTGCTAGAAGTTAAGTTTATGAAGCAAGACCAAAGAGTATATATGGATCTGTGTTTACGTTACATTACACACATTTTATCTATAAACACACATGCACATCTGCCCAAGAGAATTTGCTTTTCATCATAAGTCACGAATTTCATGGAACGCTGCATTTTCAATGATATATTATCAATATAATCATTTATAATCATGCGTATGCATGTATGTACATATTATACTTAGTCCAATATTCAACAGTTTACGCGGGTTTTGCTTATATCTTACATAGGTGTAGGCATGGCCGTATGGTTAAGAGACTAGCAACCGCGTGGCTTCAGGTTCAGTACGTGGCACCTTGGGAAAGTCTCTTCTATGATAGCTCTGGGCCAACCATTGCTTAGTGAGTGAATTTCATAGATGGAAGCCCGTTATGTGTGTGGCTGTTTGTCCCTCACCACCGCCACTTGAGAACCAGTGTTGGTTTGTTTATGTCTTTGTAACTTAGCAGTTCAGCAAAAGTCCTTGTAACAGACAAGACTTAAAAAAAAAAGAATTACTGGTCAATTAAATGCTTCAAAGTGGTGCCCCAGCATGACTGCAGTCCAATGACTGAAACAAGTAAAAGATAAAAGGTAGGCTGCAGACATGGCTGTGCAGTTAAGTTTGCTTTACAACAATGTAGTTTTGGGTTCACTCCTACTGTTGCATGGTACCCTAGGCAAGGGTGCTCTGTCGTATGCTTATATTCTGCGCTGAACTGAGCTACAGCCGGAGTTTGTTGATAATTCCATAACCCTGCATTTTCGAAAATCAGTGGAATGAAAATGGGTAAGGGTGAGCAACGGGAAGGGTAGCCTCAGTAATGTTTTCACTTACCCCCACGCATATATGGAAATACAGACACCTAATGAACATACAGCTATGATTAAACACACACTAGGTATAATAACTAACCAATTAAATACTGCCCAGACATATAAGAAAAAATTATTACAAATACTGTTTAAATATTGATTCAGTAAACGGAGCCTCACATCAGTTAGGGGAACCGGTACAGTGTAAAACCGTTGAGAAGAAGGCCCCAAAAATGGTGCATATTCTCTCTTAATGACCCCTGAAACCTACTGCCATGCAGAGCTTTTGATTGGCAGCACTTGCACAAGTAAGCTGCTTACAAGTTTCTACCATAGTTGCCATTATGTGTTAAAACATAGAAGGTGCATTGTCCCTATTAAAAGAATTGAATTCCATAAAATAACAAGGAACAAAAATCGAGAAATTTTAGAACAAACATTGACAGGAAAAAAAAAAAAACATACTTTATGATCCAATGGTTTGGGTCCGTAACGTTACAACTGAAACATAAATTTCATTTTGATGCGACAAACGTGTGTGCAGATATCCGTGTACATTCAAAACCCTTTAAATCAATTCGCATCACCAAGATTTTCTTTCCATAGTCTGATGAAGCAGAGACCTTATTTATAATTAAAGGTGTTCCGTTTAGACAGTCTTATGTCTCAGAGACTAGACTGTCCAATGTATTCTTTCTTCAAAACAGCAGGGTTGAATGGCAAAGGTCATGTAGAGGCTCCTCTGTCGGTTCATACAATGATGTTTATTATAGATCCAAACGTTGTAGAAAAAGACGATATTGCAAAGACTGGTGCCTAAAGCCATGCAACAAAAGATGTCTTGCTGTGTGATGTCTTCAACATTAAACGAAATAAAATAAACGGGTGACTTGGTACAGCTGGAGAGAGGAATTTAGAGTGCAAACTAGCAGGGAAGTTTACAAGTTGAAACGCAACAAATGTATGCGAAGGGCAAAAAAATACCAACTCACTGGATATGAAGAAACCGCCTTAAAATAAAATTATGAAAGAAACTGCAATTATTTAAACAGGATGAACACAAATGATGAAGGATTCCGAAACCACAAAGAATATGGTAGAAAGTATACGTTTTACAGGATGAATTATTTAGCCTAAATTTCTGTTAGGCTGTTTCACTTCTCATACCTACAATAAATATTTCTCTCTCTCTCACATATGTATACACACACAAAGGTTGCATTTGAAGTGATCACTCAAATCGGCTATTGAATACATTTACACTTCTGTAAATCTATCACAATCAATACAATGCATAGTTACAAAAACATGATTGGTGCATGAAGATACTTGACAGTGCAGTGTTCGACAATATCTATAACTTACACTAACTACACTTCAGTCAGTTAAGAATTACAATTGCAAATCAGGATCAAACTGACTGAAACATTTAATAATAAACGATTACAGCTAACTTTAAAAAAAAAAAAATGGTTGTGTGGACTGCAGGTTGTCATGGCAGTAACGATGCACCACTTTGCATCAGTTTATTACGGAGTGAATTTATTGATCAAATGCTGTGAAACTTTGCGTAACATCCACAACTATCAAACTGAACTGCAGGAAAACTTCTAGCATCAAACGGTGAGCGGGTAACACAGAATCGTCAGAATTTAAGGCATATATATATATATACAGTTATGTTTAATTTGGTGAGAGCAAAGACTTTCGTGATATCCAAATGATACAGACCATATTTCCCTTATTTATCTAACTTTATATATATATATATATAATTTTCCATCCGAGCGCGAATCTAATACACTCTACATGTGTGTCCTCTTGACTGTTGTTTTTTTTTTTTTGACCATTACTACATTTTATATATATATAAAAGGACGCAAGGCCTAGTGGTTAGGGTGTTGCACCCACAATCGTGAGATCGTGGTTTCAACTCCTAGACTGGGTGGTGTGTTGTGTTCTTGAGCAAAACACTTCATCTCATGTTGCTCTGCAATAACTTCATCACCTGAAGTGTGGTACACCGTGCACCTGTTCAGGCAACGTCGATTTGATGGGAAGGAGTGAGCTAATGTACAGCACATATATTTGATCACTATAAACGAATCTTTTGTGCAGGTCGTTCGGCAAAGAGCTGAACACCCATACATCGTCTTCGACACGAGAGTCCATCATGCATCCTGCAATTAATGTACCAGTCAATAACCTCAGATTTATAGTTTGTATGAATCGCCTGGTGTATGTAGATTATATGGATTACTATCCTCTTCAGTGGACATTCTGTTATTTAGGTGTTATCGAATGGAGCGCTGACTCACGTATTCGCTTGGCTTTCTTCAATATATATATATAAACTTTATTTTTTGTCCAAATGAGTTTTTTAACTCAATAATTACACATTATTTATAGCTTTATTTGCTTCGAGTTAAACTGTTCCATAAATATATAAATATATATATGTATATATAATTTACTAGACATACGGTGGAAAATGTTTAGACAGTGCAGTGATTGGTGTAGGTGTGAAAAATTGAAAGAGTTGATTACAACCCGTCCTGGAATGTAAACCAGAAATAAAGTAATTCACAAGATGTAGATGATAGATAGGTACTAGATACAAGCAGCGATGAAAAGAAATGTATCTGCTGATGAATTTGACATTTAGATGAAGCTTGTAACAATTTCTTTTGCCAAAAGCTGCCATATCAACAGAAGGAAGAATCTCAACAACAACAATGCAGGTACAAAAACAAAAAGATGAATAATAGAGGGTATACATACAAGATGGAAAAAGGGAAACGATTGCAAATTGTTTGCAAAAGAGGTCAAATGATACCAATACAACTAAAAGAAGAGTAATTCTTTCTGCTAGACGTAATACTGATTTCTTTAAGTACTAACAGTGATCGCTTTGCTCGGAACTAACGGCTTTGAGGTAAAATAGTTATCATTATCATGAGGGAAGCGTTAGTACAATAATAGCGGGCGCGTGTAACCAGTTAGTTTAGGACGATTTGGGGAGGGGTTTTTTTTAGTGTTTAATGGATTAAATAAAATCAGGCTATATAAAAAAAATTTTATGCTTGAAAATAATAGCAGTAATTTATATGTATAATTTTATAATTCGAAGGTACAGTGATTGTATTTCAATCAGGTATGTTTAAAACGTGGTATCGGTGTTGCTACGGAATATCCTGTGTGAATGCGACTGGATGCGCGTATAGTAATAATAATAATAATGATGATGATTTATTTGCCTCAGGGGCATGAGATGAGGGGGACATTACAAAGACAGTTTACAATTTGTGCGGGATTTTACAAATGAGGAGGAATAAAAGAAAAAGACGGTGAAATGAGATAAAAGTATACATAGTATAAAGAGAGACAAGGCAGTGATATAGCAGAGCATATTTTTCTTGAATACAGAATAAATAATGCATCAATCGGAGAAAGCATTCGTTTTTGATTTGGCCGACTTAAAATCGGTTGTTTATCAACCAACATTAATACTGGAGAGGGGGGGGGAGGTTGCAGAAAAGCATCGGTGAAGGAACCTGACTTACACCGATATAGGATATAGGATATATATATATATATGCGTGATCATGTATGTATGAGCGCTTGAGTGAACGTGTGTGACCACCGTAGTAACGTGTTGGGACAGTAAGGCCTTCTGAGTCGAGAAGCGCCCAAACGTATACGAAGAGGAAAGACAGAGAGAGAGAGAGAGAGAGAGATGGGGAAATACCTGAAGCGTGGTAAAATAAAATGAGAAAGATGGAGGTTGAGGTTAGAAATAAACAACGATGGAGGGAGAAAGATGGGAGAGAACGAGGAAAAGGGAAGAAGGAAAGTATGTATTGACAAAGAATTGGAGGAGAAACGCGGTCATAAAAACAAAAAAAAAATAAAAGCTGGCCCCTGCAGTCTAGGGCAAAAATGGGTCTCGTTGCTTCCATGATGGTAGAAATAATGGCTTACAGTGAGTCAAGTAGTTTTTGTGTGTAATGTGGTGGTGGTGATGGAGGGGGAGGAAGCAGGAATGATTCTTATCGGTTGGAGGGTGTGTGGAGGAGGAATTAATTCAAACAACAACCGGTCATTTATTATCTTAGGTATGTTGTCCAGGGATTAAATCTCTCCACGAACATAACTGAAACAACACAGAAAATATAAACGAGAGATGGTGGTAGATAAGCAAAGAAGAGTCTTAAAAAGAAATAATTTAATTATCAAAGCAACAAAAGAAACTCGAATAGAAAAAGATACCTCGTGTGTGTGTGTGTGTATATATATATATATATATATACACATACACACACATGTATATATACATACAACCATTAAGAAAATATATAACTATAAATACACAATGTGTGTGTGTATATATATCCTTCAGAAAATGAAATACGTATACGTCGTTCTAATATGTATATATATGTGTGTGTGCGTGTATATATATTAATACACACCTACGTCTACTGAAAGGTTAAACACTGATGCATACAAATATAGAAGTTTGTGTCATAATTATTAAAAATAGGTATTTATTAATGGAGACAGAAAAGTTATGGTTTGGAGAGACGCGAGCTTGTTATAATTTAGATCCTATCGTCTCCGGATTGGATTTACTCCGCCCAAATGACTTCATTAAGTCGAAATAGCCTCACTAAGGAATAAATAAATAAAAGTAAAACATTACTAAATAACCACAACAGCAGCAGCAATCGAAAATTACTGGAGATTAAAGACAAGTAATCATAAGAATAATAAAATATCTTAAAGAACGTTTAATGAAAGCATATCTTCCATCTTCGTTTTTTGAAATAAATAATCATTACTTAAAGAGGGAGCAGAAATATTTTGGGGTTAAAAAATAAAACCACAACAACCGCAAGAGAGAAAAACAGAAAAAGAAGAAAAAACAAGCAACTGCACTGAGTTTAAGTAGCCAATTTGATGGGTAGTGAGCGATGTTTGCTTGCTTGCTAGTTTTAGTTAGCTACCTAGCTCCTTATTTATATATATTGCGGTTGACGTGGGATTCTAAGCTTTCTTGGTTATTTTTCCCCAGCTCTGGAGGAGTAAAAGGGAAAAAGGACTGCAGGAGAGAGAGAGAGAGAAGGGGCTGCATCATTCGGCCATCATCACACCAGTGACTGGGACGTCACAATGTCTCTCGACAACTGTTAGGGGGAAAATAAAAAAAATAAAAAAGGTGATTTCTTTCATCTAGTGATTTTAGTCACGTAACCAACCACACAACTGCAAGCACTGGGATGTTTCTGCTGGAATCATTATTTTTCGATAATTACAAACAAGGGCTAAAATACAGAAATATATTTAAATATTAACCCCCCCCCCCCCGAGATCTATTTATTTAGATGGAAGTCGCTGTTTAAATTAATGTGGTAGTTTGTGTGTGTGTGTGTTATTTTTCTTAATAGGAAGTATGTAGGAAGGAGGGGAACGAACCGAAACGCATCGATAATTTGCAGTTCGTCCCAAGGGGTAAGTTATCGACTCCATTTATTTTAAATACAATGACAGATGGCAAGGTAACATCGAAAACAACAGCCCCATGAGTGGCGAGGGGACGTCAATAAAAGTGTAATAACAACAACCTTGAATAAATTAGCTAGGGAGGGAGAGAAAGGAATGAGGGTGTCCAAATACAAACTAATAGGGAGTAGACAGCAAAAATAAATAAAAAGGTAAAGTATTAAAAAAATCTTTAAAATAATCACCCTATTATCATATCTAGATTTTGTTTCCAAATTTTCCCCCTCCCCTTCATTAAAAATAACCAAATTAACAAACAAACAAGTAACTGTCACAAACTGAGGGTTCATTCTGTATAATGAGGAGCGTTTGGAATTGGTCCCGCATTTTGTGACCGAAGTGTGTTCAACGGCTGTTTCGTACACGCTCGGAGAAGGCTAACCAATTTATATATATATAATATATATTATATATATATATATATATTTATGTATCTAACACTATTTATTTGCCGTCGGTCAGTAGTTGCCTAGAAGAAGAAGAAAAAAAGGATAAGTTGTTCAGTTAACGACATGCAAAATCCATTAGAAAAGAAAATAACGACACTAATGACCAAACCATATATAATTGTTAAAAATAATAATAAACAACTCTACGTTTAACAAATAAAGAAAATCAACTGTACCATGGATATAGTATAGACAAGAGTGAACACATATTAGAAGCAGTTTTCCGATAGTCTACCATATAATATACAACATGTGCATTGGACTTCAGAATTGCATTCATTAAGTGAAGGGGAAGGGAAAACCCAGAGGGTGACAGTGTGAAGGGACCACATAGGAAAATAAGAAGGAACAGCGGGAGAGGTGCGTGCGCTGTCGCACAAGAAAACACCTCAAGGAAGGCTAAATAATATTTTTCCAGTCGGGGTTCAAAAAATTGGAACTATATTTCCGAGCATTCTGTGGGAACTCTGATAAAATAAACAATCTGTGTATGCAATATTATATATGTATATATATATATAAAATTACAAACGCGTGTGTGTGACAAGAGTCCGCATTGTCAAACGGTTCGGAATGATCCTGTAAGAAGAAAAAAAGAAATCAGTGCAAGATGAAACACAAAACAAAAATAATACCGTTAGAAGTAAATTGGAAATTCCTGACTCTTTTTGGTTCAGGGATCAAACCATACATACATGCTGCATGAGTGGAAACGGATGAATCATACTAATATATATATATATATATATATATATATCATTAATGCCCAGTCGAGGCGAAGATGTACTTATGTACGGTCCATGTGTATTTACGATAGACAGATAAAGTAAGGTGATGAATAGAGAGAGACTGAGAAGTATCAGTGACTAGGGATTCCATTAATGCCAATATGATAATCAGTGCCCCGTTATAGTATGTTAATATTATTATAGAGTTCAATTATAAACAATAGTAAGACAGAATGTAATAAGCAGAAACAAATATGAAGAACGCTAATATTAGATCTTCCAGTCGTTTGAAGAATGGAAGGAGTAAAAAAAGAAAAACTCAATCAGAACTTTTAACGAACTCCTAACGACAAGAACCAAGAGTTTTAGTGCTACAATATTATATTTAGACTCTGCTCTAATATTATAATTATATTTAATAACTATTAATTGGTGACAAACACAGGTAGTTGTGTGTGTGTGTGTATATATGAGAGAGAGGAAAACGATTTTGTTTTTCGGTTATATGGAAACATAACGTCGCTTAAAGTTTCGACTCGGGCTTTCCCTGGTGATGTTTCCTCCTTGTCTAAACCTAACTCCCACATAGAATTGGCATTAAATAACTATACACTACATATACAAACACCATCGACCAACTTCACAGTTGTTAGTCACTTGCTTTTTTAAAAGTTAGTCCTACAAGCTGCTTAAATATAAAAACAGACACGTACGACTTGTGTACGTATAGAAGAGAACTTCACACACACACTGTATGTGTGTGTGTGTGTATATATATATATATATATATATATATGGTAAATAATTCGGTATTGAAATATAAATTTAGACAAAAAAAAAAAGGCTTCAGCTGTTTAAAAATATGAAACGTTTGAAAATATGAAAATGAATAATAATTTAGTTTGGGGAAATCTGTTGCCGATGAAAATGTTCGAGAGTTAAATGAAACCGAGCATCAACATGACTTATTCCTATACAGCAATAAATGATTTTATATTTCATATACATGCATGCACACGCTATATAAATATATATAAAATATTTTTCACACGGGAAGGAAGAGGGGGAAATCGGTGCATAACCTATCATATATGTGTGTGTATACATATATATGCATATGTCTGTGAGGTTTCACATACATACACACGTGTAACTGCAGTATGATTTATAAACATGTGCACCGACGTTTTTGTACACACGTTCTTGCACATACCATAATATACTACACGTGTATGTCATGCATATGTGTGTCATACATATGGTTTTTTTGAATGAGAGTGAATGGGTATACGTATGTGTATGCATATTTTCCTTTGTAAAGGCGCAAGCTGAAAAAGTACACACACACATATATATATATATATACATATATATATTATATTTATAATGGGTCGGTGGTTATATATATATATATATAGCCACCGACCCATTGAAAATTGTGTTTGTCCCTTTTCTGCTCCGATAAATGTTTGTTCCCCATCGAATATTTTTTTTTATTCCCTTTTTTTTCTTTTTAAATAGATACAGGCACTTCGAAAACATAATTTGAATATAAGAAAATTTAAAAACATTATTATATAAGAACGAGGTGTTGTTTGAGACACGGAAAAGAAAGAGAGACGGACAGAGAGAGAAAGAAAGAGGAAAAAGAAGAGAAATAAAATAAACAAAACATATATAGCAAACAGAACACATAAAATATATATTATATACATAAATCTCAATCAATACAACTAATTAATTACATATAAATATTTTTAAAGGGAAGAGAGATTCGCCATAGATCCTTATTTTTGTTTGTTTTTTAAAGGATTTTTTTGTGGTGTTTTAGGGGAGGAGGGGGGGCCTTTTTTGTTTTCTCTCTAGCAACTTACATTTGAAACGGTGAATTTTGATAATCCAAGGCATTTTTGTTCGGCTATGTCACGGTAATAGCAACAACGACAATAGTAATAATAACAACAGCAACAGTAGCAGCAAGAATAAGGGAGACATTGATGCGATGATGTGCATGACATGGGGACTAACCACACGAGGCCGCCATAACTTTATGCAAATTTCAACGGAAGAAGGCGAAGGAGGAGGACAAGGAGGAGGAGCGAAGAGTGGGCAGAGACGAAGGAAGAGTGAAGTATAATAACGATATAAACACGAAAGGAAGGGGAGAGAGAGAGTAAAAGACAACTAGAGAGAGGGGGAACCGCTTGCGTGAACATATGTGTCTATGTATATAGAAATATATATGTCTATATAAATGTATATATGTGTGTAACTATGTATGTATGTGAGTGTACGTATATTTCTCTATGTATGGTTGCGTATCTATGTATACCTCTGTATATACAAATATATATAAGCGTATCTACTATGTATGTGTGCGTGCATTAACGCGCGCACACGCGGCTCTCTTCATCAGTTGAGTAGTGGAGTGGACCAGCAGCCTCAACTGCACCAATACCACTGCTACCATACTGATACGATGCTATATTATATACTACACGGGAGTAACTGTTGTTGATATACGCATACAACACACTAACACTCATAATTATTATATCGATAATATATACAAAAGCAAATTTCCTTATTCCTTCAATGCGATAATAAACAAAAATTCTTAAACGAAACGAAAAAAAAAATGAAACTCAACAAATTATAGTAGTAGCAGTATTCTTTTTCGGGAGTAGTATCCTATAATTATATATATATATATATATATATATATATATATATATAGACCAAATTGAAATATATAATAAGTATACAGTAGAAAAAATGTATTTCCTCCGTTAACTAAGTCTGAACTGCTTTCGGATAGTCTGGGTGCTTGCTTCTGTGTAAGTATGTCTATAAAGGATGCTGCTTTTAACGGTTTCGATTTCAGCTTGAAACTGTCTCACTTCATATACGTTGTTAATGATTACTACTGCTGAAAGAAATATATATCTATACCAACAACAACAACACCCATACAATTTCTCCTTTCCTAAAAATATACGGCAATGTGCTTTGTCGCAAACACCATTATGAGGCAAGAAGTGGGCTACTAGTGAGCAGATGCGGTTTCAATTCCTGCTTAAAACAATTTCATTTTCAATGCTCCTAGGAAAAGCACAAACGTCACACAATCTTATTCAGAAGATACTGGCTGTCCCCTCAGTTTGTGGCCTTGTGGTTACAAAACGTATACGTGGAGAAGTTTTAAGTGGGCCGAGTATGCAACCCGGTTACTATTACATATGAATTACACCGCTAACGTTGTTCGGAAAAACCATGCACATCACAATATCCCATATTCACTTCTTTATAACTCTGAATTCTTGTGTGTAGCCAAAAAGACGCCAATATCATTACAGACGAAAAGAAAACTAATCTCCAGGAAACCGAGTTGACGATCTGGTTTCGATTCTCGGAAGAAGCCACTTCACTTCATTGCGACACTAAGACAATAATAATAATGTTGCAATGTCCCTTCCCTGATCAAATACATAGTATTAGAACTATACATATATTTCTGCACGTGTGCTGTTGCACAATTCTTAACAACAGTATGCACGATAGTGCAAGTAAGTGAAACAGTCGGCTTCTATTACACACGACAAATATTGAATTCATACTACACATTTATGTATATATGTATATATATATATATATATATATACATACACACACACACATATAGGGCTAAAGTGTATACTACACTTTAGCCCTATATGTGTATAGA
>JAOPUL010003388.1:101701252-101719905 GCA_027564515.1 Octopus rubescens
AGAAAACTTGTATCATAGAACCAAGGGTGGTCCCAGGTAGGTTGGTATCTTTTATCTTTTACTTGTTTCAGTCATTGAACTGCAGCCATGCTGAAGCACCACCTTGAAGGGTTTAGTCAAACAAATTAACAACAGTACTTATTTTGTTAAAGTCTGATACTCATTCTATTGGTCTATTTTGCCAAACTGTTCAGTTACAGGGTTGTAAACAAACCAACACTGGATGTCAAGTGATAAGGGAAGAGCCCAAACACAAACACACACAATAGGCTTTTCACAGTTTCCACTTTCCATTCACTTGCAAGGCCTGGGGTTATAGTAGAAGACTCTTACCCTGGGTGCCACACAGTGAAACTGAACCTGAAACCATGTGGTTTGCAAAGTGAACTTCTTCCCCACACAGCCATGCTTGCACTGCAAAGGTTAACTACATACCTCCCCCACAACACTGAAGTGTCAATAGTATAAAGCCACAAATATGTAGAAAGACAGTTGAACCATCATCATCATACAGCTGTTTTTCCATACTTGCATGTGTTAGATGAAATTTATTGACATATTCTATGGCTGGATGCCCTTCCTGTTGCCAACCCTCATCTGATGTCAGGACAAGGGTACACACACATATATGTAATATATATATATATATCATATGGGCTTCTTTCAGTTTCTGTCTACCAAATCTACTCACAAGGATTTGATCAGTCTGAGACTATTGTAGAAGACACTTGCTCAAAGCACTGCACAATGGGGCTGAACCTGAGATCAGGTGCTTGGGGAGCAAGCTTCTTAACCACACAGCCTTGCCTGCACTTATGTCATCCTCCATATGTCTTCAATTTGTCTCCCACCTCCTTTGAACACCATTGTTCATGTATATTACTAAACTAACTTTACAAATCCAGCAGTACATGCTCAGCTCCTTTCTTTCCAGCCTTCACACACACCTCCACATTCTAGGTCCATGTTTTATCACCATACAACTTTGAACACAAGCATCATACACTCTGGCCTTTCACACAAACGGGTTGAGATAAAAAATGGTGAAATTTATTGATATTCCTTATCAGCAAAATCATCATTTTGCTCTGCACTTTCAAAACACAAGTGGAATACAAAAAAAAATCCCTTCCTAGAAAACAGATAAGGGTTAGTGACAGGAAAAGCAACTGGCTGTAAAACAATGCCAAAATAATATGTATTTGTCTAACCCATGCTAGCATGGAAGAGCAGGTGTGAAAGCAACAAACAAAAGTGAGGGTGTTTGCTTGTAGAAAACATTAACTTAACTGGTACTTTATTTTATTGACCTCAGAGGGCAAAGGTGACCTTGACGAGATTAGATCTCAAAATGAAAAGAACTGGAACAAAGCATTTCTTCCAATGCTCTGATGATTATGCCAATCACTTTCTTAATTATTGTAATGATTTCTGGTTTGGGTGCAAAGCCAGCAATTTTGATGGGTCAGAGTTTAGTTAATACCATCAACCCTAGTACTAGACTGGTACTATATATATAGGCAGTTAGGGTAAATACCAGCTGTTTCCTCTTGAAGCACATCTGCTTATTCCATTATTACAATCAATTTGAACTCAGAATCTAAACAGTTGGAACAAATACTGCAAGGCATTTTCTCCAATACTAATTAGCATTAGTGGCGTGTAAGAAGCACCTGGTATTCTCTGTAAAGTGGTTGGGTGTTAGGAAGGGCCTCCAAACACAGAAACCATGCTAAACAGTACAATGCAGTCCTGAGATCCATTGAATCCTGTCAAACCATCTAATCCAGTGGTTCTCAACTAGGGTCCATATGAAATTTTTGGCGGTCCATGGAACAAAATAGTAAATTGGGGATCTACAATAGTATTTTAAAGGACCCTGAAAAACTTTTGCTTTAGATGTATGTATTGCAAAAAACAACTTGGTTTCTTTCTCTTACATAGTTCAACCTACACAAGTTAAAGTGTGAAAAACAAAATAGGAATTTTGAAAGAAGTTTCTATAAAACTAGTGCTTAAACATTGAATGGCTATGCGGGTCCACCAGAATAGAATAGTAATTAAAGGGGTCTATAGATAAAAAATGGTTGAGAACCCCTAATCTATCCCATGTATAGAACATCGATGTTAAATGATGATGATGATGATGATGATGTATGACAGGCTACTTTCAGTATTTGTCAACAAAATCCACTCACAAATCTTTGGTCAGCCTGAGGCTACAGAAGAAAACACTTGCTTAAGGTGCCATGCAGTGGGACTGAACCTGAATCCAAATAGTTGGGAAACGAACTTCTTAAGCATACAGCTATGCCTGCATCTATTAAAAACAACACTCATAAATCATAAACACTAACATATAAGATGCAACGTAAAGCTTATACATAAATAAATAATTACTAATAAATTAACCTATATAAGTCATTAAATACTAATTTCTGATGGTGTCAAACAGCCTTAGAAAATACAGCCTAACAACGCCTGTTTGGAATATACAAACAAGATGTTTGTTATGTGTATGTGTGTGTATATGTGTGTGTGCGCGTAGGTGTGTGTGTACCATACATAGTGAATTAGGATCTTTTATTGACTGAAATAACACGTGTTTAAATGACAGTAGACTACGTTTATAAATAGTGCAGAAAATATGCAATAGATATAGATAGTACTGAAGTGAATTAACAGCATTTATACACTGACCTCCATCTGCTAGCGTTTCAATTGCCGTACTTCAGTGTTGCTGATGTAACATAATTGAGAAATGCAGCAGTGTATACACATACACACACACACACACAGATTGGCTGCAAAGTGCTTGTGTCTGTAATAAAATACACTATTGTGACTCATTGGTTAAAGAAAGACCAATATTCTACCTGGACACTTTTACCTCATGGAGTTATGCGTTTTACTTCTTTTATCTTGTTTACAGCTAAAAAGAGGATAATCTCTATAGCCTGTAACAGGTACATATATGTTAATGGGTTACAGTGTATTGCTGTTGATGTTTAAACACAAGCTGGCTCTGAAAAAACAGACCTACGGCCTGTCTTTCTACTATAGTGCATCTAGGGTTAGATTACATTATTATTATTATTAAGGTGGCGAGCTGGCAGAATCATTAGCACACCGGGCAAAATGCCTAGCAGTATTTTATCCATCTTTATGTTCTGAGTTCAAATACTGCCAGGGTTGACTTTGCCTTTCATCCTTTCTGGGTTGATAAAATTAGTACCAGTTGAGCACTGGGGTCGATCTAATCAACTTAGCCCCCTCCCCCGAAATTGCTGGTTTTGTGCCAAAATTAGAAACCATTATTGTTAGCAATATGATTATTATTTTTTTTTAATTTACGTATTTGATGCAATCACTTGTCGGGTGACATCTAGCACCCTAGGGCAAGTGAAGGTTATGAGTTGTTTAAATATAACAAAGCTTGGGGAGGGAAAGTGGGGAAGGCAATACAGAAATACATTCATATAATACAACGCAACACAAACATTTAAATTGACAGGGTTTTTCTAAGGATGTGCACAGTACTTCTTAGCACAATCTTTTGGATTTCTCTGAGATATGGTTCTCCTGGGATGTTGTCTAGTTGTTTCTGACATCCCTTTTCTATCATATCATGGGCACCTACAATAACAGGAACAGTTTTTGCTTTAAGATGCCACATCTTTTGTATTTCAATTTCCAGGTCCTAAGCTTGTCAAATTTCTTTACAGATATATTTTTATCGGTCAACAAGTATTTTCTTCCCTTATTATTATTGTAAGGCAGCGAGCTGGCAGAATCATTAGCACACTGGGCAAAATGACCAGTGGAATTTCGTCCATCTTTACATTCTGGGTTAAAATTCTGCCAAGGTTGACTTTGCCATACATCTTTTCAGGGTCAGTGAAATAAGTACCAGTTGAACACTGGGGTAATTGACTTACTCTCCTCCCCCGAACTTGCTGGCTGTGTGCCAAAATTTGAAATCATTATTATTATTATCCTTTCTCAGTTGGTAGGGTAAGATCTGAAAAAATTTGGTTGCTATTTCTAGCAGACTGAGTGAGGCTGTAAGAGGTCAATTTGCATTGAAAATAAAGGGACAGAGGTAAAAACTTACCCAATTTGAATGACAGCGGTGATAACAAGAAGGTAATAGAAAAGATCCAAATAGAGTGAAATGGCGACAGAACACTATCAGAAAATTCTAAAGAAAATATATTATTGTAAAAATGGCAAACACAGCATAATAAAGGGAGTTTTAAGGCTGCAATTTGTAAATAAACAGTATTTTGGCAAGTAAATAGATTATTTTCCTTAGAAGCAGAACACTTCATGTTATTTGAGCCCAATACTTTATGGATCAAAGTTCAATGTAACTTTTGATGTTTATGAAATTTGATACCAGAGATTCGAGGCGAAGGTGCATAACCTAGTGGTTAGGGTGTTGCACTCGTGATCACAGGATCTGGATTTCAATTCCAGGACTGGGCTGTATGTTGTGTTCTTGAGTGAAACACTTCATTTCACACTGCTCCAGTCCACTTTGCTGGTGTCCCATTCAGAGGAACTGTTGTGATCTCGGTCACTTATACACCATAGAAACTATAGATAAACAGCCCTATGAGTTTATATGAGTCCTAGGACAAGACAGTAATGTCTAGAGGTTGATGATGGTGGTGATGATGATCGTAGAAGGTTGCCACTGGTGAAATGGAAATCTCTACAACCCCTTCTAACACACACTGATTGAGCCAACAAGAGAGCTTCTGCACTACACTTACTAGATATCGCAGCCAAATCTACCTCGAATCACACATCCATCTGTCCAAAACAACAAAGCTTACATTTCACAATGTGATGATGATGGATCTGTTGTTTGACGATGAGGATTCATTTGATCGATCAACTGAATTACCCTATAAGTGGTTGAGTATTCCATAGATGCGTGGAATTCTTAGCCAGAACCAATGTGATACAGTGTGTTGTGACAAGGCTGTATTTTTTAAATTATATGTACAATCCACACAAGCTTCAGTACAGTTTCCATTTACCCAGTTTCACTTACAAGGTTTGGGTTGATCCAATACTACAGAAAATGACATTTGCCCAAGATACCATGCAGTAGGATTGAACCCAGGACCTCATTGTTGCTAAACCATTCAGCCATACTGTATCTATATTAGACAATATACTCACCGAAATACAAGATGATGATGGAATGGTCACAGATGATGGAACCCTTACTTATGGAGAATCCATGATAATGCATTCATTTGTTTGTTTGTTTGTTTTTTTACAGCCAGATGTCCTTCCTTTCATTATTAACCTTCGTGCCTAGTATAGAAAGGATTATTAACCTTTACCTGTTTTTCAAGTGAATGAAGACTTTTTTTTATACCACTTGCAGAAATACTGAATAGTTTGCAGCTCAGCTCAGCACAAAATGTAAACATTCACATAGACGCACACATATACAATGGACTTTGTATAGTTTTCCACTACCAGATTCACTTACATTGCATAGTTTGTCCTGGATGGGGCGGAACTGAAAACCAGGTGGTTGTGAAGTGACCTTTTTAACTACACAGCCATGCCTACACCTAAAAACTTCATTAGTGTACTGTGGCTGTGTAGTAAGAATCCCAATCACATAGTTTCATCTTCAGTCCCAATGCGGCGGCATCTTGGACTAGTGTCTTCTACTACAGTCCTAAGAAGGCGCCTAGCTTAAGGGGTATTCTGCTCATGATTGTAAGATTGATTCTTGGCAACGCGTTGTTTCCTTAAGCAACACATCATTTCATGTTGCTTTAGTCCACTCAGCTGACAAAAATAAGTGTAGTACCTGTAATTCAAAGGGCCAGCTTTGTCACATTCTGTGTCACACTGAATCTCCCTGAGAACTACATTAAGGGTACACATATTTGTGGAGTGCTCAGCCACTTGCATGTTAATTTCACAAGCAGGCTGTTCCATTGATTGAGTCAACTTGAACATGTGTCATTGTAACTGACAGAGTGTCAATTAGCCCTGAGCCAACCAAAGCCTTGTGAGTGGATTTGGTAGACTGAAATTGAAAGAAGCCCATTGTGTGTATGTATGTGTATATGTATGTATATATGTGTGTGTGTACATACATGTATGTCTGTATTTGTGCATGTATGTTTGTGTCTCCTTGTCTTGACATCACATGATAGTTGTAAAATGATTGTCCCTGTTATACAAGAGGTGTCATTCAATATTCTGCAAGAACATGTCTGGTCATGAAACAATATTACCTTGCTGGGAAATAGGTGAGGGTTGGCAACATGTAGGGCATCAAGCTGTAACAAATCTGGTCCAACCCATGCAAGCATGGAAAAAAAGGACATTAACTCTTTAGCATTCAGATTTTTTTGTCAAATGTTTTGCTTAATTATTCACATTGTTATGAACTAATCATGCATTATCTTCTAGCTTCAAGATTTCAATGATGTGATTGTACAGTTTTAGAATGACATTGTAGGATAAGTGTGAGAAGCCAGATCTAGGCAGTTTGAACATAAAACAGGTAGAATATTTGGACCGGATATGGCCAGTTTAAATGCTAAGGGGTTAAATGATGATGAATAATGATCATCTCCCAGCCATGTCTCTGAACCTCTTCCTTTACTTAATCTGCAAATAACATAGGTAAGACAAAGGGAAATAATCATCCAGCAAAACACCAAACTAGCCCTTTTTTATTTCACATAGCTTAGTCAGAATTGGGGCAAGGTCAGTGACAGTGGCCGTCTTCTATTAAATAAGCCTTATGAACCTGGTGTCGACACTAGGACTATGACACCAAGCTGGATGCTCTTCTCAACATCTGGTTGGTGTTAGAAAGAGCAAAGAGACATAGAAACATATTCACCATCGTTCAGTTTAACATCCACTTTTCCATGCTTGCATGAGTTAGATGGGATTTGTTGAGGCAGATACCCTTCTTGTTACTAACCTTCAGCTGCTTTCATGGAAGATTGGAAATGAAGGACATTGCTTGCTTGACAATGACACTCGCTTCCAACTATCATACGATGTGAAGGTAAGGAGACAGTAGCACATACATATATATATTCATATATATATATATATATACGATGAGCTACTTTCAGTTTCTGTCTACAAAATCTACTCACAAGGCTTTGGTTAACCCAGGGCTATAGTAGAAGACACTTGCTCAAAGTGTCATACAGTAGAACTGATCCCGAAATCATGAGATTGGGAAACAAAATTCTTATCACACAGCCATGCTCACGCCTATTTACCGTGTGTAAACTTTAATTTAATATTAGCTATAATAGTTTTATCATTCGACATCAACAAACTTGCAGCATGTGTGAACTGGTAAAACATACATTATGAAAATATAAACATTAAACAACATCACGAACACAATTTATCGGAGGTTTATAAAATTTTATGTTCGTTAAAATTTACTTCTTTCTTAAATTAGATCACGGCTGTTGTTGTCATTTAGCTGCTGGTAAAACTCTCATCAAGCAGGCCTATGATCAAATGTGCTCCAGTTGTGACCATCACATCTTTTTAGCGGTATCTAGGATTATGCTATCTAACACGCCTTTTCTTAAGACAATGGAATGCAGTTTCAAGGAGTATTTGTTGGTTGCTGTTTCTGGTAGGGTGGGTAAACAGTAGAAGCTGCCTTCATTGACTCGAGATCAAAGAAGTAAAAATATTACATAAACTGTTTAATCTTTCATGCAAAGTGAATCAAAATTTTATGCTTGACTTCATGTTATACATTAAAAAGTCTTACATATGCTTGATAATTTGAGCGTAAAGGAGCGTGTGAGTGTGTGTGTTGGGTGTATGCATGCACCCCCACCATACATAAAGAAGCAAATTTTATTTCTATCGCATTTGGATAAATGCTCAGAAATCTTTTCTCTTTTAGCTTTTATTTTTTTTTTGTTTTGATATTCTTGCAATTAATATTATCTATTATATTATATATTTTTCAAGGTTATTAATTAATTTCTGCTCCTTCAATTAAAGCCTGTCTGAAAGAAAAGCGAACGCCAAATTAAGTAGAATCGCTAAGTTACAATTAGCGAAGAAGCTGCACAATGAAAATAACACGCAGAATAAAAACATGTTTGCAAACGCAAGATATATGCTGCAGAAATGCCTCGCTAACGTTTTACTTCCGGAACAACAAAAACAAAATTGAAAAAAAAAAGAGAGAGAAATTAAAGAAAAAGAAATCTGGTGGAATTTCCCCCCTCTGAATTAAATTGCGGAAAAGTGAGAAATTGTTTTGGGTACGTTACTCTGAGAGAACGAGAAAGTTGGGGGCTGGTTCGATTTCTGGGCGTGTTTGCGCTTTATGGGCGGCGACTCAGTTGTAGGCGTGTTGTATGCGGACAGCTGGCTGGCGGAACTGTAAGTGAAATACAACCAGTAGAAACAACTTCAGCTTGCAAAGGTACACATGTGATTATAGTATGTATATGCACTAGAGTTTCTAGTTAACAACAGGAACTTATCGACATGCGAATCGATGCGCGGTTATTGGCATGTCGCAGAAGTTCTTGTCACGTGGAACTACGTTGATGACAATGCAATAATCGTCGCCCAAATGCGAAAAACTGACAACGTACATCAATCGTCAAGAGATACATAAATAAACTTAAACCAAAGCTGATCAAAGTATTGCGCATGTTTATAAGTGGTTTAAGAGGAGGACAACAATACGATCTAAATGCGATGACGTGCACGAAATGGGAGACATGAAATGTTATCGGGTTTCGGAAGACCATCTGAAGAATGTCAATGTTTCGCACAGTTTCCAATGATTCCTGCACAAGTGTGTTTACAACGTGGAGTGAGACGATGCAAATGCGATGCAACTTCGTTGCCACCGAACTACGCAAAACTAAGTTATTTGATATAGGGGACCAGTAACAGATGTTTTATTACCGAAAGATATCAGAAGATATTATGTTTGTATATATTTATACATACATGTGCTATATATGCAAGTAGTCCTGGTTATTTTGTAGCAAGCCTAGTGAAATGTTGTTTCGATACATGTAAACAACATAGCAAAATTATAAGAGAACTACTACACTTATGTATACAACAGTGTTTGCATCACACTTAGTCGTTTGGGTGACTACTTGCGTGGCATAGAACTGCTCCATCGGAACCAGCCCGGGATTAAACAAAATGTTTGCAAAGCATACATACTTCACAGACATATATTAACACATATACATATCAACACTTTATCACAGTCATTCATACATTACAACAGGGTGCAGCAACAACAGATCTATATATATATGTTCATTCATGTACAGTAGCGGAGTGCTCGGGGAAACAGACATACATACAATCTTTTACTAGTTTCCACGAATGGGCTGTGGCTGTGCTGGAGCACTATGCGATTATTCCACAAGGACTAAAATATGCTGTTATTGATGACACATACGCATGTAAATATAAACAAAACAAAGACAAGTTTAATATGCAGTGAGAAAGGAAATTCCACATAAACAAGATATTACGAAACACACGCGCGCACACAGAGGAAATACCACTGTAAAGGAAATGTAGGTAGATGCAATAACTATGTGATGCAGTGACACTTATGTGTAACAAAACAAAAAGGAAATGAATGAAACTGACACAGATTAACGTAACGCCCTCAATTTCTAATAATTAAAACAAACAAACAATTCAATTATAAATAATAACTATAATTAGATCAATTAATAAAGTGACCTTTTCAAAATCTACGGAAGACTGTTAGGTCACCATTGCAAGGGAAATGGAACTGGCTAGCATGTAAATTACTAAATGACTGCTTAATGCTTTCATTAGATGGGGTTGAGACGATGTGACAATCCGTGTGTGACAATCCGCATGGAGATGGCTAAAAAGAAAGGGAGTGGAATTTAGGTTTCTTTTTGTTTTTATTTAAACAAAAAGAAATAAAACAAAGCAGAAACAAATTATAGAAAGTTTACATAAATAGCCAGAAGAAAACATCACTGACAATCTTTATACATGTTGTTGTTGTTGTTGTTTAACTCCCAAGTCATGTTGACCTAGGACTGAAGACATTCTGTTGTTTTGTATATTGGGGGGGACCAAACTGGTCCAATGTATGCCGCAGTTTGAGGGAGATTCGGGTGTTGCTTGCAGCGAACTCAAGAGAGCCTGTAGAAGCTTTCTCAGTTCAATCCCCATCCCAGTTTCTTTTGTTTTACCGCTAAGTCATTCATTAAACAAATATGCCTGCTTTAAGTAGATGCTGCGCCGCTGTCACTGATTATTATTTATTTTTTTTATTATTTACACAGTTCGACGTAAATCCCCAGTCCTTTGTCTTTGTATTGTCCTAAATGTTTTTCATGGTCCTTGTGGCCAATAATAAAAGAATTATTATAATTATTATTAATATGTTTATGTTTGATCATTGTAAACTATGGTATGTGTTTTATGTGTGCAGATGAAAAATATTGCTACGCAATTTGTACTTACAGATATTATTGTTGTCATGATGTGTGTCTATGAGACTGCGTACACATAATATACACATGCATTCACGCACAGATTCAGAAAGTTTTTAAAGGACACACAAAAGAAATAAATGAATTTAAAAAAAAAAAAATAAACAGGATGGTGACAAACATATCAGGTTTGGTGTTAGGCTAGGGATAATTTCTTCGGCTTCTGTGAATCAAAAGGTTCTGCGGAAAGGCTACAGATGTTTATACTATGTCTGGTAATAAACGGAGAAGGAATGGGAGGCATCTCATCCTCTGATTCTGCTCATCATCGTCATCATCAACATCATAGGTTTTTTTTAATTTTATTTGTTGTATTTTACTTTTCTTTTTTTTTTCTCTCGCTTTCTCAGTAAGAGTTCAACAAGCATTAAGATTTTTCAAGTCGGAAAGATCAAAGCTGTAAAGATCTTTTTTGTCCCAGTCGACTCTTCACACAGACATGCACTTGGGTTTTATATTTCACATATTAGGCAAACACACCAAACAAAACAACAAACATAAAAATAATTAACAAATAAAAACAAGTGATTAGTTCTCGTTGTTGTTGTTGTTAACACATACACACCCAGGCACACACATGTATATAGAAATTTATGTTTAGCTGGTTTTCTTTCATATCTAAATTTATTTTCATTTTTCTTTGTTTTTGTTTGCAAAGAGATTCCAGGTGGGCCAAGAATATGATGTTCTTTGATGTCTGTTCGTAACTTCTTTGGGTGGAGGTAGGACGGGTGGCACCCTACCTGCATATGTATGTTTGTAAGTTTGTGTGTGTGTGAGAGTGTGGTGGTGGTGGTGGGGGGATGACTGTGGCTGGCTTCTTTCTTAAGCCTAAGCTTCAGTGAACAACTGTAGGAGCAAGAAGCAAAACTTAAAAAAAGAAAAATAAAGACACAACTATATACATATTATACATGGAAACTGATACACACAATATTTAGTGTAGCTGCAGATAAGCAAAGTCTAATGTGTACATGCACATCTATTTAAGTGCATGTGTATTTCGATCTTTTTGCTATCCTCAATGTACATCCAATCTGGTTGTGTCTATCGTGTGTGTTTTTCAGGATTAAGAAGTTAACTTCTTAACCAAGAAATTCTGAGTTCAATCCTACTACTGCATGGAACCCTGAGCGAGTGCATTCTATTATAGCAGCCTTGGGTTGTTCTAAACCTTGAAAGTGAAACTGCGTAGATGCAGGCATAGCTGCATCATGAAGAAATTCACTTCCCAAACACATGGTTTCGGGTTCAGTCACTCTGCGTGGCACCTTGGGTGAGTGTCTTCTACAATAGCCCTGGGCTGACCAAACCCTTGTGAGTGGATTTGGTACAAGGAAACTGAAAAAAGCCTATCACACATATATATGTATATATTAGTAGTAGTAGAATCATTAGTACACCGGCCAAAATGTTTAGCAGCATTTCTTCTGGCTCATTGCATACCGAGTTCAAATTCCACCAAGGATGACTTTGCCTTTCAACCTTTCAGGGTCAAGCACTGGCTTAAATGTAATCAGCTAGCCTGCCCTCCAAAGATTTCAGGTTTGTGCAAAAATTAGAAGGAATTATTATTATTATTAGGGTGGAGAGCTGGCAGAATTGTTAGTGTCAGAAAAAATGCCTCATTATATTTGTTCTGGCTCTTTATAATCTGAGTTCAAATTCCACCAAGGTCAACTTTGCCTTTCATTCTTTAAGAGTCAATAAAATAAATACCAGTCGAGTACTGGAGTCAACTAGCCCCCTTCCCCAAAATTTCAGACCTTGTGCCTATAGTAGAAAGGATTATTATTATTAAGACAGCATGCTGGACAAAATGCTTAGTGGCATTTCTTCTGGCTTTATGCTCTGAGTTCAAATTCCACCAAGGTTGATTATGCTTTTATCCTTTTGGAATCAATAAAATAAGTACCAGTTGAGTGCTGGAGTCGATGTAATCGACTTACCCCCTCTCCCAAAATTGCTGACCTTGTGCCAAAATTTGAAATGATTATTAATACTATTAGTATTATTATTATTAGGTGGCAAGCTTGCAGAATCATTAGCATAACAGACAAAATGCTTAGCAGCATTTCATCCATCTTTACAATCTGAGTTCAAATTTTACCATGGTTGACATTGCCTTTCATCCTTTTGGGGTTGATGAAATAAGTATCAGTTATGCACTGGGATCAATGTAATCAACTAGCTCCTTCCCCCAAATTTCAGGCCTTGTGCCTATAGCAAAAAGAATTATTATTATTATATGAGAGAGAGCGATGCATTAGAAATGATAGCCTGATGGTAGGCTTAGCTCAAACATCTGAATCTTTTCCAGTTTTTTTCTTTAGTGAGGCACATCACATTAGTATGATAATCTACTGCAAATTTACTAGCACGGAACCCATCCCAGCAGGATCTCAAGGAAGTAATTCATAGAATTGTAACTTCAGACATCCAGTTAAGTTCAGCACTTCATTATAGTATAGACCTTAGCTATTTAAACATTCTAAGAGAAAATACTCTCGTTTATCGTCTTTACAATACAGGCACAGGCATTGCTCTGTCGTTAAGAAGTCCGCTTCACAACCATTAGTCTTGGGTTCAGTTCCACTGCATGGCACCTTGGATAAGTGTCTGAGACAACTGATGACTTACAAGTGAATTTGGTAAATGGAAACTGTAGGAAGCCCATCATATATGTATATATGTGATATTCCACAGATTGTTACCACATGAGCAAAATGGTGTTATGATGTTTACATTCCTTGTTGACATTACATTCAGTTCCTCCACTGCCCTTTCAAAGACCTGTGGAATACAAAGAATCCCAACAAGGGTTGGCAAGAAGAAGAGCATCTAGCTGTAAAATATTGCCTCAAATAAGTACCCTGTGAAATCCATGCAGGCATGGTATGCTAAAAATAGACATTAAAAAAAAAAAGAAGGTAGAACCTCAACAGGGTGTTGGACCATTGGTGAAAGAACTGAGAATGTGTATACTGTCATGGATTCCTGTGCCCTTCACTTTAAATGAGTACCTACCTTAAGTGAAAAACTATGTACCTGAACAGGCAGCAAAAAAGCAGTATAACTGGTGAGTGTTGCCTCGTTTGTGCTGCAGCTAGTTCAAATCTTGAGGTGGTTAAGGCTTTGTGAAATTTGATCTTTAACTCTTTAGCATTCAGATTATTCTGTCAAATGTAATACTTATTTATTCACATTGTTTTGAATTGATCATTTATTATCTCATAGCTTCAAGATTTCTATGATGTGATTACAGGGACAAACACAAAGACACACACATACACAGATATATATATATATATATATGATGGGCTTCTTTCAGTTTCCATCTACCAAATCCATTCACAAGGTTTTGATCGGCCCAGTACAATAGTAGAAGACATTTGCCCAAGGTGTGCCACGCAGTGGGACTGAACCCGAAACCATGCGATTGGGAAGCAAACTTCTTAAGACAAGACTGCCAAGATAGGATTCCTTTCAATTTCTTTCTACCAAATCCACTGAGCAAAGCTTTAGTTGGCCTGAAACCCCATAGTTGCACATCGATAAAATTCCATACTGCATATAGTTAGTAGATTGATTCATCAAAAAAAGAAAAGAACTAGTTCACATTTCTAAGGCTGATCCATCAATAAAGAAAATAGATGAGGCTATATAATTTGGTGAGCTAATCCATCAATAGACGACAGCAAAAGGAAAGTTTCTCAGCTTTCTTCTACTTAGAAGAACTGAGAAAATCCAGCACTGAGAAGACAGTTGCCAGACTAAGCCGTCAGCTAGCTGACTCAATATTAAACATCATACTAATTCAAACGTTAATTAGCTAATTAAATGTTTACTGCTAAACATCAAGCCACACAAATTATAGAGTCTGTGCATGTGACTGTGTATGGTGCATGTATATGAGTATATACATGTGTGTGTGTGTGTGTGTGTGTAAAATGCAAAACAAAACAAAAGCATTTGTTTATAAAATATTACAGCATCTAAATATTTTATGAAGAAACGCTGGTGTTTTGGGGGGCGAGGAGGTGCGTTCTATATGTACTCTGTGCCCTATTCAACTATAAAGTCTAATTAAATAAAACTCTGTTAGACTGTAACAGAAGTCTATCATGCAGTTTTCCTTCTGAATAAGCATGAAGTTCTAAATACTGCTTACAAATCACCAAATCACACTATATATATGTGTGTGTGTGTGTGTGTGAGTATTTGATTGAGCATGTATATATAAATATACATATATAATGTGTGGTAAAATTTCACATATGCATGTCTTGCGTATATACATACAACAATGTAAATACTACACTGCCTATTCCAAACACATGCATGTGTTATTGTGGTCAACTTTATGCTTCAGCAAGAACAGGCCCAAAATACATAAATAATAGACAAATGCTATATTTGAACACTATATATAAATGTACACATCATATAAGAAAAAAGTATAAGTGAACATAGATAGTTAATAGAAAAGCACTCACTCATATATATGCATACGTGTATGTGTGCATGCAAAAATGATACAGATGATATATGCTAACATATGTATTGCAGAAAGAAGACAAAATTGCAGCTAATAAAACAACCATATGACAATAATTGGTGCCATAAGCTCATGTTATGTTCTCAGGTGCTGAATGAAGCTAAGAAAATCTGTCTCAAAAACCACTTTGTGGTTTGTGCAGTCTCAGTCACCCTAGCCTTGCACTAAGCACTTTGCTCAGTTCCACCCTAAGATCCTTCTTGTTCATATTCTCTAACACATTTAAACCTAAAGATGTTCAAATTGAACATAAATAATCAATCACACCTATGAATATTATAGAAAGCATCCCTCCTCCTTTAACATACACACACACACATATATATATATGCATACCTATTATAAGTGTTGGTATGAAATTGTTATGATTTTTTGGACGTTAACTGAAGAGGCTGTGGCAACCGGCACTGTATTTTGCGTTTCGTTCCATTTGTTTCTTTATATAAATTACATATATACATATACATACATACATACTGTACATATGCGTGGCTGTGTGGTAAGAAGTCTGGTAAGAGTGTACTGGGTGGTACGAGTGTACCAGGTGCCATTAACGTGTTACCAGCATGAGTGTTTTTAACATGTCACTGGCACAAGTGTTTTTAACATGTCAACCAGCACAAATGTTTTTAACGCGTCACCAGCACGAATGTTTTTAACATGTCACCAACACAAATGTTTTTAACGTGTCATCAACACGAGTGTTTTAAACGTGTCACCAGCACGAGTGTTTTTAACGTGTCACCGGCACGACCTATATATATATATCTGTGTGTGTGTGTGTGTCTGTGTTTGTCCCCGACCACTGCTTGATAACTGGTATTGGGGTTTACATCCCTGTAACTTAGTGGTTTAGCAAACGAGACCAACAGAAGAAGCCCCAGTCTTAAGAACGCAAGTACTGGGGTCGATTCATTTGACTAAATTTCTTCAAGGCGATGTTCCAGCATGGCCTCTATCTAATGACTGAAACAAGTAAAGTGATAAAAGAATATATTGTTTCTTTTTATGTCAAGTAATATATAAAAACAATTCCACATTAAACTGAAGAACTACTCAATACTTTTAGTAAGTACTTGTTTATTAAACTTTTACAAGTAGAGGGTTGACAGTGACCTCACTAGCCTTTGCCACAGGCATGGCCATTGGGCCAGAAGTTTGTTTCTCAACTATGTGACACCTTGAGCAAGTACCTTCTATTATAGCCCCAGGACCATCAAAGCCTTGTGAATGAGTTTTGGTAGATGGTAACCGAAAGGAGTCTACTGTGTATAATGTATGTATGTGTGTATATTTATCATCATTTAACATCCGTCTTCCATGCCTGAATGGGTTGGACAGTTTGACTAGAGCTGCACCAGATTCCAGTCTATTCTGGCTTGGTTTCTATAGCTGGATGCCCTTCTTAATGCCAACAACTCTAGAGAGTGTACTGGGTGTCTTTTATATGTGTCACTTTTACATATCACCAGCACTGGCCATGGCCACGATTTCACTTAGCTTGACGTATCTTAAGCACAGCAAAACGCCAGAAGTGTCGGTCACTTGCCATCACCTCCATGAGACTCAACAACTGAAGATCATATTTCACCAGCTCGTCCCACATCTTCCTCGGTCTACCTCTTCCACAGGTTCCCGTCACAATTAGAGATCGATTTGCACACCTCCAGAAATAGGTGAGCTAGAAGTGATGTTGCCATTTCCCTTGTTAACAACTCACCTGCTGGCATTGCACCTTTGATACAGTGTGGAATAAGAGATCTCTTACTTGAAAGAGAGGTAAGGGTTTGTGACAGGAAGGGCATCTACTGGTAAAACAATGCCTTTAATATCATGAAATTTATGCTTGCATGAAAAAACAGATATAACAACAAACAATGTATATATACACACACACATATATATATATCATCCTCATCATCATCATTTAGCATCTGTTTTCCATGCTGGCATGAGTTAAACGATTTGACTGGAAACTGGCAAGCCGGAGAGCTGCACCAGACTCCAGTCCGTTTTGGCTTGATGCCAATCCTAACACCAACCACTCCAGAGTGTACCGGGTGCCTTTAACATGTCACCGACATGGGTGTTTGTAAACGTGGCATCCACACAAGTGCTTTTACCATGTCACCGGCACGGGTGTTTTTAATGTGTCACCGGCATATGGTGGTATTATTATATGCTTGCATCCCCCGGAATCTGGTAATTTGATTGGTGAAAAGTAATATACATCGTATACCCAGAGTATTCAGAAAAATCCAACAGGAATTAATCATATCCACCACCCAATGAAGCACCCACATATAACACATGCATGGAAAAGAAAGAGTCAATTGGCAGAGTCATAAGAGTGTTTGTTAGATGGAATGCCTTGGGGTAATTGTTCTGATTTCAAATCCCGCTGAGGTCAGCTTTGCATTTTTGCCTCTTGGGAATCGTTAAATAAAGTACCAGTCAAGTACTGGAGTTGATTCTGCACCTCTCTCTCTCTCTTTCTCTCCCTGTTTTGCAAGCACATTTTTTTTCTCTGATAGAAATCAGCTGTGCTTAGAGACTTGTAGAAGGATTGGCTCTGACAGGTTTAAAATGCCAAGACACAGTGGCACTGCTAAGACTCCACTAGGAGTTGAGAGCCCTACCACTAAAATATATATGTGTGTGTGGTAAGAAATTGGCTTCCCAATCGCACAGTTCTGGGTTCAGTCCCACTGTGTGGAACCTTGGGCAAGTGTCTTCTACTATAGTCTCAGGCCAACCAAAGCCTTGTGAGTGGATTTGGTAGATGGAAACTATAAGAAGCCCATCATATGTGTATATATATGTGTATGTCCCCCACTACCACTTGACAACTGGTGTTGGTGTGTTTACATCCCCATTACTTAGTGGCTCAGCAAAAGAGATAGATAGAATGAGTACCAGGCTTAATAAAAAAAAAATAAGTACTTGGATCGATTCATTCGACTAAAAATTCTTTAAGGCAGTGCCCCAGCATGGCCGCAGTCTAATGACTGAAATAAGTAAAAGATATATATATACATATATATAATATACATATACACGTGTGTGTGTGTGTATGTATCTTTTGTTTATATATCATTTTACGTTCACTTTTCATGCAGGCATGGGTTGAAAAACTTCAATGAATTCACATATCTTCTGTTTTATGAGAACAGCAATTGTGTTCACATGTGGTATAGTATGGCGAGCAGGTGGGTAACCTCTGCAAAGGTCATCCTTAACAGGCAGAATAATAATACAGGCCTCTAAACAATAACTCACTAGTGTCCATGCCATGTAAAAAGCAACTAGTACTCTCTGTAAAGTGGTTGGCATTAAGAAGGGCATCCAGTTATAGAAGCCATATCAAAGTAGACATTGGCACAGTCCTCCAGCTCGTCAGCTCCTGAGGAACTGTCCAACCCATCCCAGCATGGAAAACAGATGTTAATTGTGCGTGTTTATATATATATATATCATCATCATCATCATCATCATCATCCTTTAACGTCTGTTTTTCCATGCAGGCATGGGTTAGA
>JAOPUL010003388.1:101992402-102005535 GCA_027564515.1 Octopus rubescens
AGATAGATAGATAGATAGATAGATAGATAGATAGATAGATAGATAGATAGATAGATAGATAGATAGATAGACAGAGAGATAGAGAGACAGACAGAGAGGGAGGGAGATATAAAAATGAATTAAAATGGGGAATAAATCAGCAAATGTCTCCTTTTCCTCTTTTCTGATTCAAAAGTATTCCCAGTGAGTAATCGAGTCTATAGACTTCAAGAAAATAGAAACGATAAGTAAGTCGTTGGCATATTTCTCATGATATTAGCGACATACTTGAAGGGAGGCAGCTTCCACAGGGAATAGAAATTTGGTGTCAGGAATGCTTAGCAAACAATAGATATAGCTTAAATAGTGTAGAATATAAGTTCAATGTTGAATATATCTCTATAAATGTATATATCTTCCGTATTAATGATTTCTACCCTCCGCACAAATTCGCAAATCTAAAGTCTGGAAATAATCGATCAAATCGACATCATTGCCTGAATGGTACTAACTTTATAGACTTTGAAAATATGGAAAACAGCGTTGACATTAGCATGATTTGAATACGGAACGTTATGAGACAAACACCAAGGCATTTTATACGTCATTCTATTGGTTTTGCCAAATCACCGTCCTTTAGTTATTCCACAGTAAATGTGTCTAATGTAGGTACAAAGTCAGGGAGTATTAGCCAACTGCATCGACTCCAATATTTGACTCGTACTTCTTTTATCGATTCTGGAGGGATGAAAGGCAATGTTGACTTGGGTGAGATTTGAACACTGGAGGTAAAAAGTCGGAACAAATACCGCAAGCAATTTTATCCGGCATTCTAACGATTCTGCCAACCAACCACCTGGTATTTCTTCCATAATGAAGACACTTGATGTAGCTATTGATGTAGCTAACCCTCACGGTCAACTCTGTTTTAGCAGATCTGTGATGAAAGTTATATTCCAGCCGCAACAATTTTGTCAGAATATCTAGGAATATATTTTTTCTTTCGTATTTTAAGTTAATAGCATGTGATATTAGAGAGACGTGTCTGCCATACAACGCTATAAACAATTAGTTCAATATTACTTTACATTTTTTCTTGCAGACATGAAAGTAATTTGATATTGACTCCATCGACATCATCAGACTAGTATTACCTACAGAGATAATGGATCCTGTTCTTTTTAAATCCATTTCTATTTTATTGACCATTGTAGTTTTGTCGGGTGTTTTTGCATTATATATACAGCATATGTATTATATATGAAATAATTAAATTATATATATATTATGCACTTTATTGTGTTCTGTTATGCGCGTGACCCAACGGTCTGTGGAAAACTTGTCTTGCATGAAACCGGTCCATAGTTCTAAAGAAATTTGGGGAACTGCTGCTATAGAGGAGTTCACCCTATCTGTTTTCCAAAGAATTGCGTCTTTATAATACTCCCTTCATACCCACCTTTTATGGTTAACATTAATGCATCGACCTCATCGGTTTTACAACGTTTATAGACGTAGTCTCTTTTTTATATAATAAATATCAGAAATAAAACAAGACAGTTAGAGATATCCAGGCAAAACATTTCATTCCGTGTCAATGGTGTATCGACTGGACTATAATATCCAGCGGATATATTATGTGATACCATGAGATCACCTTACTTATTTGTTAATTAGTATAAACTAATGAAGCATAACATAATTAATACTTATAGACTTGGAATGCAATGTTAAACAATATTTAATCGTTCTTGTATAGAATAGAGGAGAATATATAAAAAGAGCTATATTGAAAATATAGCTATATAATTATCAAAGAGACAGATAAACAACAACGGTAGAACATATAAAAGAAGTCAAAAACAAACTAAGATGTATTTTTCTGCTAATAAATTCCAATTTAAATCTTTTACATATGAAACATTTATTATTTGAGTCAGATAGATATTAAAAAAAAAAATATCTATTATTTGCTTAGTAAGAGATATATCATTTCTCATTAAAATATATATCATCATGATAAGCTAGTGAAATGGTAAATGCCATCAAAAGAAACGTGGTGAAGAGCAAAACACATGGTATTGAATAATTGTCTTCATTCTCTATCACATGTCAAATAATCTCTTCGTTTAAAAAAACATAAGATGCTGCAACAGATTTCAATACAATATTCTAAAATTACAAATATTGGTTTTAAATTTTGACACAAGGCCAGCAATTTCGACACCCCAGTGATCGACTGGTACTTATTTTATTGACCCCGAAAGTATGACAGGCAAAGTCGAACCCGGCAGCATTTGAAACCAGAAAAAAGACGGGCGAAATGCTTCTAAGCATTTTGCCCGGCGTGCTAACGATTCTGCCAGCTCACCGCCTTCTAAACTTATAAATATTCCATTCAATACTGGGCATGAAGGCCTGGAATCTTGGGGGAGCGGGTAGTCGATTTTATCGACCCCAGTTCGTAACTGGTACTCACTTTATCGACCCCGGAAGGATGAAAGGCAAATTCGATCCCGGCGGCATTTGAACTCAGAACGTAAAGTCGGGAAAATTGCCGCTAAGCATTTTTCCCGGCGGGGTAACGATTCTGCCAGCTCGCCGCCTTCATAATAATAATAATAATAATAGAACTAAAGTCAGAATGAAGGGAACATTGTTACAACAAAAATGCAAAAAAATTAAATAAAATGAAACTTAAAATGTACACCTACTCTAATAAATTCAATAAGTTTATTGTAAATGTAGGCCCCTTTTGGTAGGAAAAAGCAACTTCCTGGACTTTGTTCATGAAAGAAAAATAGTTCTTGTTCCTGAAAAAGAGAAATGAAACAAATGATAGGTTAAGTACAGGAAATCAAGATCCAATGTTGATTCTCATTCTCTTTGGTTCTTCTTAAATCCTCAAGCTTTAAATATATATATACACATATCCACAATTGTCACTTGCAATCAAGTATGACTTTATAGCATGCACCATGCTTTCAGTACTTGTGTTAGGTTCCTTCCTTTAGTTACAAATGCCTTGCCACTCTCAAAATATCAAGCATATGATTGCTAGAGTAAAATAGGGCTGTACCAGCACATAGCCAGGACTTATTCTCAGCTGAGTAGACTGGAGCTATGTGAAATGAAGTACCTTGCCCAAGAAAATAATGCACCATCTAATCAAGGAATAGAACCCACAAGCTTATCTTCATAAGTCTAACACCCTAACCACTGGACCATGTGTCTTAACAAAGGAGAGTTAACACAACCATAAAACATTGACTTTAGACCAGCAATGGAACCAGAACCAACAACTGCTTGTCCCATCCATCCATGGCTTGTCAATAAGAAGGTTGTATTTCACAAGAAAACCTACAGAAATAAAGGTCAATTTTCTATGTAATGCTGTTGGGTTCAAAGCGATCTAGTTTCGTTACCCCGAAAATCACAATCACTCAACAGTGAAATAAGAATGAAATTACCCCGAAAATCACAATCACTCAACAGTGAAATAAGAATGAAATTTGTTGTCAGACTGCAGAAAACTGAAAATCCAGCACCAGGGCCAATAAAGGGAGGGGGTGTGTGTCAGAACATTGGTTTGAAATCTGGGGAGCCAAAGAGGGGCCTATCTATTGTATCCTCAATCTTCAAAAAAGGGTCCGGCCTCTTGAATTTTGAGAGGGTTCTGCCACGATCCCTGAGGACTGTAAGTAGTTTTGATATGCTTTCCTAAAATATTCTTGGAGGCATTGTCCAACAGTATCACTTGACAACCAGCGCATTCAGTCACAGTATCATCATCATCATTTAACATCCACTTTTCCATGCTTGCATGGGCCAGACAGTATCTGTTAAGGCAGATACTTTTCAGCTGGATGCCCTTCCTGTTGCCAACCCTTATCTGTTTTCAAGCAAAAACATGTTTTCCACAGAAGACTAGAAAAGAACAAAATTGGTTGTATGACAATTATGCTTGTTTATGACCAACACTGGATGTCTAGACAATGCTAGACACAAACACAGATATATGATGGGCTTCTTTCAGTTTCCATCTACCAAATTCACTAACAGGGCTTTGGTCAGTTCAAGGTGTCATGCAGTGAGACAATGCAAAAACCACATGGTTAGGAAGTAAGCTTCTTAACCACATAGCCATGCTCATGATTATCTGAATAAAAGATGGATGACTGTGGAAGGAACATCTTTGACCATGAATTTGCTTGATCAGGGCTGACCTGGGGTTAAACAATAACAATCGCCACCATAAAGTCCGCCCCACCCCTGCTATAGAGAAAAAAATTAACCTTGCATCATAGAAGAGGATGATGAGACATTCTACTTACCCGGCCTATCTTACGATGGTCTCTCTTTGCTGCTTCCTCTTGCAAGTGTTTCCATTCCTTCATCTGCTTTGGTTCTGGGAAGGATATACCATATATCCTGTTTAAAGATTCAGCTTCAGCCTTCCCTTCCCAATAAGTGGAGGAATTCTACAGAAAAGAAAGAGATGAGAGAACAAAGACAGAAATGATATGTGATTGGGAAGAAGATAAGAGAAAATGATGTATGGATAATTTGTTCAGGAAAAAAGTAATAATGTATGTAATGGGTAGAAACTTCTAAAGGAGACTAGGTTAATTCTGCCAGCTGCACTTTTCGCAGGAAAATACCACCACCAACCATTATCATGTAACTTTCCAATTATGACAACATGTAGCTTTACAATTATGACATGTAGCCTCTCAACTATGATGACATTAAGCTTTATAATTATGATACTATGTAGCTTTACAATTATGACGACATGTAGCTTTATAGTTATGACGACATGTTGCTTTATAATTATGATGACATGTATCTTTACAATGACAACATGCTAACCAAATAGAAATGCATGATATTCTATTTTACGTAAGTTTGTTGAGAGTAAAAAGTAATGTGACTTGATTAAGGATATATACATTGCAATGTCTGTAGCAGGCTTGGAGCATATATTTTATGGATCTACAAGCCATTAGGCAGTAGAGCATCAGGTGGTGTACTGTGATGAAATTAGGAAAACAGAAAGGGAAAATAAAATATAAAAGAGAGAGAGAGCGAAAAAAAAAAAACTTTTTGAAAGTAAGTTTTTATAAAAGGTGGTAGAAAAAAAAGAAAATTACCTTGGTAACAGCAAGAGCTTTCACTTTACCAGTGTGCCTTATGTGAGGCCCACGACACAAGTCGATCAGGGTTCCACATCTGGTCAGAGAAGAAAAAATTTCATTTCAAAACAGTAAGAATTAAATATTTTTTGTATGTAGGTTTTTTTCATACATCATCCTATAATGCACCTGGACGTATCATCAGTGAGGCTTCCTGGGGTCATCAGGTGTTTTGGGTCTTTTAACATCCTACAGGCGACCAGCTGAGGTTAATAAAACCCCAGCATGTGTTCATTTACCACTACCCCTGACAGCACCGCCTGCTTCCAGGGTGAACACGTCCTGATTCACAGCTAACCTGATGACCTTCCGATTACTGGCTTGCAAACCCTCTGCATCTTACCTTGATGGGATACCACCTTGCTTCCTACCCATTTCTTTGGCATAGTTCCACCAGCTCAGCACATTTCCTTCTCTTACTCTAGTTCTAACAGAACCACCTGCTTGAATGCTTCTGAGATCAGTACCATGTCCAGCCTTAGTGATGTTGAAGCATGTCACTCTCCTCTCACACTCTCCTTTCGCTCATGATTCACTGTTCGTATTCCCTCATACTCAGCCTCTTGTACCCTGAAAATTCGCTCAGGTACTTCGTCACTACCCTCTTTAACTTCTTTCCAGCTACTACACCTATAGTTATATAATGCAGGGAAACCGTGTATCTCTTCTATAGCAAGACACCTCTGACTATCTTTCTATCATACTTTAGCTTTGCAACAGCTGCCATAAAGCCACCAACAAGTCAGCCTTGATTGTAGACTCTTGAATACCAATAAAAAGGATGGAGGGAAACAGTTTTGTCCATCAATTTCACATATGTTAACGTAGGTAAACCATAAACATAATGAGATAAGAAAATCATGTTTTACTTACCGATATATCGTAGTTGTTGGCGTGGTGACTTTCTCATTTAGAATTCTCTGCTTGAATTTGTTATACTGAAAGAAGAGAGGCAGAAAATCAGACAAAATTATCATTAATGCTATAATCCAGATTATTCTTATGTTAGCAGGATTCTTTACAGGTCTCAATAAAAAAAATGAACATCTGGTTGTAAAAATCCTGCCTCAAATATTTTCTCATCTAACCTATGCTAGCATGGCAGAAACAGACATCAAACAAACGAAAGGAACAGCAGAAAATCCAAAGAAATTACTGACAGTCTGTGTTGGAAAATATTAAGTTAAAAAAATGGAATAAATGATTTTGCTGTGAAGAAGAAAAGTCAGGCTCTTCATGTAGAATCTTTTGTTGAACAATCAAAATGTTAGACTTCTCTTACCCTACAGCAAAAGTAATTTATTCCATTTAACAAATAAATATATTAATCTAGCCAAAGTGAAAATAGCTTTGTTTCAGCTGTAAATACCTTAAACATCTCTAAAAGATCTTCTTTCTTCACCTCCAATCTTTCAAAAGGTTGCTTCTCTTTCACTATTGACTTGATAGCAGTTTCCAAGCTGTTATAATCATTACTTGATACTTGCCTGAAGCAGAAGAAAATTTGTAATAAAATGGAAGATGTGGAAGCAGATGTCTAAATAAATGGATAAATGAACCTGATACAGTAAAGTGAGAGAAAGAGAAATAATGAAAAATCTTGTGCCTATTTTCTGTGTTTCAGTGTGTTTATGATGTGATAGAATGTATATTTTAAACGTGGATATCATAGCAAAATAGGTTTAATTTCAGAGTAGCCATCAACCGGGTGCCCTCCTTATGTCAAGGGGGCAGCTTGCCAAGACTCTCCAGTTCCCTCTGTGCTCTTGTTTCGAGTTCATTCTTTGATGGTCTCTTGTTCTCTTCCCCTCCACACTTTCTGTCAGGATGGACATCGGTAATGACTTGTAGCACATTGCATGTCCAAAATACTATAGCTTTGTGGACTTGAATCTCAACAATAGGCATCTTTAACTTTCAGCTTTTCTACTACTGCAGTGTTTGTTACCCAGTCTTTCCAGCTTACTCTGCCCAATCTGCAAAAGATCTACATCTCAAAGGCTTTCATCTTTTACTCCATAGCTGTGTACATGGTCCACGTTTTGGCCAAGTAGAGGACAATTGGCAAAATAAAACAGTTTATTAGTCTCAATTTTAGGTGCAGTGTCTTTTGAGTGAATGTCTTTTTCATTCTTATAAATGTTGTAGCCTTATTTATTCTTTGAATAACTTCTTCACAGTGACCTATCTCCTTGATATATCACATTGCGTAAGACAATTTTAATTTTTTTTGTCTTGGGTCAGTAAGTGTTATTTCCTATTTGCTTCTATTTAGAAATCAAAGAAAATGACTACCATTCTCTTCAAACTTTGCTTTTGTGACCTGGACATCAATGCTTTGAAACTAGCCTATTTTCCATTACATTTCAGACAGATTCAGTGCTGAGTTGCTAAAGAAGAAATATTGTTATGGCAAATATTCTGCTCAATACCACAGATTTGCTTGTTAGTTGCTTGACCATAACTGCTTGAGCATGCCCCTTAGTGACTGACAATATGTGCATCTCTGATCAAGAGCAGGAGTAGTGGGGGAGCATCATAGCCATGTATTGAGAAGTATCTTTGGGGTTTGAATAAATGTAACAAAAGCAAAGTTTGAAGGAAATATTAGCCATTTTTCATACTTTCTAGGGGTAAGCAAATAGGAAATAACAGTTGCTACCCAAGGACAAAAATCGTGTTAGAGTGTTATTTGTCCTAAATACCTGAAGTGTTTTACTTGTTCAAGCTTCTGTCCATCTACCTCTATGTTTGCTTCCTATTTTTCTGTCTTACAAATAACCATAGTCTTTGTCCTTTTTACATCCATATTCAGACCTTCCCTATCACTTTGCTTTTTTACAACATGTAATTTCTCACTGCTGTCTGCTAATAATGTTATTACATCAGCGCAACATTATTTTGTTTAAGTTCAGAGTACGTATTATTCTATATAGGATATTTTGAAAGACAGAAGAAAGAATAATAAAAATTAACCAACATATTTGCGTCTCTATTTTCACTTGGTATATATATTCAGTCTCACTATTACAAAGGATCTTTCCTGGCAAAAGCAAATCCTAAAAACAGTTAGGATCACATCTCAAAAACTGGCTCTTCTCTTCAGGGCCAGAACATACTTCATCCCCCAACAATTATTGATACTCTACAAAGCTCAATTGAAGACCACAACGGAGTATTACTCACACATCTCAGACAGTGTTGATACTGCAATACACACATGCATCTTAGACTGCATCCAGGAAAAGGCTACACAAATGATAGACATAAAGTCATTCAGAGATATGTTCCAGCCTCTGGCCCACAGGCATGTTGTCTCCTCTCTCGGCCTTTTCTCCCCACTACTGTAATGGCTTTTGTTCCTCAGAGCTGGTTGGGTTCATACTGCCTTCACTCAGTCCCTCTTGCCCACTTCATCCTAGTTGTGTCCATCTGCCCCTTCTTCCAGGCCTTCCACTAACCAGAAAACCCCTGTCTTTGCTTCCTCTCCAGAATATCATCCCTCTGGAACCCAATTCCTGCAGGTGTTGACTTAGAAAGGTTCAAGGGGAACAGTATTGGCATCAATCTCATCAGGTTAGGAGGATCAGCAAAGGCCATGGAGAGAGACAGAGACAGACAGACACACACACACACACACACACACACACACTGACAGTGCTCAGAGACCTTGCATTCTCTGAATTTATTCCCAATTTAATTCACTAGAATAAAGAGGAATAATCCAATGTGTATACTTTCTGCTCTCCCCATTTTTGCTAGGGGGAAGATTAACAATAACAAAAATACATACCCCTCATCAATGAACATGTCATAATAAAATCCTCCCTCAATTGGTGGTCCATAACAAAGGTGGCCACCATATTTCACTTCCATGGCCTCTCCAAGAATATGTGCACTGGAATGCCAAAATACTTGTTTCCCTGAAAAAAAAGAAAGAAAAAGATTATATTAACCAAATATTGGTTTCAAATTTTGGCACATGGCCAGAAAGTTTGGGGGAGGCGTAAATCGATTGCATCGACCGCAGTGATCAACTGGTACTTATTTTATCGACCCCAAAAGGATGAAAGGTAAAATTGACTTCGTCGGAATTTGAACTCAGAACGCATAGACAGTTGAAATGCCGCAAAGCATTTTGCCTGGTGTGCTAACGATTCTGTCAGCTCATTACCTTATATCAACCAAATATTAACATTAGACATTGTTGTTATGTGAAGTAGTGTTGTGAAATAAAAAACTTTTCTGTAAGTTCAAATATGTTTGGGACATATTTTGACCTGCAAAAAGGCCATTTTCACTGCAGTTTGTTATGGAGGAAGCTGTAAGCACCAACGCCATTTCATAGCACCTCCTATGGACTAATATATACATTTCAAGCTACTTAGCACACATCAGTATTAGATACCAAGCAGGACAACTAAGAAATGACAAAACTTTTGCTTCCTTATAAAAAATCAGTAGAAACCACTCACTAACAGGGTGCTGTGACCACCAAGCTGAGACAAAATACATGGGTCACACACGATGTAGTGCTATGAAATAAACAAGCTTTTTAATCAATTCAAATATGTTTGGGACATATTTGATATGTAAAAAGGCCATTTTTACTGTGGTTTGCCATGGGAAAAAAAATCTCTTTTATTACAAGATAGGGTGGACCGACAGAATCATTAGAGCATTGGAAAAAAATATCTTGTATCTGTTTTGGCTCTTTACATTCTGAGTTCAAATCCCACCAAGGTCAACTTTACCTGTCATCTCTCCGGGGTTGATAAATTAAAAATACCGGTCAAGACCCGGTGGTGGGGGGTCGATAATTCAACTAACCCCTCCCCTCAAAATTAAATGGACATTAAAGGATGATGATGATGGTGATGATGATGATTATTTTTGTTTTTCTTCAGTAGTTTCATGTGAGTGTCTGCACCACCACCTGGTGCACCTCAATGTTCCTGAGGTGTGTGTGTGTGTGTGTGCAGCATTGTGCTCTAATTTTTGTGGGGACTGAGGGGTGGGGGTGTAAGATGCTTCCTGTTAGTGTACTGCATCAGTTTATTTGATATGAGGATTTAGTTTCTTGTTATATTAGTGTTTGTTCTATTGTGTGTGGTGTGTGTAATATGTAGGTTGTGTTATTTTATTGGGCTTCAATCTTGTACAATCTATGTTGCACAAGTTGTTTTAGATTATCAGATGTTTGTTATACAGGGCATGTGTTGTGTGTGAAGATTGTTCTATTTGAGCTATTCTATTGAATTGATAGTGTCTTGTGCAAGATGTGGTCTGTTCCTAGCAGAGCTGTTTTGGGGGCTGTGTGTAGTGTTGTGAACCCTGTTGTTATTACTATTATTGCTATCATTGTTACTACTACTACATATATAACAAGCATTTAATGAGGACAAGAAGACTTCAGATTAAGAGGTCATCGACAAAACAAAACAAAATAAGCCTGCATCTAAATATTGTGAACTATAGTGAAATTGTTTAGATAAATAACCAGATATTCTTTACCTTCATCGTCATCAAATTTTAAAAACTTGATGGTGCAATCTTTTTCTAGTGGGCGCTCGATATCCCACAATTCACCATTCACCTTGGATATCACAGTATTATCAGCCAGTCCTTGACTGAAAAATAAAACATAAACACTTTGATATTGTTTAATTGTGGAGAAGTTTAAAAAATCATCTTTTATGTTTATATGTATGCATGTCTGTGTGTGTGTGTGTGTGTGTATATAGGAGCTGGCAGAATATTTAAAGCATATGAAAAAAATTTCATGCATTATTAGATCGAACTTTTTAAATTCTGAGTTAAAATCCCACTGAGGTCAACTTGGCTTTTTATCCTTTCAGGATCAAAAGCGTCCTTTCTTTAAGAAAGTACTATATGATTTAAGAAATATTTAGCTGTTATTTCTAGCGAATGAAATGACCATAGAAAGAAAGACTCAATGTAGTTCAAAGATATCTAGGTGAAAAGTGAGATAGATGGGGGGTTTAAAAAAATAAATAAATAGGCGTAAGCATGGCTGTGTGGTAAGGAGCTTGCTTCCCAATCACATAGTTCCAGGTTCAATCCCACTGCATGACACCTTGGGCAAGTGTCTTCTACTATAGACTCAGGCTGACCAAAGTCTTGTGAGTGGAATTGATAGACAGAAACTGAAAGAAGCCCGTCGTATATATATATATATATGTATATATCTATGTGTGTGTGTCCTTGTTCCGTGTTTGTCCCTCCAACCATCGCTTGACAACCAATGTTGGTTAGTTTACGTCCCCGTAACTTAGCGGTTTGGCAAAAGTGATCGATAGAATAAGTACCAGGCTTGAAACAATAAGTACTGGGGTCGATTCATTCGGCTAAAAATTCAAGGCGGTGTCCCAGCATGGATGCAGTCTGATGACTGAAACAAGTAAAAGATAAAAGATGTAAATTTACAAGGATGGAGTGTTTTTAGTAAACAAACAAATTTAGCTTTGCAATGACAGGTAAATACTGTTTTTAAACCATGTTTTTCTCTCTGTGATCAGAAAAAGAGACTGACCTAACTAATTTCTGGTGGTGGTGGTTACTGTTCCATCAGAGTTTGATTACTCATTTTTCGACCACAGGGAGAATACCAGTGTATAGCTATTTATAATGCACACAAACTCAACTGAAACTAAATTGATCGGCCCCAAGTAGTATAACAGTTCAAGTGTTGCTAAGGTAAAGTAATTGAAGTGCTCTATGGTTTTTACTAAAAACGCAACCACACCAATAACTTTACCTTGCATCTTTATTTATCCTAAATTAATGTTTCTATTAACCCTTTAGCATTCAGATTACTTTATCAAATGTAATGTTTATTTATTCACATTGTTTAGAATTAATCATGTATTATCTTGTAGCTTCAAGATTTCAATTGATGTAATTGTTTACTTTTAGAATGACATTGTAGAGTAGGTGTGAAAGGCCAGATCTGGCTGGTTTGAACTTAAAACAGGTTGAATATTTGGGCTGAATATGGCCGGTTTAAATGATAGAAGGTTAATATATATATATATGTGTGTGTGTATAGTAATTAAGGTTCATATGTCAGAAAAAAGGGGGCACTCAGTATGTGAAATAGTTCAATATAATCTTATATTATGTTATATACACAGGCATAGCTATGTGTTAAGAAGTTTGCTTCCCAGCCATATGGTTCCAGATTCAGTCCCGCTGTGTGGCACCCTGGGCAGGTGCCTTCTGCTATAGCCATGGGTCAACCAAAGCCTTATGAGTGGATTTGGTAGATGGAAACTAAAAGAAGCCCATCATGTGTGTGTGTGTGTGTTTATGTCCCTGTAACTTAGCAGTTCAGCAAAAGACACTGATAGAATAAGTATCAGTCTTCGAAAAGATAAGTACTGGGATTGATTTGTTTGACTAAAATCCTTCAAGGTGGTTCCCCAGCATGGCTGCAGTCCAATGACTAAACTGAGTAAAAGATAAAAAAAAAAAAGATATGAACTTGTCAGAACTACTTTAATGTCAGTTTCTTGCAGTTCCTTGGAGCTACAGTCAAGAGATATGTCCAGCCAGTCTTGTCTGATGACTGGTTTCAAGGAACAGTAAGAGTCTGACAAATTTGTATAATTCATATATATATATAGTAGAATAAGAAATAGAAAGTCCTTGGTATAGTATTATATATTTGAAAAAATGAATAGGAATGGCTTTTCTGACAATTTTTCCACTTTAATAATTAGTTGTTTATGGATTATTAGGTGTTTACAAAGAGTGATTTTGATACGAGTTTCGGTCAGACCGCTCCTAAGTGTGAAACTTGTATCAGAATTACTCTTTGTAAACACCTAAAAATTCATAAACAACTAATTATTAAAGTGGAAAAATTGTCAGAAAAGCCATTCCTATTCATTTTTTCATATATATATATAGATGCATATATATGTATATATATATGTA
>JAOPUL010003388.1:102005635-102016212 GCA_027564515.1 Octopus rubescens
TTTCCAGTCAAACCGTCTAACCCATGCCTGCATGGAAAAACAGACGTTAAATGATGATGATGATGATGATGATGATTCATGCTGGCATGGGTTAGATGACTTGACAGGATCCGATGGGTTCAAGGACTGCATCATATTCCAGTGTTTGATCGGGCATATTTTCTACAGTTGGATGCCATTCCTAACAGCATGCACTTTACATGTACTGTGTGCATTTTTTGTGCTACCAGTACTAGTGAGGTTGCCATGCTCTTTGCAAGACTACAAACCCCAAGTGGGGAAGCTTTATGCTAGGAGATGATGATCAAAAGATGGGTAAAAGTATGAGGAAAGGGACCAGAGCAGAACAGGCTTCTTGCTGTAGAGGAGCAAAATGACTACTCACATTTTAGGAGAGAGAGTGAGAATGATCAAGTAGAGCTGGAGAGCAATGAAGTGGGTAGGGTTACACTCAATTAACTCAGTTACACTCAATTAAATAAGAACAAAGAAAATAAAAAGCCACTTACATTTTTCAAATGGTCAAGTTGGTACTGGAGTTTAACATTTTCCAACTGAAGTGCTTGTATCTCTGGTGATATTGGCATGTTACCACCTGCAATGACCTCATGCTTTTTCAATGCTTCAATTTCAGATTCAATTTTGTTGATTTCAGTTTCCTGTATTAGTTAAAAGAAAAATTACATCAAATTTAATTAATTCAATTAATTTAGACTTTTATCTTACATCTTTTATTTTGTTTCAGTCATTGGATTGCAACCATACTGGAGCACTGCCTTGAAGGGTTTAGTCGGACAAATCAACCCCAGTACTTTGTTTTCTTTTATCTTTAATACTTATTTTATTGGTCTCTTTTGCCAAACTGCTAAGTTACAAGGGACATAAACAAACTAACACATGTTGTCAAGTGGTGTAAGGCACAATACAAACACTTGGCATTGGGCTATAGAAGACACTTGCCCAAGGTGCCACATACTGGGACTGAACTTCAAACCATGTAGTTGTAAAGCGATACCAAAATGGATTCAGTCAGAATTCCGAACCATGAGTAATCAGTTGTTCGATGAAACTACAAGGCTCATTGAATTAGCACTTAAGTGGCTGAGTATTCCACAGTCACATGTACTCTTAACATAATTCCTAGGTAGAATCAGAGCAACAGTGTGAATTACAGGTACAAGCCATCTGATAGGCTCTCACCCAGTTTCCATCTACCCAATTTCACTCACAAGATATGGATCAAATCAAGGCTATAAAAATTTTAAAAAAAACACTGGCCTAAGATGCCATGCAGTGGGACTGAACCTGAAATCTCTTGATTGTAAAGCAAACTTCTTAACCACTCAGCAATATAACACTTACATTTAAATGAGTTGAAGTTAATAGTCCAAGTAAGTATAATTGTATTAATAAATCATACTGCCAAGCATTTAAGGGAATATATACATATGGCGGTGCCCCAGCATGGCTGCAGCTCTGAGCTGAAACCAATAATAATAATAATACATATATATTTTTTTTTTCTTTCTTTACTAGTTTCAACTCAAAAGCTGTGGCCAAACTGGGGCACCATCGTTAGTTTTGCTACACTTGAAATCTGATATGTGGCATTTGGTGAATGAGGAAGTTTGATGTTGCTGCTCTCATCTGTGTTTCTTGCCACGAGGTAGGTTCATCCAGAACTCTTGACAGGAGGAGATCCAGTTTCGTTTTGTATATACCTGCATGCACACATCATGTAGGTCTCTCAGGCTTTTTGGAAGGATATTGAAGAGCTGAGGGCCCTTTAAAACCAAACTGTTACAGTATATATATATATGGCGTTCTTATAAAATAGAGTTGGAAATTATCTAGAGGATGTGTACATTTTAACCCTTTAGCATTCAAGCCGGCCATATCCAGCCAAAATAGTCTACCTGTTTTATGTTCAAAATGGCCAGACCCTGCCTCTCACACATACCCTACAATGTCATTCTAAAAATAAACAATCACATCATCAAAATCTTGAAGCTGCAAGATGATGCATTAATTCAAAACAATGTGAATAGATAAGCTCTACTTGCGATAGATTAATCTGAATGCTAAAGGGTTAACCCTTTACTGCAGAAATTGGATTTACACACTCAAAATTTCATTCCTTTTAACTGCAGAAAGCAGTTTAATATTGGTTTCAAATTTTGATACAAGGCCAGCAATTTCAGAGGAGAGGTTAAGTTGATTATATCAACCATAGTGCTCAACTAATACTTATTTTATCGACCTTGAAAGGATCAAAGGCTAAGTTGACCTCGGTGGAATTTGAACTCAGAATGTAAAGATAGATGAAATGCCACTAAGCATGCTAACGATACAGCCAGCAGTTTAATATTTCAGTCTATCTTTTGTTGAGGAATGTCATGTTTGAAACTATTTTGGGTTGAGATATGTCAAGTTTATTGAGGCAATGTGACTTTCAGAAAATACCCATTCTATTTTTGGGTAGATGTTTAACATCATTACTAGAATAACCATGAAATTAAAATTCACAGTTAAAGGGTTAAGCATTGTAGATTACGATACTGAAAAAGAAAAAGGAGATGAAAGGGATGGAGGTGCTATATTTTTACCATTTACCTTAAATTTTTTTAGTTTTGACTTCCTTTAACCCTTTAGTGTTCAGATTACTTTGTGGATTGTAATGCTTATTCATTCACATTGTTTTGAATTTGTCATGCATTATCTTGCAACTTTAATATTTCGATGATGTGATAATATTGTTTTAGAATGACATCATTGGGTAGGTATAAGAGACAGGATCTGACTGGTTTGAACATAAAAGAGGTAGACTATTTGGGCCGGGTATGGCCGGTTCAAACACTAAAGGGTTAAGGTGGTGCCCCAGCATGGCCGCAGTCAAATGACTGAAACAAGTAAAAAATAAATAGGTCAACAAACTGAGGATATTGAAATTCCAAAAAGATCTTCAAGCATCCTCCAACGGGGTTATACCAATCTTGTATCCATCAACAGTATCAAGAAAATATCAGCTAGAGCCCTCAAAATCACCCTATTTGTTGGGCCCCATTACCACAGAGAATCTCTTCTGCTAAAGCACATCCTTAACATAACTAGGATTGTATTTTGATGATTGACCCTTCTCGTCAGTGCCAGAAAGTACTTCAATGCCTAAAATATATTGACATTCTACAAAGCTCAGGTGAGGCCCAAAATGGAGTATTGCTCTCACATCAAGGACAATGCTGCTGCTTCGGTACACAAGACTGACTTTCAAAAAGGACTGATTGGCATGAAAGTGCATGGCTTAGTAATTAGGGTGTTGAACTCATGATTGTAAGATTCAGGTTTTTATTCCTGAACTGGGCGATGTGTTGTGTTCTTGAGCAAAACACTTCATTTCATGTAGTTCCAATCCACTCAGCTGGCAAAAATGGGCATTCCCGTGACAGACCAGTGTCCCATCCGGTGGGGAGTATATATGCCAGATAATCTGGCCCAATGAGTCTAAATGACTCGGGAGGAGTGTTTGGCATGACATTACTCAGAAACCCTCCAACCTCTGACTCACAGGTTTTTCAATTGCTGTTATAACAGACTTTGCTCCTTGGAGCTGACCAGGCTCACACCAGTCTCATGCCACTAACCTCTTTTCCTTTCTCCCCACCCTTATGGTATCCAACCCACAAGTCCCATGCTAACTAATATGCCCAGTTCTTCCTTCCCAGAATGTCAGCCCTCTGGAAATCTCTCCTTGCTCATGTCTTTCACTGTAAATGTTGACTTAAAAAGGTTCAAGAGGAATATTAATGGCATCAATCTCACCAGTCTAGGAAGAGCCTACAAAGGCAGGGACCTCACATCTTCCTCCATACCCAGCATTTATTGTTTTAATGTCCAATTTTCCATGCTTGCATGGGTCAGAAAATCTGTTGAGGCAAATTTTGTATGGCCAGATGACCTTCCTGTTGCCAACCCTCACCTATTTCCAAGTAAGGTATATTTTCTCATGACTGGACATTTCCATGGAAGATTGAGAACGAAAGACACTGCTAGTATGATGGTGACAGTCATCTACAACTATCACACAAAGTTAGAGCAAGGAGACAGTAACACACACACACACAATGTCAGCTTCGCTCAGTTGCTGTCTGCTAAATCCACTCGCAAAGCTTTGGCTTAAGCTATAGTAGAAGACACTTGCCCAGTCCCACACAGTGGGACTCAACCCAAAACCATGTGGTTAAGAAGCAAACTTCTTACCACACATTCACACCTGTGAAAAAAAAAGAAGAAAAAAACCCATCCTGATTGAAGTTGAATTTCCAAGGTGTCCAAGCCAGTCCTTACCTGATTCCTTTAGCAACCTCGTAAGGGGTTGTGTGCCATGATTGACCTTTTACTTCTTTGCCATCAGGCAATGTGATTGTAATATCTACACTTGGTTGAGCCGCCAACCAATCAACGTAGGATTTCTTCCATTTGTCCCATAATTCTAGTCGGGTTTTGATGTAATCGGGACATGGTTTTACCTGAAACAATAAATTTATTTTAATTTTTTTATTTTATTTAAAATATTGACAAAACAAAGTCATAAATACAATTTTTTGACTGCTGTACCCCCAGGGAAGATACATTACTCAAGGTGTGTCAGTCTCTTTGGCTTAAAATACATAGAACTACCATTATCTGTATCCTTTCTTTATTTAATCCGTTAGCATTCAGATTACTCTGTCAAATGTAATGCTTATTTATTCACATTGTTTTGAATTAATCATGCATCATCTTGCAGTTTTGAGATGTTCATGTGATTGCTTATTTTTAGAAGGACATTGTAGCCCTTAACCACAGAGCCACACTTGTGCCTATCCAAATTAGCAGAATTCTCATCCTAACTTAGGGGGGGGGGGGTAAATGTAAAATAAATATGAAATATTAAAAGTTTACCTCTGAACAAGCGTTGTTCTTATTCTTATCCTCTTTTGACTTTTTCGTAGATTTGGATGCCTGTAAAAGAACCACTTCCAAAATTATTTATGGTAAAACAGTTCAAATAGGAGATGGGATAAATTCAATAAAAAAAAAAACATCAAGAGGACAAAAACGAATTCCTTTTCCCTGTTTCAACCTGAAACTCACTGAAATCAAAATATAACAACTAAATAGCACAATGTAATCTGACTTGAGTCCAACGACTTAATAGAGCTGGTTACCCAATTGTCGTGATATAAAATTGACTGAGATCACAGTATTCCCCCCACCAATCTGTTGCAGAGTTACCCATTTTTCAGTGGACTGGAGCAGTGTGAAATGAAGTGTTTTGAACACAATGCACTGCCTGGTTCAGGAATAGAATTTTTTTTCCTTCTTTCTCTATTTTATTTATTCTTTTAACATAGCTATTGCATGAGTAATTTTAAAAAAATTTTTTTTTTCTTGCTGAGTTGACTTTGCTTTATATCTTTCAATTAATGCCCTAACAATTAATGCCCTAACCACAGGCCACATGCCTTCACATAAATTGTCAAGTATAGCAAGACTTTAATAAATAAATAGAGAGAAAGAGAGAGAGAGAAACAAACAAACAATAGCATTATTGCACTCTGTGACACACCAGACTAAACTAATTGAACAATCACTGCAAAGTGACCAAGCAAAACTGGAAAATATGAAGAGGATACACCTACCCATAGCTATGATCAGTTCCTCAGAGAACAGCATGAAGACGACATACAGACCAATAACTATGACCAGATAACAGTATGTCTATGAAAGAGGTTCACATTTTAGTTAAGTATAGAGAATAATTGGTAACAGAAATATCAAAACTAAACAATCCTGATAGCACAGAATGATAGGACAGGGCGCAGTTTTTAGGACGCTGATGATTTGGCCCAATCGACTGGACATTCAGCATGTTTTGGCGACAGTACTTTTTGGTGATGGAGGCAAACACACACACATATGTGCATGCACAGAAATATACAGATAAATAGATAGGAAGTGAGAGAGTGTACACATGCAAACATAACCAAATGCTCACACAAACTGAGAGAGAGAAACATGACAATTTATTAAATGAACATGATTGACAAACACTTTCCCTCTCCTCATACACATAACATAAAGAGAAGTATGTTCACATACACAGGCATGGCTGTGTGGTAAGTAGCTTGCTTCCCAACCACATGGTTCAGTCCCACTGCATGGCACCTTGGGCAAGTGTCTTCTACTTAAGCCTCGGGCCAACCAAAGCCTTGTGAGTGGATTTGGTAGAGGGAAACTGAAAGAAGCTTGTCGTGGGTATATATATATATATATATGTGTGTGTGTGTGTGTGTGTTTCCCCCGCTTCACCACTTGACAACCGGTGTTGGTTTGTTTATGTCCCTGCAGCTTAGCAGTTCGTCAAAAAAAGAGACCGATAGAATAAGTACCAAGCTTTAAAAAAGAAGTACTGGGGTCGATTCATTCGACTAAATGTTCTTCAAGGCGGTGCCCAAGCATGGCCACAGTCTAATGACTGAAACAGATAAAAGAATACATAAACAGAGAAAGCGATGGAGGGAGAACAAGAGAAACATTAAAATGTCCAATGTCAAATAAGTCAGCATCGAATCAGTGACACTAAAATGTCTCATACTCCTGGTAACAATCAGATAAAATATTCCCTTCTACTATAGACACAAGGCCTGGAATTTTTTTTGGAGGGGGAGTGCTAGCTGACTACAACAATTTTAGTGTGCAACTGGTATTTATTTCATCGACCCCCGAAAGGATGAAAGGCAAAGTTGACCTTGGCGGAATTTGAACATAGACAGATGAAATGCCGCTAAGCATTTTGCCCAGTGTGCTAACAATTCTGCCACCTCAGCACCTTAACAGATAAGATATTAGTTTCAAATTTTGGCATAAACTGAGCAATTTTGGGTGAGGGGGGGATAAGTTGATTACATCGGCCCTAGCGCTCAAAAGGTATTTATTTTATCGACCCCGAAAGGATGAAAAACAAAGTTGATCTCAGCAGAATGTGAACTCAGAATATAAAGACAGATGAAATGCCACTAAACATTTTGCCCGGCATGCTAACGATTCTGCTACATCACTGCCTTAACGATCAGATAAAATATAAAAAATTATTAATAAGCCTAAGCTGCCCAGAACCGAAAATATTTTATTTACAATTGTCTACAGTCTTCTTATAGGATTATCTGTATAATGGCCATATCCAAAATATTTGGATTGGATTGAATCACATATATATGATGGATTTAGGAAGGCATGGCTATGTGGTTAAGAAGCTCTCTTCTTCCAACCATGTGGTTTTGGGTTCAGTCTGACCCTGCAGTACCTTCTGCTATAACCCTGAGCTAACCAAAGCCTTCTAAGTGGATTGAATAGATGGAAACTGGATGAAGCCTGCTACGTTTTTTGTGTGTGTATGTAATCTGTAACATTTCACCCAGTACAACCTGTGGCATGATCAGGCCACTGATGACTAAACCAGCACCTCTACCTACCTTGCTTGGTAAGGAAGATAGTTTTTTTTTGGTTTTTTTTGGACACCCTGCAGGACGAAAAACAAAACCTGCCAAAAAATGGATGAACTCAACAGTCATCCAACAGCTGGGAGTAAAAGACCCATAGTCTTTGTTTAGGGGAAGGATAACTCTGATGTGACACTTGCGACTTTGATTGCATCCATTGATGTAGACCAGTGGTTCTCAATCGGGGTCCATATAAGATTTTTGGGGATCCGCACAAGCAAAATAGTAAATTAGGTCCGTGAAAAAATTTTGCTTTAGATGTATTTATCGCAAGAAACATCTAGGTTTCTTTCTCTGACGTTTTACATAGTTCAACCTACGCAAGTGAATGTGTGATAGACAAAATAGGAATTTTGAAAGAAGTATCTACAAAATTAGTTTTTAAACATCAAATAGTTATGGGGGTTCACCAGAATAAAATAATCAAAGGGGTCCATAGGTAAAAAAAATGGTTGAGAACCACTAATGTACACTTTAAACAACATATGCAAAAGCATATGCTGTTTAGAGTGTGATTGGCCCTGTGCAAGGACTTTCGCCACTTTAAAAAGCTTCAGACACAGGCATCACCTGATTTTTAACATCTCTGTTATGTGTTGTATACTAGGGCTGTCCATAGCCGAAAAAGGTAAAGCACTCAATGAAAAATTCTATGATGGAATGAGGGTATATGTTAGCTTGGGTGATAAGCTCTCTGCTAGAGGTGCCCATCATTGCCACATCTGGGCAAAAGAGCATAGGTCCCTAGTAAGGACTGAAAAGCCACATCCGTGCTGCTGATGTTTCAGGGAACAATCAAGCAATGGCATTATTCAAAATTGAGTTGCAGCCATCATAAGTGTGTGTGTCTGTGTTTGTTTATATTTAGGATGTATGAAAGTCACTAGCTGTTGTGTTGTCATAGTCACTTTTATCAACAAACCCCTTACTTTGAACAAAAAAAAAAAAATGTGAGGGTTTAGTGGCAGAAAGAGCAGCTGGTTGTTTAACCCATGCTAGCATGGAGAAAAAAAATGTAAACATGAATGAACAAATGAGCACCAGTCTATGAGAAATGACCCCCAATAAGATATAACTTGGAGCATGACGACCTGTCTAGTTCATGTAAGCAAGAAAAGCAAATATAAAATGATAATGATTATATATATAAATATGTATTATAAGGTCTGTTTAGGTCTGGAATGGGTGTGTCAGTTGTAGCACACAGATCAGGTTTAAAGCTTTTTTATGATTTCACTGCTGTATTTGAATGACAGGTTATGAACAAGCAACAAATACATTGAGATGAACAAAATATAAAATGCAAAAACCTTTATTCAATATGACATATACATAGCTAACACACACACAGCTGTGTTTGATTACACAGTAACAGCATGTCATAATTGAATTATTCAACTGTTGGTGTAATGTTTACATTGATTTCTTACAATACTAGATATGGTTAACAAGTTTGTTTCCCAACCACATGCATGACACCTAGAGCAAGTGGGGTTAACAAAAAGCCTTGAGTGGTTCTGGCTGATGAAACCTGAAAAAAACCCTGTCATATTCATATATATATATATGTGTGTGTGTGTGTTTATGACTCCTTGTCACCATTTCATGGCACTAATAACTGTTATGCAGTGTCAAAGCAAGAACACAAACACAGACGAGCTTCTTTCAGTTTCCATCTACACTGATAAGGCTTTGGTCAGCCCAGGGATATAGAAGACACTTGTCCAAGGTGCTGCATGGTAGGACCAAACCAAAACCATGTGGTTGGGAAACAAACATCTTAACCACACAAGTTCAAGGAGCATTTGACGTAAGATATAAAAAGCGACAATCTTTCGTCTTGACCAGCACGTCTGTCACTTTTTGATCAGCTGATTGTTCGGTAATGTCCGGAGAAATTTATTATTTATTTACTTTTGTTTTCATGACGTAGAATGCGACGTTTGCTTCGAACTCAGAGTAGAAACAGAAAGCTGTATATAGTTATGTATGTACGTGTGTATGAAAGCTAGTGGGTATACATGTGTGCATGCACGCCTTGTTCAGCTGTATGTATTTGTAGTCAGTCACACATGCACACAAACACACACATACATCCATTATCTTTTATATACACGTATATACAAAAATACATATGCATACATTTTTCTGTATGTATGTGTGCGTGTGTGTCAGAAAGACAGAGAGTGAGTAAGATGCTGCTGGCTACATGTCAAGAAAGCGAAAGTAAAAAAAAAAAATGTTTACAGACATTACCGAAGAAAAGTGACAGATGTGAGAGTCAAAACGAAAGAATGCCTATATATATATATATATGTTAGTGTGTCTATGTCTGTGTTTGTCCCCCACCACCGCTTGATAACCGGTGTTGGTATATTTACGCCTTGTAACTTAGCGGTTCGACAAATGAGAAAGATTGAATAAGTACCAAGCTTAGAAAAAAAAATATAAGTAAAAGATAAAAGATATAATGTATAAATGTGTGTTAAGAATATAGACATCAGGTGAGTGAAGAAGTACTTAGGGATTTACGCGGAAGGAAACAATGAAAGAAGACATAGGCAGAAGTGGTACAGGCTGATCTCAAGAGACTAATCCTCATAAAGGACATGATGAAGAACTGCAAAAAATGGTGAGATGCTGTACTGGAGAAGATCTGTCCAACCCATGCAAGGATAGAAAAATGAATGCAAAAATAACAGTGGCAGCAGGGGTGGTGTCCTGAGACCATATCTGATTTTATAGGTCAAAACTTCTGATTTCATTGTAATTTTTAGCAAGAAATTTTAGTTAAGATTGGTGCAGGTATGGCTGTGTGTGTGGTTTAAGAAGCCTGTTTTGCAACCATGCAGTTTCAGGTTCAGTCCCACTGTGTAGCACCTTGGACATGTGTCTTCTACTATAGTCCTGGCTCAATCAAAGCCTTGTGATTGGATTTGGTAGACAGAAACTGAAAGAAGCCATCACACACACACACACACACACACACACACACACACACACACACACACACACACACAAATATAAATAAAGAAT
>JAOPUL010003388.1:102148409-102159801 GCA_027564515.1 Octopus rubescens
ATCATGTATAAAAGAATATAACAAAATATATATATATATTGTTATATTCTTTTATACATTTCAGCCCAAAGACTGTGGCCACGCTAGAGCACCACCAGTGTAATCACCTTTACAATGGCTAATCTTATGCGATTAGCCTTTGGTGAAAGAGAGAGTTCGACACTGCTGCCTGCCTTCTTTTGAGTTTCTTGTCATGATATAGGTTCATCTGAGACCTTTGATAGCAGGAGGTTAGTTATTTCTTGAAAACATCTACACCTACTCCATGAAGATCCCTCAGATGTTTTGGCAAAGCATTAAATAGCTGTGGGCTCTTGAATCCCAAGCTATTGCAGTGCATGATGCTCAATCTAGATGGGATAGCTGGGACCTTTGGAACAGTGCAATGACGTCCAGTTCGGGGGCTGGTGCAGCTCTCAATACCAAAGTTTGGTGCCAGCCCCTCCAGGATCTTCCATGCCTATATTCCTGCATACCTTTCCTGTCTTCGCTCGAGAGAGTAGAGTCATACCCCTTTCAGTCTCTCCCAGTAGCTCAGCTGTTCCATTGATGCAGTCTTCCTGGTGTAGCACCGCTGAACTGACTCAAGTTCCACTATTAATTTGACACTGTAGGGTGGTGACCACAGTTGAGAGCAGTAGGGCAGACGGCCGAGTACAAATGTCCTCAATAGAACCAGCATAGTTTCCTGATCCCGTGTTCTGAAGATTCTCAGAATCCATCCGGCCATCCGTCTGCACATTGACACTGTCTTGGTGATAAGTACGTGAAACGAGGCGTTGTTGCTCCATTGGCTACCACAGCCTGGTTTCTATCTTTTAAGAAGTCATGCAACCACTTTTTTCCAGTTTTCCGACTATGCCGAGTCTCCGTAGCTTGGGACATATCATCCCATGATCAGCTTTACCAAAGGCCTTTGTAAAGTAAAGATATATGAGGTTGTCCGGAAAGTTCTTAGCGGTTTTTAAGCGCAATAAAAGATAAGAAATTTTAAGCATCCTCTCATCTTTATTCATTAAATTAATTTCCATTGTTTTCTATGACCTTAGTCCACCTAGCAGGCAATTCAAATATTCCATCGGCATAACACTCAGTTGCTTTTGAGGAAAAGAAGTCATCTAAGTAAGTTTTGACACCATGTAAATCATCATTAAATAAATTTCCCTTTAGAGAGTTCTGCAGAGACAAAAACAAATGATAGTCAGATGGCGCAATGTTAGGGGAGTATAGTGGATGATGCAAGAGATCCCACCTAAATTCATGCAACTTTGTGCGGGTAGCCAAAGATACATGTGGTTGGGCATTGTCCTGGTGGAACACAACCCCTTTCGTGTTGGAGAGCGCTAGCCTCAAATCCTTGATTTTTTAAAATTAAAATTTGCTAGCTGACGGCAGTACACATTAGAATTGATGTCTGATTTTGTGGGAGTAACTCATAGTAAATAATGCCTTTGAAATCCCACCAGACACAAAGCATGATTTTTCTTAATGAATATTCTGCTTTGGAAGCTGTTTTGGGGGATGCTCGCGCAAACTCCAGGATCTTTTTCTCACTATATTATCGTAAACAATCCATTTTTTATCTCGTTACCAGTTGTTTCAGGAAAGTCTTATTTTCATTGCGTTTCAGAATCATATCACAGATGGAATACTTGTTCATGCAATTTTGTTCTGGCAGTTGTGAAGCACCCAAACATCATAGCGAGAAACATACCTAATTTTCACTAAGTGTTCGTGAACGGTACTTTTGCAAACTTCCAACTTCTCTGCAAGTTCTCTAGTCGTAATTTCGAGTTGTTTTCTTCAATTGTTAACTTCAAAATATCGTCATCTAAGGTTGAAGGTCTTCCACAGGGACTGTCATCTTCCAAGCTGAACTCACCATAGAAACCGTATTTTCTTAGAACGTTATACTTATTTATATTCTTAACGACATTCTTGGTAACCGTTTGTATATTGAGATATTTTCTTAGTTCACTTTGGATTTAGTGATTTTATTTTGCCGTGAAAATGTTGCCTTAACATGTATTTTCACATATATTTATCTGAAAAATATTTTCTGTATGAAAACATGTTACTCCAACAGAAACGATCGTTGGCTTTATATGGTGAATTCTGCAATTAAAGATGTGTTTTTCTCCATCCATATTTTTGTTATAATATATATATACATACACACACGAGTGAGTGGACAAACGAAAGAAAGGGGCCCCTCAACACATTTAGTAGGAGCTACATGTATTATTTAAAACATTCGGTAATCTAAAACCTGAAAGAGATGGGCTTATGTTAGAGGCCTGTGAAACTTTAAGTTGTTTGGAACCGAATCAAACTGTTTTAAATAATATATATATACACATATACATGTGTTGGGCTTCCATACAGTTTCTGTTTATCAGTTCCACTCACGGGGTTCTTGCATATGGTACCATGCACTGGGACTGAATTTGAAACAGCACTACAATCAGTGAGGAATCATGTTCTGGAGCAATGCTGAACTCCCAGTTCAGCCACTCATACAATATTCTTACATTTCATTCTTCCATAAGTGCGAACCAAGTTGTGTCACATCCTGATGTCAGTATGACCTCAATGACTTCGTTCTCTAACCTCGCATGTGCACATGTCAAGGCATTGTTACATAAAGAATGCTAATGTTAATGTCCTGTACATACCCTGAAACAAAATTCTAATTCATTAGACACAAAACTAGTAAGATATTATTACAATCAGTGCTTCTGGTAACATTGAAAAGTATGGATGTCTTGAATGATCAGTTTGGTTGGTGAGAACGTCAATTAAGTAGGAAAGACCACAGCCAAAATGAGGAAAATAATTTGCTATACTTCAAATAGAGAAACCTTTAGAATATTGATACCTTAAACTCTTGCCATTACTCATTGCTGCTACAACTCATGGCCATTTCTTCCTACTCTACATCATTACCCACAAAACACTATGAAAGATAATAATACAGCGTCACAGAGATAACAATAGATCCAAACGGCCCCTTGAGAATGCCTTAAGAATAGAATAACACCCACTATTGGAAATCAATGTCTTAGAGGATAGCAAGAACATGTGACCAAATAATTAAAGATCTCAGAAGAATATTTATTTCTATCATTATTATCAAGGTGTTGAACTGACAGAATAACTAGCATGTCAGACAATATGCTTTGTGACATTTCGTCGGTCATTATGTTCTGAGTTCAAATTCCACCAAGGTCAACATTACCTTTCATCCTTTTGGGGCCAATGAAATAAGTACCAGTTGAGCACTGGGGTCAATATAATCGACTATCCCACTCCCCACAAATTTCCGGCCTTGTGCCTATAGTAAAAGAGATTATTATTCTCATATGCCATTATTTTCGTTTTTCTGAATGTAGATAAATTTAATCACTACAATGCCTCACTGTGGGTTAACTATGTAAGCTTAGACTTTCTATACTGTTGATGTGCAGGAAAAAAAGGGAGTCTTCTGAAGGACTATCTAACATAAAAAATCTCACTTGACCTCATGAATTACATAAGAATGGCTGTATGGGTATGGAGTTTGTTTCCTCACCATGCAGTTTCATGTTCAATCCCACTGCATGGCAGCTTGGGTTAGTATTTTTTCTCTTTTACACTGATCAATGCTTTGTAAACGAAATTGGTAGATAGAAACTGTTCAGAGGCCTGTTGTGTGTGTGTGTGTGGTGATTGCTTATATTCTGTATGTTCTTGTATGAAATGGAACACAGGGATATCATGTTTACATCCACTGTAAACATGATAGCTCTGCATCTGTGAAGATCAATGGAATAAAACAATCCCTCACTTGATAAACAGGCACAGGTTGGTGACAGGAAAGATACTCAAAAGTTTTCATCTAACCCATGCCAGCATAGAAAAATGGACATAAAACAAACAAATACATAAATGCTTCAAACCCAAATTATGCACATACCTCCACCACACTAACTTTATTTATGACTTCGTAATATTTTATTTTTCAAAAGTCTTTGGATTTCTGTCTTGAACATTAGATGTTGGTCGAATTATTGTGGAATTGCCTGTAAAGGAGATTTAAGAGAATGTTTGGTCTTTGAGAGGAAATGTTTGAGTTTTACATTTCCAAATTTGTGGCAAAATGAAATGTAGCAAGAGTCAGGAAATCACATTTTTTCAAAATATCCCTTGGTTGTCGTACGTCATTACCTTATATAGTGCTTGTTATTTTCCACTTCATGTTATGGTTCATAAACTTTAAAATATTATTTAATCATATACATCTTAAAATCTTTACATAATTTGTATATTATTATCATCATTTAATGTCCATGTTCCACGCTAGCATCAGTCGAGAGGTTTGACAGGATCTGCAAGGTTTGAGGATTGTATCATACTCTGTCTAGTTTGACATGGTTTCTATGTCGGGATACCCTTCCTTCTTAATGCCAACTACTTTACAGTGCTTTTTTCATGCCACCAGCACTTATGAGATTGCTAGCTTTATGCTAGAAGAGGGGTTAAAGTATGAAAGAAGGGAGAATAGGTTTCTTACTGTAGAGGAGCCTTATAATAATAATGTATGTGTGAAAAACCTCTGAGCAATGCAAGTGAGGAGTTAGGTAAAATATGTAAGGTGATGTCAATAATTGAAAACAAAGAGAAAAGATTGCATAACTTTACATAAGGGTCAAATGGTTCTATAACATTTCAGGAAAGATTCCTCTTTTCAAATGGTGTGCTGGTAACAATACATTTCTCTGAACTCTTTGTTTCCTCTTATCTACTTGAAAAGGGGATTCTTTCCCAAAATATTATATGATCATTAAACAACCTAATGTAAGGTAATACAATATTAGAGTACTGTAATTTGCTTGAAGCACTGCAATGTGTAAATGATATAATTTTAAGAAGACCTTTAGGCAATGCATGTGTGTAAGTATCTATGTGCCTGTGTGCCAAATGAAAGCACTGAACTAAAAATCAGTTGCACCTGTTGACACTACCTATCAAGAGAAAAGAAAAGAAAAAAAACGAACATCTGTCTGGCTCTGCACTTTTAAAGATGAATGGAATAAAAAGTCCCTTGGAAAATAAGCAAAGATTAGTGACAGGAAGGGCATCCAGCTGTAAAACAATGTCTCGATAATATCTAACACACAAAAACAAAAAAATGAGCATAAAATGAACAGACTCTGATATGGCAGTTGACAGTTTAAAAAAACAACAAAAAAAAACAAAACAATAACTGATTGCAGAACTTTGATTGGTTGTTGGTGAAAACCAAACTTGATCTTACCTAGATTCAAATTTAGAGCATTGCATTGCTAAACACAGTCTATTACTTAGCTCTGTTGCTTTACCAATTCTGTCATTCCACTAATAATGGTTTCAAATTTTGGCACAAGGCTAGGCAATTTTAGAGAAGGGAGCTAGTCAAATACACTGACCCCAGTATTTGACTGGTATTTTATTTTATTGACTCTGAAAGTATGAAAGGCAAAGTTGGCTACGTGAAGAGCTGGATGATGTTAAGCAGGTTGTCTGATGCACTAATGATTTTGCTGGTATGCCACCTTAACCCTTTAGCAGTTAAACCAGCCAAAATATTCAACCTGTTTTATGTTCAAATTGGCCAGATCTGGCCTCTCACACCAACCCTACAATATCATTCTAAAAGTTAAGTTACCTCATCAAAATCTCAAAGCTATGAGATAATACAAGATTAATTCAAAACAATGTGAATAAAAAAGCATTACTTTTGACAGAATGTGAATGCTAAAGGGTTAATAATACTAATCATCCTTTCTTACTATAAGCACAAGGCCTGAATTTTGAGGGAAGGAGCTATTTGATTACATCAACCTAAGTGTTCAACTGGTATTTATTTTATTGACCCCCAAAAGGATGAAAGGCAAAGTTGACCTCAGTGGGATTTGAACTCAGAATGTAAAGAATCGGAACAACCACTAAGCATTTTATCTGACGTGCTAACAATTCTGCCAGATTGCTGCCTTTATCATCATCATCATTTAATGTCCATACTCCATGCTGTCTTGGGTTGGAAGGTTTGATAGGATCCAATGTGTACATGGACTACATCGAGCTCCAATGTCTGCTTTGGCAGGGGTTTTATGGCTGGATGCCCTTCCTAGTGCCAACCACTTTACAACATGAACTGGGTACTGTTTTTGTTGTCACCTGCACTATTTAGGTTGTCATTCTATTAATAATGGTTTCTTATTTAGGCACAAGGCCAACAATTTTTGAGGGATGGAATTTGGTTAATCGATCACATTGACACTGAAAAGATGAAAGCATAGTCGATTCCAGTGAGATTTGAACTCAGAATGTAAAGAGGTGAACAAATAGAGTAAATTAATTTTTTCCAATACACTAACAATTCTGCTAATCCAGCACCCTTGATGTTCTACAAATAATTTAATTAAATCTATGACAGTATATATCTCAGAAGCCTCAATTAGATACAATATACCATAATCCAGACTAGGAAGCTATGATCCCTTCATGCTTATGTTAACATCCTGCAAATAAGAATAGTTATAAGCCATTTAGGTTTCATTTTATGAGGCAACTGCATATTTTGCATTTCACAGAACACTGACCCGAGCTTTTGAATGCACACTCATACACATCTGAAAATATATTACACACACACACACTAACATGAAACTATTCTCTCTTTTACTTTCGCATACATACACAAACATGAAGGTCTGTAGCCTAGGTTATGGTGTTGCACTCACCATCACTAGGTCATCATTTTGATTCCTTCCCAAACTGGGCAATGCTTTGTGTTCTTCAGCAAAACAATTTATTTCACATTGCTCCAGTCCACTCAGCTGTAAGTGAGCAACCCTTGATGGACTGGCATCCTGTTCAAGAGATATATTGGGATCTTGGTCACATATCATCATCATCCTTTAACGTCCGTTTTCCATGCTGGCATGGGTTGGACGGTTTGACTGGAGACTGGCAAGCTGGGGGCTGCACCAGTTTCCAGTCTGATTTGGCTTGGTTTCTACGGCTGGATGTCCTTCCTAATGCCAACCACTTTGCAGTGTGTGCTGGCTGCCTTTAACATGCCACTGGCACTGGTCTCTCGGCACTAGTGCTTTCACATGGCACTGTCACGAGTGCTTTTTATGTGGCACCGGCACACAGGCGATTGTTAGTTAGACGGACGAGACATATAGACCAAAGATAGATGAGCATAAGGACCGGGGACAGACATACACATAGACCGAGGGCAACCTGACATAAAGACCAGAGGCAAACATATAGACCAGGGACAGACGGGCATTATAACCTAGTGGCATGTGCACATGCTCCTTCGCAGAAGGTGGGGGGAACAGATAACAGATATATGTACATAGCCTGGTGGCCCGTGAGCATGTACCCGGACCACCTTCGTAGAGCGGTGGCCTGTGCGCATGCACTCGAACCCCCTTCGTGCTGGTGGCATTGAAGAGTGGTCAGGAGAGGAAATTTTCATACAGTGAGGTAGAGTGAGATACTCGCATTTAAGGACATATTTTCACATTTCTAGCATAACAATATAGCAGAGAAGAAATAAGACAAACTTAGAAGAACAAACACAAACTTATCTTATATTGAGAACCATGTATTTTACATCCCTTTGGCACCTTGTGTTTGCTAGAAAAGGCTTCAGAGTCTTCTGTCTGCCCTACCGTCCCGAAATGCCAAGCCCGACCAAATCACATGTGCTCAATAATATTGATAATTTTCATACAGCAAGCTAGAAGGGGAAACTCACATTTAAGGACACAACCGCTTTTAGCATCAGCACTCTCGACACGGCCACCTCTGCTTGCACCATGGAAACCAGATAACCGGTCTTATGAGTTCTAGGACTTGAGACAGTAATGTCCAGGAGTTACCTTTACCTTTTTCTAGATGCAGACACATTTAGCTGAAATTACAATTCCTGCTCCATAAATATACATACACAGATAGGTTCAAGCATAGCTTTGTGGTTAAGAACTTTGTTGCCCAATGATATGGTTTCAGGTTCAGTCCTATGGCATGATACCTTGGGGAAATGTCTTCTACTATAGCCACTGGTCAACCAAAGCCTTTTGAGTAGAGTTGGTGTAAGAAAACTGAAAGAAGCCCATCCTGTGTGAATGTATCTATATTGGAGGTAAGAAGGGCATCAAGCTGTAGAAACCAAACCAAATCAGACTGGAACCTGGTGCAGCTCTCCAGCTTCGGTCAAACCATCCAACCCATGCCAGCATAGAAAACAGATGTTAAAGGCTGATGATACATCATCATTTAGCGTCGAGTTTCCATGCTGGCATGGGTTACACCGGACGGAGACTGGTAAGATGGGGAGCTGCACCAGACACCAGTCTGTTTTGGCATGGTTTCTATGGCTGAATGCCCTTCCTAACACCAACCACTTCAGATATATAGATGTATATGTGTGTGAGTGTGTGTGTGTTTGCGTCTTGACATCACACAATAGTTGTAAATGAGAGTCACTGTCATACAAGCAGTATCATTCGCTTCCAATATTCTGTGAAAAATAAGTCTGGCCATGGGGAAATATTACCTTGCTTGGAAACAGGTGAAGGGTTGACAACAGAAAGGGCATCCAGCCACAGAAAATCTGTCCAACTCAGGCAGGTATGGAAAAGTGGGCATTAAAAATGATATGATGTTGATGAGACACTTGCATATATCCACCACACACACACCCCTACAATGCCCTCATTAATGAAAGCAGTAGTTCCTCACGATGTTACTTTAATTCATCATCACAATTCCTACAGCTGGTTGCTCTTCCTGTCACCAACCTTCACCCATTTTCAAGCAAGCTAATATATTTCCCCATGGCCAGGCATATTCTTGCAGAATACTGGAAATGAACAACACTGCCTATATGACAGTGATACTCATTTACAACTTTCACATGTTGTCAAGACATGTGGTTGCAGTGCCAGTACTCATACCAACATTTGGGCTACTTGATGAAATCTGAACTATTGATGTGAAAACCTGGAAGATACACCAACACACGTAATTTTCACATCAACAGTGACGTAGACAGCCTCTACCTAAAACGAAAACAAGGAGACAGAGGCTTAACATCGATCCAGATTGCCTTTGAATTTCGTACCATATCCCTTCGGCAACAACTTTTAACCACCAAGTGTCAAAGTGCATCCTTTGATCAAGTTTGCATACATGAAGCTGATAACATCATGAGACTTGGAAGGCAGCTCCTTGGGCAACATTCCTTGTCTGATAACCTTGAATACATATGCAAAGAAATCGCACGACTTTACTGCAACGTATCATCAGATGAAAGGATGAGCGTATATCTACAGAAGACCATTCATGGAAATGTTAACAAAAAGCTGCAGAATGACAACAACATTGATAATCAAAGCAGTCTATTTTGGACCAACAACTGGATTACTAACTCTCACTTTGAAGGGTACGCATTTGCAGGAACAAGAAATAGCAACCAAATTCCTGATGCAAAAAAGGGACAGAGATGCAGGAAAAACACCAAAATGTGATATGTTTTAGTATTCAGTAATATATGATATCACACTATAAGTGCAATTCATAGATGCACCTCCGAAGTGCAACATGCATAATCAAGACCAGATGCATGTATGTGTGTATATCGCCTTGACATCACGTGATAGCTCTAAACAAGCATCACAGTCACACAAGCTATGTCTTCCATGGAAAACACCTCTGACCATAGGGGAAAATGTTACCTTGTTTGTAAGGAGGTGAATGTTTGCAACAGGAAGAGTATCCAACAGTAGAAAATCTGTCTCAATTGGTTCTGCCTGTCCCCTGCAAATATGGAAAAGTGAATGTTAAAAGATAAGAAAATCTCGTTCCCAACAGATAAAATATATCTGAAGCTGAATAACCTGAATATCGCCAAACAGAACTGGCCAATGATTGGCATCAAACCAAAATATTACACCCATTTAGGAATGCCCAAATCTACTCTTAATGATGCATTAGGATGCTTCAAACCAAGAAATGAATTTTCTAAAATAATTTTTTTTTTACATTTTTCCTTTTTTTATTTTACTGGTTCAATTTCATTTATTTTATTTTTTATGCTATTATTTTTTTTTTTATGTGCTGATGGCACAAAAAGAAACACCCAGTCCATACAGTAAAGTGGCTGGTGTTAAGAAGGGAATCCAGCCATAGCCACCATGCCAAAGCAGATAATGGAGCACAATGCAGTCCTTGGATCCACCCAGCATAGAACATAGACATTAAATGATGATGATGATGTATTCAATATTTAATTTTCTTTACAGGTGTACTTTTTCTTTTTTCCCCACCAGTTATCAATGAAGCGCCTTTGCCAATATTCCAGCAGCAGCAGCAGTTCTGATGCAGACTCAGAATCTGAAAAAAATATCAAAGAACAAAAAGAAAAGCATCAGTCCAACTTCTTTGCTTTAAATGATGATGATGATGATGATGATGATGAAGGAAAGAACAGAAGTGAGAAAAAAGGTGAAGCAAAAACTAGTTCAGCGAATTTCTGGTATAAATGTCCTGAAAAAACTGTATCTGATTTTGTTATAAATCATGATGGAAGCAGCATCTCTTTACCATCTGTGGATTTCTGGAAAGGTATTTCTGAAGAAGAAATCTCAAATCCAGGACAGTTGAAAGAACATTTTCTTAAAAACGTTACCGATTCTGAAACTTTAATTACACCCTCGAAAGAAGAAGAAGAAGAAGAAGAAGAAGTAACTGCTGCTGAACAAGAAACACCGATATCTAGTAAAGCGCTAGTGTCTGATTTAAAAGAATCATCTTGTGTGAAAGCTTATACAAGCAAGAAGCAAAGACTTCATATAAACGAGAGCCACGAAACATCAGAAACTTTACCTGGAATTAATTCAATGCAAACAAAACGGAAACTTTATTTTGTTCACGGTAAAATTGCTCCGTATCAATCAAACATCTTCCCTGGTCCAAATCAAATAGCTAAGAAGAAAGAGACTACCATACAAGCTCATGTGGGAGGCATTAACCGTATACAGTGGTGTGTCACCCAATACAGTCATCTCTTGTTATCTGTGGCAGATGACTCTCTAGTTAAAATATGGAATGTTTGGTCACGATTGGAACCCTGCGTCCAGACATTTCGGCATCATTCTAATTGTGTTAAAGATGCAGAATGGAGTAGCTGTGGCCGCCATGTACTCACATGTGGCTATGATCGCAAAGCTGTTGTTACTGATGTAGAGACGGGTGAGTTTTTTCTTTTCTTTTAGCTTTTATCTTTTACTTGTTTCAGTCATCAGACTGCGGCCATGCTGGGGCACCGCCTTCAATTTTTAGCCGAATGAAT
>JAOPUL010003388.1:102167498-102177980 GCA_027564515.1 Octopus rubescens
GAGTCTGGTGCAGCTCCCCAGCTTGCCAGTTTCCAGTCAAACCGTCTAACCCATGCCAGCATGGAAAACAGACGTTAGATGGTGATGATGATGATGATGATGTATATAAATATATATATATATATAAAGGATGATAGGCATGCATGTATGGTTGGTTGTGGGGTAAGAAATTTGCTTCCCAACCACATTGCACTAGATTGTGCAGTTCCACATATAAGTAATAATTTTCAATTTGGATATACACCTGGTAGTATGCTGTTTAAAGCCTGTTTACTGTATTTGGCTACCTCATGTCATCTTAAATCCATACTATATATATATATAAATAGAAGATGAAAATGGAAGGTGTTTGGTATTATTTATTCTCCGTTACAAATATTTCATTATCCAGTAAAACCAAAAGCAATAAATGTATACAGGCAGATAAAGCAAATCATATTAGACAAATCTTCTGACAGAGAAAAAAACCCCATTCAAATACACATATACATTTGGTTAAATCTCTTGCATAAATTTATATCACATGTTTTACATCGAACTGGGAGTGAGAGAAAGGAAGAAACAGGTAACAAGGCAAATAAGAAAAACCTTCATATGGTTTTTTGGTACATAAAATCACATCATGGCAATTGCCAGCAGTAGACAATCACTGCTATTTCTGCTGCCAGTTCAATGTAAAAAGAAGATGAATGTTGTTTTTTGACTTGGCACAGGAATAGAGCAACCATTAAGAATGTTAGTGCAAATGGAAGAAGAATAGAGATGTGTTTTGGTGGAGTAGCAGTTAGATGAGAGAAGGTGTGAGAGAGAGGGAAAGAGAAAGTTAAAAACAGTTGAGGAAAGAAAATGAAAGAGCCAGTGAGAGTAGGTAGTAAAAAGAGAGAAGGGGGGTGGTGAGAGATAAAGGAAGAAACAGGTAACAAGGTAAATAAGAAAAATAAGAATATTTAGAAACATTATTAATGAGAGAGGATTTAGAACGTGTGAACCAGACGAAGTTTAGTATGAGAAAGGGCACATCTCTCTGTCTCTATCTTTACATATGTAATGGAGAATAAATAATACAAACACCTTCCATTTTCATCTTCTATTTTTATTCTACTCCATTAAGTTATTTTTATTGGATGTGCTTTCTTTGAGGTTATAGTCAGGGTTTTTATCCATGGCTCCGGATTGTTCAGTCTCAAACACACACACACACACACACACACATATATATATATAAGGTGTGTGTGTGTGTATGTTTGTATGTGTATGTCTACATGTGTATATGTTTTCTCCCACCACTGTTTGACAACCAAGTGTTGGTTTGTTTATATCTCCATAACTTAGCAGTTCAGCAAAAGAGACTGGCAGAATAAATACCAGGCTTAAAAATAAGTGCTGGGGTTGATTCATTCAACTAAAAAAAAAAAACCCTTTCAAGGTGGTGCCCCAGCATGGCCACAGTCCAATGACTGAAACAAGTAAACGATAAAAAATATACGTATATAGGTGCAGGTGTGGCTGTGTGGTAAGAAGCTGGCTTCCCAACCATATGGCTCCGGGTTCAGTCTCACTGCTTGGGCAAGTGTCTTCTACTATAACCTCGGGCCGACCAAAGCCTTGTGAGTGGATTTGGTAGATGGATACTGAAAGAAGCCCGTTGTGTATATATATATATACATATATATGTGTGTGTGTGTCCGTGTCCTTGTGTCTGTGTTTGTCCCCCACCACCACTTGACAACCGGTGCTGGTTAGTTTACGTCCCCTGTAACCTAGCGGTTTGGCAAAAGAGTTCGATAGAATAAGTACCAGGCTTGAAACAATAAGTACTGGGGTTGATTCATTCGACTAAAAATTCAAGGCGGTGCCCCAGCATGGCTGCAATCTGATGACAGAAATAAGTAAAAGATAAAAGATATGCTTATACACACCGCTACTCACAAACACATGCTTCTTCACATATACATAGAGGTGTGTATATGTATCATCATTGTTTTTGGTCTACTTTCCATATTGGCATGTGTTGGACAGTTCAACCAGATCCAATGAGTTGGAGAACAAATATCTTACTCCAATATCTCAGTTTTTGTACAGTTTCAGCAGCTGGATGCTCTCCCTAACACCAACCACTTTATTTGTTGGCAATAAATGGTTTTCATACAATATATGGTTTCTCAAGTGCAGGAGATTAACACATAACCTAAATACTGGACAGTCACTCATCAATGGGAAAAGTCTAAAATACAAGCAAGAAACAACAAGAAAGTAATTCTAATATGAGTATGTTGTTACAAGATATGGATAAGACTGACAGCTGATTTGAGTCATTAGAGTGATGACCTACTGGTTAAAAGATTTGGTTTCAATTACTGAAGTGGTCCAAGATATATGTTTGATAATCATTTATTTGATGAATTTTACATAAGCTTATAGTGGTGGGTGAAGGAATGTGGCCTAGTGGTTAGGGTGTAGCACTCACAATCCCAAGATTATGATTTTGATTTATGGACAATCATTGTGTTCTTGAGCAAAACACTTCATTTCATATTGTTCCAGTCCACTCAGCTGTAAATGAATAACCCTGCAATGGACTGCGATTCTGTTTGGGAGAATGTAGTGATCTTGAGTTCTAGTGCATGAGACAATAATGTCCAAAGGTTGATGATATTAATGGAAAAGTGGTGGGCTCACACATTGGCTATGCTTATGTTGAACCAATAGCCTGTTTAATCTTGTGGTTTTAAAAACTGAAATAAGATCAAGCATAATATGAGACCTCGAGGTAATAAAGACATGAGGATTAGGGCAGGAAATGAGCAATAATAGAATTGAACGTAGCTGTGTAGAAATTGTCAAAACACTCCTTTACAAAAGAATCTTAGATCTAATTTTACATCCACTCATTCTCTCTTTGTGTGCCATGCTGAGAGGTAATGGAAACCCTAGATCACCATGCCCAAAGCCTGAAGATTCATGATTTTTGTTAGGAAAGATATGGCAGTGGTTTCCTGTTGCCTTCTGCTAGATGATTTATAGTTTATTCTGCTAGCTTCCAGTTCCCACTGAGCTTGTCCCTGAGGCATAGGGCCTATTTAATTGTTAGGCAGGAAAACTGTTTCACATGACACCAGGACTTGTCCACACATTGGTGGGCCTGTGTGACAGATGCACAGGGGGCCAACCCCCTACCCGCAGTCCTGCATGCTTAGGCTATGGGACCATCTATTCTTTGACCCATACAACAACCTCAGGTCAGAGAAGATCTGAGAGTGGTAGTGAGTCCATACCCCATAACTCTCCACAAGCTGGAGTCTCACAAGATGTAATTTGATTTTTTTACCAGGACAAACCTATGGTTAGATAATGTTTGATAAATGTGAATATTTGTAATATGAATTGTTTTAACAAATGGTCTTTATTTTTTTTGCTGCTTTTTAAAATTCAATGCTCTTCTAGCATTAAAAATAATAATATTAGGTATTTTCAACATGACATGCTGACAAAATACAGATCTAATGAAAGACCATTTGCCAATGACTATAACATTGCACACACCAGTTCAGTATCTTTTACTTTATACTAACTCCATAGAACAAACAACTTTTTTGTAGCTTTCCACTGTTCACAATGTTATAATAATAATAAATACAACCCACAACACCCAGTATGATCATGGAAAGAAGCCTGAAAAACTGTGAAAGAATGCAAGGACATTTTCAAGAATATTCTGAGTTGACAGATATTTCTCCTCAGAATAGAAAATAAAAGTATAAACCCCCTCCCTCCAACCAACTGTCTTGCATTCATTTTGCTTTTAAAGAGAAAAGAAATGAGAACCACAAACAGAGCCATATTTCTATTTTTTTTTTTGCTGTCGTTGTTCAAGCAGGTGGAAATGATTGTTGATTTCCATTGCTTCTCCGATTCCATGCATTAATAATGATTCTCCACAGAAATGAAATTTACAAAAAACAAAAAAAAAAGCTGGGTTTCCATTTCTTTTATTTTCATTTAACTTTCAAATATGTTCATAAAATGTAACTCAATTTCTATGTAAGTTAAATAAAATTATCATCAATAATAATAATAATAAGTGAATAATAATTATTGCAATGACAGTAATTTAATGCTGCTACTATTGTTAATAGTATTATTATTAGTATAGAAAAAACAACAATCATAGACAAATGAAAAAGAACAAAATAACTATATATATCTACTCTTACTCTAAAAAAAAAAAACATTAACAGTAAAAAGAGAAAAAAAAAAGAATGAATTTTTCTGAGAATTTTATAGAATTTTATTAATGGTAACACTATAGCACCATCAACACCATTGAGCTAAGAATTTACATATCTTTTTACAGTTTCTAATGTGAATTCTTTTTTTCTTTAATTCAAACTTTCAAGAATTTTTTATTTTTTCTTCTATCTGCAGAAAGTGAACATGTGTGATCAAGTGATTTGAGCATTGTGGTTTTGATTTCAAAACCAGGCAGTGCATTGTGTTCTTGAGCAAAACAACACTTCACATTGCTTCAGTTCACTCAACTGTAAATGAGTTCCAACAATAGCTGGGAAGTTAACTCTGCATCCTCCTGTTCAGTGGAGAGTTGTTGATATTTATTATTTGATGGTATAGAATAGTGGTTTTCAACCACTTTTTTTACCTATTTGACTATTTTTTATTCAGGTGGACCCCCATAGTTATTCAATGTTTAACCCTTTAGCATTCAAATTAGTCTGTCAAATGTAATGCTTATTTATTCACATTGTTTTCAATTAGTCATGCATTATCTTGTAGCTTTGAGATTTTGATGAAGTGATTGTTTATTTTTTTACAATGACATTGTAGGGAAGATGTGAGAAGCCAGATATGGCCAATTTGAACATAAAACAGGTAGATTATTTGGACCAGATACGGTCAGTTTAAATGCTAAAGGGTTAAAAGCGAGTTTTATAGATACTTCTTTCAAAATTCCTATTTTGTTTTTCACACGTTCACTTGCATAGGTTCACAACAGAATTCTCTGAGAGAACAGGTTTCAGTTGCCAAAAACATGTTAAACTATGTAAAACATTAAAGAAAGAAACCTAGCTGTTTCTTGCAATAAATACATACAAAGCAAAATTTTTTTTTCATGGACTCTTAAAATACTACAGTGGATCCCCCTCAAATCTTATATGGACCCCAGTTGAGAACCCTGGTATAAAAGATGTACAGATATATTAGACACACCCAAATTTCAGCAGTGCATATTGAGGAAAAGAAAATGTTTTAGTGCATTAAAGCTTATGGGAGGCCCAACCTAAGGGAGGGTATGCATACCCTAGTTTGAGAACCTCTGCACTAAGTTGACTACATAATCCCAGAGTTATTTTGAGCTAATATGGTTTATGACATTCCTGAAGAAGTTGCTGTTGTGCTTTATGTCTAGTCCTTACATGTAGAAATTCCACAACAGGACATTGCAACATCTCATTACTTGAACATTTTTAGATAACAAAAACAACATTCCACTGAAATCTATCCATTCTACTTTCATTTTAAATAAGAATTTCTCTGTATGTGTGTGTGGGGTGGGGTTGATGAGGCTTTGACATAAGAAAATTTGGAAATTATAAAACATAAGCATCACTTAACCTTCTTAGAAAATAGAAGCAAATTTACCTCAGATTTTTGTACCTGACTGCCTTAAGAAGGAAAAGACATAAAATAATGTACCCTTTAATACACTAAGCCTGCAAAAAAACAAGAGATGGGATGGCCAAAGCTGGACCTTTGTAAATCAGAGATAGGTCTGAGCTAGGGCTAAACAAAAACAACACAATCAAAACTAGGTTTTACCATAGCTTGTTTCCCCCCCCCTTATTTGGTGATATGATAAACAAGAGGATGACAACCTATTGATGCTACTTGGCCTAACTGCACACACGTGTTGCATTTACAGGTGCATATTCTTGCATGTGATCAAAACCCAGTACAAACCCCAGTTGGAGACAAGACCAATGAGTATGTAATACACATAAACAATACACCTATCATATTGCCTCTTCACCGCCAAATACATATGGCTGTTCACTATGAATTTAATATTGGTTCCATGTCAGACAAAATGCTTAGCAGCATTTCTTCTGGCTTTTTATGATTTAGGTTCAAATCTCAGAGGTTGACTTTGCTTTTCATCCTTTCAGTGGGGTTCATAAAATGAACATGCACACACAGAAATTCTAATGTAACCCTTTAGCATTTAAACTGGTCATATCTGGCCCAAATTTTTTCTACCTGTTTTATGTTCAAACTGGCAAGATCTAGCCTATCACACCTACCTAACAATGTCATTGTAAAAATAAGCAATTACATCATTGTAATCTCAAGATAACACGTGATTAAGCATAACATTTGACAGAGTAAGCTGAACACTAAAGGGTTAAAATGAAGGTAGAATGGATAAATTTCAATGGAATTTTTTTTGTATCTGAAAATATCTACTGCTTCCATCTACTAAATCCACTAACAAGGCACTGGTTGATCAGTGGCTATAGTAGAAGACATATGTTCAAAATGCTGCACAGTGGGACTGAACCTGAAATTACATGGTTGTGAAGAACTACACCTGAGCCTATATTTTTTAAATAAAATTACTATTTATTCTGAAGCTGGAGAATGGTTATATACATGAACTTTTAGAGTCCTTTATTGACAGGAGGGGCCAATGGGGTTGATGTTCATAGACAAAATAACAAGGAAGGAGGAACCTCAAAATGACTACAGTTCTTGGGGAAGAAGAATTGTGGACAATACTGTTGTGAAACACTAGAGTAAACAGTGTATTATTCTTTCAGTCATTGGACTATGTGGTCATGCTGGGGTACTACCTTGAAGAGCTTTTAGTTGATCAAATGAACACCAGTATTTATTTTAAGACTGGTACTTATTCTACCAGTCTATTTGTGCTGAACTGCTAAAGTACAGAATCATAAACATGCATGGATGCACAAGCGTGCGCACACACACACACACACACACACACACACACACACAATGGGCCTTGTACAGTTTCTAGCTACAATTTTCACAAACAAGGCATTGGTTGAACTGAGGCTATAGTAGAAGATATTTGCCCTAAGTGACATTCACTTTTATTTCTTCTTTGATTGTTGTACAGCTGTCTCCTTGTTGTCCCATCCCCACCCCAACACTTTCAACACCCACCTTCATTTTTTGAAAGAAAACATTGAAAACCAAAGCTGAACTTTTGCCAAGAATAAGTTTAGAAGATTAGATGCAGGTCTTCTGCAGGTGTTTTGCAGGTTGCCATTAACTGTTACATACATTTTGTTAGGTGTTGTTGTTGTTCAGCCACAGGTCAGCCTTGATCAAGCCGGTCTACAATCAAAGGAGTTCAAGAAGTTGTGATACTCCTATCCTTTTTATCTATTTTTCTATCATAATGTAACTTGACCCTTTCAACAGCAAACCTGCCTACATCCACCTCTACTGAAATTTTCAAATATACATAGAATCTTGGAATGAAATCTCTTTATTACATAATTGGTTTCAAATTTTGACACAAGGCCAGCAATTTCAGAGGAGGGGGTAAGTCAATTACATCCACCCTAGTGCTCAACTGGTACTTATTTTATCAACCCTGAAGAGATGAAAGGCAAAGTTGACCTCAGTGGAATTTGAACTCGGAATGTAAAGATGGGACAAAATGCCACTAAGCATTTTGCCCAGCGTGCTAATGATTTTGTCAGCTTGCCACCTTTATTACATTATTACCATCGCTTTAATGTCCACTTTTCCATGCTTGTATGGGTCAGACGGAATTTGTTGAGGCAGATCTTCTACGGCTGGATGCCATACCTGTTGTCAGCCCTCACCTGTTTTCAAGCAAAGTAATGCTTCCCTTTAGTTTTAGACATATTTTCCATGGAAGACTGAAAATGAGAGACACCACTTGTAATGACAACAATGATGAAAAAAACTATCTTGTGATGTCAAGACAAAAAGACACACTCACTCAAGACAAACTCACACATATATGAAAGGCTTCTTGCAGTTTTGCATACCAAATTTACTTACAGGCTTAGGTCAGCCTGGGGCAAGAGTAGAAGACATTGTCCATGGTGCCATGCAGTAGAACTGAATCCGAAACCACACAGCTGGGAAGCAAGCTTCTTAGCCACACCTGCACCTACACACAAAATATGTACAGGCATGGTTGAGTGGTTAACAAGTTCACTTCTGAACCATGTAGACACTGTCAGCTGGTGTCCTTTATTATAGCCAAAGGTTAACTAACACCTTGTGAGTAAAAGTGGTAGACAGAAACTGAAGAAGTCCATTGTGTGTGTGTGTGTGTATGTGTGCGCGCGTGCACACACATGAGTGAGTTCATATTTCCTTTTGTCTGCACGTGTATGCACTGTAACCCCCCCCCCCAAAAAAAAAACAGTTTTACTGTCCATAGAGACTGTATTGTTTGCTTAGAGTTCACTGTGACAGCATGTTTATGCGTCTCGCGACATGTTGCATGCTGTTTTTTTTTTAAACAAAATAGCTTCACCATTCAGTGCTGATAGAAACAGGTGAGGTTTGGCTTCAGGAATGATATCTGGCCATAAAAAAACCCAACTTCAATTTGTAGTCTTATCTGACCCATACAAGCATGATATTAGGCCTTTTGATTACCATATTTTTCTGCTGAACTAAACTGCCTTTGTTTACATTAATTCTGGAAATAACGAAGAATTCAGTAAAATAATTTTGTCATTATTTTAGCTGATGTTTGCAACAGAAATTAACAAAAAATATTTAATTTAGATAACTTTAAAACAGGAAGTTTGCCCCATACAAGTAAGGGTGGTCTCAGGTAGGTTGGTACAAAGAGGGTTAAAAGATGATGAAAATTTATGTGTGTGTGTGTGTGAACAAGTATGCACATATATGCTAAGTACTAACAATACTTACAGAATCTAAAAATCAACAAAGCACCAACCCCAAATACTTATTTGCATTGCTCTTTATTCATATCAACTCTAGAATGATCTTTCAGAAAAGGCACAACAATAAAAGCACATTTCTCTTCATAATGTATTGCCACACTAAAAAAAAAAAATTTTTTTACAAATTATTTTTAATGGTGGAACTGAAAGTGGATAAAACCATAAATAATCTCATGAAAAATATTGGGTTAAAAAAACCTATTGGATTGGAAAAAAGACAAAGGCTGTCAATGCGACTTGAACCCACAATTTCTGGGAACATGACAGACATACTAACCAGTACACCACACCAAAGTAACACTTTAAATTTTCCCCATTCATCTTAGAAGCTTTGTTCTTACCAGCAAGAATTCCAAAATGTTTTGCTACTGACCACCACTACTGAGTTCCAGTACAACTAAATGTGTGTAAATCATCATTGTTTTAATGTCCACTTCTACATGCTTGATGCAGATTTTCTATGGCCAGAGGCCCTTCCTGTTGCCAACCCTCACCTGTTTCTAAGCAAAGTAATATTTCCCAAAGACCAGATATGTTTTCACAGAAGATTGGGAATGAAGGATACCACTTTTATGATGGTGACACTCGTCTACAACTATCACGTGATGTCATGGTAAGGAGACAGTAACACCACGCACATTATTTATTTATATATATACATATATACGAGTGAGTGGACAAACGAAATATATATATATATATATGATGGGTTTCTTCCAGTTTCCCTCTATCAAATCCACTTACAAAGCTTTAGATAACCCAGGGCTATAGTAGAAGATACTAGCCTAATGTATCATGCAGTGGGATTGAACCTAAAACTATGTGGGCGGGTAGCAAAATTCTTAGCACACAGTCATGCCTGCACTTATAAATCATGTAAATTAAAATTAAAAAAAAAATTAAAGACACAAAAAAATGAGACAGAGAAGTGGTTGATTATATTAAAATATTCTGTTACTTTCAAAATTGAAATAACAACATAACTGGCCTCCAGGGTGTCAGTGCTGCCCACATAAAGTGTACACATTTCATGATCTGTGTCTGTGTGTGTGAATTTATATAACCATTGGCATCGTTTTAACATTAGTCTTGGACTTATTGTCAGTTCTTCTGTAGAGACAGGAATCTTGATTTTAATTGTGTATAATGTGTGCATCTACATGTACGCATGTATGTGCATGTGCAGATGTGTATGTATGTGGGAGCATATATGTTGAGTGGATATAAATTATGTGTGTGTGTGTATTTAGACACAACACATGCTGTGTGGTTAAGAAGTTTGCTTTGCAACATTATGGCTTCAGGTTCAAGTCCATTGCACGGCACCTTGAGTTACTTTGTAACTTCTACTGATTAAAAATAATATATATATATATATAGGCGCAGGCATGGTTGTGTGGTAAGAGGCTTGCTTCCCAACACCATGGTTCCGGGTTCAGTCCCACTGTGTGGCACCTTGGGCAAGTGTCTTCTACTATAGCCT
>JAOPUL010003388.1:102289767-102300605 GCA_027564515.1 Octopus rubescens
GGCTTGCCAGCTCTGGTCAAACCGTCCAACCCATGCCAGCATGGAAAACGGACGTTAAAGGATGATGATGATGATGAAGACATGGGTTTTTCAAGAAAGACTTTGCTTTTCTTTTTGAACTAATAATTAATAAAGAATTGCATATAATTCAGAAAATAGTCTTTAGGAATTTTTGTTTCTAAAGAAAATCTTAGATGCAAATTAGTATTTTATTTATATGTTATCATGCAAGATTTCTCTATGTTAACATTAAGATGAAAATAGGTGTGACATATCTATATCTCTAAAAAATTGTGACACCTCTCTCTTTTACCCTTTTCCTTCATCTTTAAAATGTTATTGGCAGGGTATATAGTAGAAGTTATTTGATAATGTATTGTCTTAATTAAAAGACCAAATTTAGTTTCTACCTTCTAAATTTGTGTTTAAATTCAATTACTTGACATACTTCTGTATTGGAATTATATTTATATTTGGTTTTAGAATATAAAGATGTGTTGCCAAGGAAAAAAATATTATCCACATGCACTAAAAACCCTGATATTTAAAAACTTAACAGTGGCTGTTGCCAACTATATATATCATGTTATTGATCAGTATGTGTTACAGTAAGATGGTGCTAAAAATATTAGTTCTTGTCTAATCAGTAAATTTAAGCTAGTATTTGGATGAATAGCCATTTGGAAAACCAACTTTAATAATGATCTGTAAAAGTCGATATGTCTTAGAGATTTTGAGGGTTATATAATGATTTGGACATTGCATTGCATTCTTGAGCTATTTTATTCTGGTTTAGTCTTCCAGTCAGCTATGCCATCATCATAGGCACTATCCAGTGATGGATTAGTTCATCAGCTGTTAAATGCTATAGGAATTTTGAATTAGGAACAAACCTGTGAATCAATGGAAATTTAATTTATATTTGTATCTATTGCAACAAATATGATTTACCAATAACAATATTGATTTTTTTTTTATATAGACACATGCCTCAAATTTTGAGGGAGGAATATAGTTGAGTGGTGTCTTCATTACTTGACTAGTACTTATCTCATTGAATTTCTGGAAGGATGAACAGCAAAGTGAATCACAGCAGGATATGAACTTAAAATGTAAAGGGATGTTACTGAATATTCCAAGACATTTAATCTTACCTGCTACACTGTGTGCCACTCACCATCCTTTTCATGGTAAAAATATATATTTTACATGTGAAAACCAGCGAAATGGAAAATCTATTTTCTCTTCATTGATTTGTTTAATTATTGACATTGTGTTTTTTTTTATCTTGCTTTCTTCAAAATTAAATTGAAATAATATGAAGTAATTTAAATAATATAAAGAACTTAATTAGTAGTGTCTAAATTTTTAAAGCCAAAAAGACATGAACCCATTGATTTTAAAAATATATTTTTACCTTTTTATAATTTAACATTAATTTTTCTTTGCTAACATATGTTCTTTTTTAATGAATATTTTTTGTGCATTGATTGCTCTATTAATTGTACACTTTGGATACTCTTTCTAATCACTGAACACTAAATTATGACGTAGGAGTGGAATCTATAGTTAGTCATGAAGTTTCAGAGTTGTAAGCTTTCCCAGAGGTACAACACAATGGCTATAGTAAAGTATAAGCAATCCTTTATAATGTAGTCCTAGCAAAAACATTGTTTACCTATTTATTTCAGAACATTTATTGTCAAAAGGGGTTGAGATAAGTTTTTAGAATTTCTTACTGCCTTTGCTAGCAACAGAGTTTCATTTCTTCATATAAAAGGCAGCAATATGCGATGCATATAAGAAATGTAATTCATGTTGCAAATAGAATGTAATTCATGTGAGAGTAGAATATCTGTAGTGATTGGCAATTTATAAGTTGAGTGTAATGTGCTGAATGCACTGCGTTATCATAGTAAAACAGGTTGATTTAAAGGCATTACATATAGACATATGATTAACAGGAATAATGCATGCTGATAAAAAAATGCATTGCATAGGTAGGAGGCAACACATGTAATAGAGTTAACCAAAAAAGACCACATGTTGTTAAGTCAAACTTGTAATGTTGGGATGCACAGAATGGAGTGTATAGAATTAAGGTACATAGGAATTGGCTGCATTTCAACTTCTATTACATTCCAGAAAAATGAATGGAATGATGATGATGATATAAAAGTTAATCTATTTAATCATACCATCTTTATTTATGATATGCACATTAAATACATTATCTGCAATATTTTACTATAAAAGTTTGGAAAGATTAAATCTTCATGAAAATACACTTTACTTTTTCTCATTAACCCTTTCACTGCCCTCTATTGCTAAGTGCATGCATCACCAGCACCACAATTTTTTAGTAAACAAGATTGTTTTGCTGCCTGTAGTTTACAACAATTTTTATCTGCTTTTTTCATGACAAAAAAAAAGTTACTGGTCAAACTTTTCACAATAAAATAGGAAATTGAACTCATCAAGCTATTTTTCCTATTTCACCTCCTGAATACAACCAAATACAGCTAATTGTTGTAGTGGATGATTGTATGATACCTAGTGAAGCAGTCTGGAAGGCACATGACCAGATACTTTCCACAATTGTCTGTACACTGCATGCATCCAAATTTAGTTTGTTTCCTTTTTGGATTAGCTCTAGTGTTACTGCACACAATACAGTCTGGTTTGTATTTTTCATCTTGGAATCTGAGAGGGAAATGATACTTGGTCAGTCTCTTTTGTACAGCCTCCCCTGGGAGTCCTGATTGTCTACCACTATGGCTGGTTGTCTTTGGTTCAACAAAGGACACAAGTTTATTCATAACTTTTTCTTTGAACCTCACAGAATGGAGACGGTTATCACCTTCCACTGCTTTGTGAAGAATGTAACTGTTGATTATGGCAACATCCTTGATGAAATGGAAAATGGCATGGTATCATTTCTGAACTTTGTGAGGAAATGGGGTAGTTGAACAGTGTTGATCAAATAGATCCACCCCACTCATATATTTGTTGTAGGTACTCTTGCACAGTGCCCATAGTTTTATTCACCACCTTGTCAGCTTATTGGGAATATATTGCCTGAAGTGAATCCATCCTTTGAATTTTCTCATGGACTCGTCAACTGATACATCATGTCCAGGAATGTAGTACTCAGTGAGCTATGGAACTGTTATATCCATCAGAGGTCTGATTTTCTGAAGAGGATCATAATTAGACTGATCTCTAGCAACATAATGTTCATTGTCCATGAAATGCAGGAAAGAGCTCAGCAGTTCGAATTGATTCCCTGACATCACTTTACCAAACCCAGCTGTCACCAATATTGGGGACATGAGCCTCCAATAACCCTCAATTTCAGGCTTTGTACACATGGACATAGCTTGTTGCAGGCTAACATATGCTTTCATTTCATTTATGTCAGTTTCCACCTAACTCAGAAATCTAGACCTCTTTGGTAAATCATCAGGTTTGTCAAAAAAGTGCAGTGCATACAAGTTGGACATGTCTGCCATCAGTTGAAAAGCTTGATCAGGGAAGCACAGAAGAAAATAGTCATAAGGTGTAGGATCATCAGGAAAAGTGTTTGGTAGCCTAGGACCAGGCATTTTACCATAAGCAGGACACCAGAGAGGCACAAAGTCATAAAATGTATGTGTTCTTTGCCAAGGAATATTGTTTTGGTTCACTCTCTGGTTCATGGGAGGGAGGCAAGGCCATCGCCAGCCCCATCAACATCTCCCTGGCACTGATCATCCTCAGAGGAGGAGTTGTCAATTGGAGCATCAACGTCAGAATTGTCTGAATCAATCATACTGAAATCTGAGTCAGAATCCTGTAATATTCTGTCTACCGCTTCACCTACAGTCATCAGTGTTGACCTCCGTTTTCTGCCAGATGCCACTGTCAACACACTTCAGAAAATGGTCGAATAAAAGTTGAATAAAAGTCAATTTTCTGTCAACAACAAACTTTGAAAAACTCGCCAACTCATAGCATGCGACATCTGTTAGTTCTCAAAAGCTCACCTGAGTATACAGCACCAGTTGTTATAAAAGTGGGAATCAACAACCTAACTTGACTGGAACAAAGTTTTTTTGTCAACTAAAGTTGAATACGGAGCTTATAATGGAAATTTGGCTAAAGTCAAATACAGCGGTAAAAGGGTTAATCAAACAGCCATGATGTTCCTCTTGAGTTTTTGTATGCCAACACCTGCATAATACAAATGAGTAGGGAGAAGATTCCAGAGGGATGATGTTCTGGAGAGAAAGGACTTGGAATAGGGTGAGGCTGGAAGGGAGGTTCAATGCAACAAGAGTGACAAAAGGTGGAAAGATGAGTGGGTTGGGATTGTATATTGTACAAAGCCAATGTATAGGAGTAGGTACATTCTGAGGAACAGAGGTCATTACAGTAGACATAGAGTGTACTGGGTGCTTTTTATGTGGTATCAACACTGGTGAGGTCACCACAAGGCAAGACCCCACCTTAACTAAGGGTGTGAGTAATACTGAGGGAAATGGTTTTTATGCCAGGTGATGAGAGGTTAAAGTATGATACAGGGACAGGTACAGGTGTCTTGCTGTAGGGGAGACACATGGTTACCCCAGTTGGAAAAGAAAGAAGACGGTGGTGAAGATGTGTCAGGGCAAGTGGTAGATGGATAGAGAAGGGAATAAAGGAAAATGCAGTGAGTGGGGGACATGGGTGGGTCAATTGTGAATATCAATTGGAGAGGGGAAGATGGAGGAAGGTGTGGGTCATGGAAGTAATACATGGCAGCAAAGATGATGTGATGTGTGTGGGGTTTGTGTGTGTGTGTGTGTGTGTGTGTGAGAGAGAGAGAAAGAGAGAGACAGAGAGAGACACAGAGAGAGACACAGAGAGAGATACACAGTGCAAGAGACAGAGACTGGTGCATGTAACAATTTCAGCTTGATACTTGATACTGCAAGTTAATGGAACACTGTCAATTTTACACTGCTCCTGCTGCTTACAACAGCAGACTCCACATGTTAAGTGGATTAGGTGATATAAAGTTCAGTATGTCAGTTAAAGATACATTAGCACATTACTATGCCATGCTAACAGTGTAGGAGATCAGTGAACCTTTGGCCCTTAAGCTGATTTGTTAATGACTTGGCCAGCTGTAACCATTAAAGAGAAAAAGGAAATGTTTTGTTTTTTTTGTTTTATGTAGGAATGTTCCATTTAATAGAATTATTTTTCTGATTTTAACATCTAGTCTATTCCCCCTAAACCAGCTGTTGTTTTACAGTGTGGTTTATGTGAGAATGGGGTTTAAGAGCAATAAAAAATGTAAACTATTTATAGACACCACTGCTGCTGCCTCGTCACCACTACAACCCTACCACCACAGCAACCACAATAACCTCACAGCCACCCACCCACCAAATCAATCGAAGATTATACTAGGTGGGTTGGTTGTTAATATAAAATATCACAATAAATTTACCCCTCCCCCCTCGCACCCATCCTGTTATTTCCAGCACAAGTCCTCACTTTACACTGGTTTTTATTGAATAATGCAAATACAAGTAAAATATTGCTACACCAACAGTAATAATAACTATGTAGCAACAACAACAATAATAATAATGATTTCTTTTATTCACCACTAAGGCTATGAATGAAAGGGACAATACAAAGACAGACATAAATCATGGGGATTTACATAGGAGATGTATATATATATATAAAGAAATAAAAAAAATACAAATACAAAGTATAAATGGTATACAATAAACCAAAGAGAAAAGGTATACATAATATACATCAGTAAAGGGGGGGGAAACAGAAAAAAGAATAGTGATGTGGTCTTCCTGATACAGGACCTTTTAAGAACAATCGAGGAACCTCACCATCCAAGATTTCCCTGATGTTCTCTGAGCAGTGCTATCCACTCTTGCCATTTTTGCAACTTTAACCCATCTTTCAATGAATTCACTTGGACAGCATCCCCCTCTCTAGCCTCACTTTTCTTTTCAAGTGAAACTTGAAAAAAGTCGTTGAGGGATCTACCAAAGAGGAAAGTCTCTGTCCTCATGCCTTTCAGCTTCGTCCATCAGACAACCTCTTCCGCAATCACCACCAGACAAAGGAAAACTGCTTTACCTGCCATATTAAAGGAAGGCAGCTGGGCAATCATCACTATGGACTAGGTAGATAGGTGGATCCATCCCACGCATGACAGCAGCTGTTCACCATCACTCTACAAGTCAGCAATGCAGAACAGCTTCCAGATAATGATGGATGACCATATCAAATGCTTTAGACTGATCCAAACTGATCAGAGCCGAACCATAGCCAGTTTTTGTCCCAGCCCTCTCTATGATGTATAGCATAGGTGGAAGTTGTCATGGATAGACCTGTTCAGGATCATACACGCTTGTGCTTCCCTGACCAGACTATCGATGACAAGTGCCAACCTTTTCACTAACACTTGGCCAAAATCTTAAATACTGTGTTTAGTAGAGTTATGAGCTGAAAATTGCTGAGCATGTCCCCTCTGTCAGCAACACCCATGCCAGCATGGAAAGCAGACGTTAAATGATGATGATGATGATGATTACACTTCTTAGATCACAGCACTAGAAATTCTTCCATTCTGCTGCCAGTTACAATAGACGTCTGCCAAGAAGCTGCCAAACTAATCTGGCATGAACTTGTAGTGTTCACTGGGTAGACCAGCCAAACTAGGCAGTTTGTGATTTGTGCAACCGCTCATCACCTCCCATATTTCTGCAACTGTTACCAGTTTTTCACACAACCTCGCATCCGCTGCCGAGAGCCACAAACTAAAGTCCACCTACCGTCATGACCCATCACTCTCTTCAAACAGCTGCTGGAACGCTGCACATATTTGTTGGGAAGTGAGTAACATGCACCTGTCCTGCTCTGTCAAAGACCTGATCGTGGTTTCGTTGCCACATTGTGTCTCCACTGTTTGGGCTCATTGGACGGCTTTAGTTCCTTCATGTTTGAGTGCAAGAGCCTTAACTCTGACAATGCAGCCATCATGTTTCACCTGAAAGAAATGGTCAAGGACCATTCTCACCACATACCACATTGGTTGTGATGCCTTTACTAATCACCTCTTCTTGGTTATTAACTAGTTGGTTACCTCTAATCTATTTCTGTCTATTGCTAACTAAATGCTATCGATTCTACTCTAATCGTCCTCTTGAAGGTGATCCACCACCAGTTGTTGACGATTACCCCGGTTAACTGCCACTTAACTAGTTCGCTAATCCAGTCCTTGTAGTCTTTGTGAGCCAGTAAGAATGCATTCAATGAAAACAAGACAAAAATAACATTTTAGAAATAAAAAAAAAAAACGTAAAACGAGAAACAAACTGAAAGCAAAGAAAAGAATGAAAACAACAACAATAGTGAGAATGAGAATAAATCACCTACTTTTTATGGATGACCTCAAGATTATACAAAAAGAACGAGACAGACCCGGATTCTCTGATCCAAACAGTGAAAGTATTCAGTAAAAAACATTGGAATGCAGTTTGGGGTAAATAAGTGCACAGTACTAATTATGAGGAAAGGCTGGAAGATAAAGTCTGATGGCATAAAATTACCACAAGACAACATCATTAGATCACTGCAGAATAATGAGGGATACAAATACCTAGGAGTGCTGCAAGACATTAAGATAATGGAAAGAGGAATGAGAGAGAAAGTTACTAAAGAGTATAAGAGGAAAATTAGGAAGTTGCTCAAAACAAAAATAAATGGAGGGAATATCATTTAAGCAATAAATACATGGGCTACGCCAGTACTGAGATACTCTACTCCCTTTCTGAAATGGACAAAAATTGAGCTGCAGAATTTGGATAGAAAAACTAGAAAGCTATTAAAAATGTACAACACACTCTATCCTAAAAGTAACACTGACTAACTCTATCTGCCAAGAAGGGAAGGTGGTAGGGGATTACTAAACGCGGAAGACATTGTTGGTACTGCTATACTGGGTCTGAAAAATTATGTTGTGCAGAGTAAAGAAAGAATACTTTCACAGCCAGAGGTACCCAAAACGTGACTGAACAGTAGGAGAATTCAAAGAGTAAAGGAAGAACAACAGAATAAACAAATGGAAAGAAAGGAACTGCATGGCCAATTCATGCAACACGCTGAGAATATTGGAAGTGAAGGTCACTGGCTTTAGTTGACGGACGGGAACTTGAAACGAGAAACAGAAACACTAATTATAGCCGCTCAGGAACAAACTCTTAAAACAAATCTGATAAAGGCAAAGATCAACAAAACTCAGTCAGATAGCATAAGTAGGATCTGCAGGAAAGGCAACAAGAGTACCAATCACATTTTGAGTGAATGCAGTATACTAGCACAAAATGAGTATAGGCACAGACATGACTGTGTAGGCAAAAGAGTGCATTGGGATGATAGCCGAGTGTGTGATTCAAAACAACAGAAAAGTGTTATGAACACAAACTAGAGGCTGTGATAGAAAATGAGAATTACAAGATCTTGTGGGATTTACCCATAAAGACTGACCATACTATTGAGGCAGAAGACCAGACATGATTATAGAGGATAAAATATAGTGTAAGATCATAGATTTTGCAATTCCCTATGATAGCAGAGTTGATAACAAGGAAATTGAAAAATTGAGAAATATCAGGAGATGAGGAGATTGTGGAAGACTAAGACTACAATTATTCCTGTGGTAATTAATGCACTTGGCACAACACCCAAAATGCAACCTAAAAGACTGAAAGAAATTGGAATTGAAATTTGCATTGTCGACCTGCAGAAAAGTACCACTCTATATTTTGCAAGAATCCTAAGAAAGATTCTTGAGATTGGAGGGCACTTGTTGCCAAACCTCAAGATAAAATACTTGCTAACTAACTTAGCATGCACTAGCAAAATAATAATAATAATTTGCCCTAATGAAATGCCAGACAGTGGCTCTCATGACTTCTAATTTTAACTGATTAGAAGTGTTAACATGTACAAGTTTGTCTTGGTGTAAAAGATGGGCTACAGCAAATATTCTACTCAATATCACAGATTTGCTTGTCAGTTGCTTGACTGTAACCAGTTGAGCATGTCCCTTAGTGGCTGACAATATGCACATCTTTGATAATGAGAAGGACTAGTGGGAGGCATCATAGCCATGTGTTGAGAGGGATTCTTTGGGGTTTGAAAAATTCAACTTTGGAAACAGGGGTGTTTCATTCATTATCCTTAAACAATCCTTATTCAGGGACCTTTTGAGTAAGATGGGCTACTCAACCTAAAGGAAATTCTAACTGGGCCCCACCTGTAAGGTCATGCACTATTTATCTTGATATGAGGTCACCATATCATGCACATATGATTGTGCATGATATGGTGCCTGGTGTACCCTTATCAGATTAGTAGTCATGAAGGGTATATTGGGCTTTGTATATTTGTATATCAGGATTACTTTGATGGTGTGTACTGCTCTCTCACATAATAATAATAATAATTAAAAAGAAGTAAACACATTTTGGAAATTAAAAAAAAAAAATGAAATAAATAAAACAAAGAAAAGAATGAAAGAAAGCTCAGCTGCCTCTAATGTTTTTCTCACAAAAAAAATGTAAAAATGGATTTAACATCTTTGAAAAATGTCTAAATATTTATAGAGAACAAAATTTGGATTAATTCCATAATTATAAGAAACAAATAAATAGATTGTGCAGTTGCTGTTGCAGCATGTAAAAATTCTGATTGCAACAACACTGACTGTACTCGAAACCAATCTAACACCTGAGAAATACAAGTCTATCAAATACCATACAACATAAATTCTTGATTTATTAAAATTATCTCCACCTCTTGAGGATGTGTTATAATTACCAAATGGTAATTAAGATCAACTCCCCTGGAGAAGGAGAGAATCTCAACAATCAAACATTTCTCCAGAATTGATTGCCATTAAAGAAAAGGACAGGCTTATTGTTGGGAGATATGAGGACAATCTGTGTTTCTGGTTCAATAGCTGTCATCAGCATGACAATTGTCCAACCTTATCTCTAGTAGCCAAGGGACTCAGATTAATACGAAAAAAACAAAACAAAACAAAACAGTAGAACACATTTATGGCCCAGGGAATTTGCATAAATTAAACAAAAACAAGCAAAGACAATAACTCGTAGTGGCCAGAGGCATGTTTATAAACAACATAGACAAATATAGGTATACCAAATACTATACAACAAATTTTTGGTTTATTAAAATTACCGCTACCTCTAGAGAGCAATGGTTCTCAACCAAGGTCCTTATATAAGATTTTTGGGGGTCCACGCAACAAAATAGTAAATTGGGGATCCACAATAGTATTTTAAGGGCCCCTGAAAAAAATTTTGCCTTAGATGTATGTACTGCAAGAAACAGTTAGGTTTCTTTAACATTTTACATAGTTCCAACCTACACAAAAGTTAATGTGCAAAAAAGAAAATAGAAATTTTGAAAGAAGTTTCTATAAAGCTAGTTTTTTAAGCACCGAATGGCTATGGGGATCCACCAGGATAAAATAGCAATCAAAAGAGTCCATAGATAAAAAAAATGGTTGAGAACTCCTCCTCTAGAGGATATAGAGGTGAGATAATTTTAATAAATCTAGAATTTATGTTGTATGGTAATTTGATATATCTGTATTTATCTATGTTGCTTATATACATACTACTAGCCACTCTGAGTTATTCCTCTTGGCTCATTTTTGTTTCATTTATGGAAGGCACGTGGCTGAGTGGTTAGAGAATTGGATTCACAGTCGTGAGGTTGTGAGTTCGATTCCCTGACCGGGTGATGCG
>JAOPUL010003388.1:103068328-103081135 GCA_027564515.1 Octopus rubescens
GGCCAGCTCCTGTGGTACCGTCCCACCCATGCTAGCATGGAAAACGGACGTTAAATGATGATGATGATGATATATATGATGGGCTTCTTTCAGTTTCTGACTACCAAATCCACTCACAAGGCTTTTGACAGTCTGAGGCTATATTAGAAGACACTTGCCCAAGACAGTCTGAGGCTATATTAGAAGACACTTGCCCAAGGTGCCATGCAGTGGGACTGAATCCAGAACTATTTGGTTGGTAAACAAACTTCGTATCACATCACCATGCCTGTACCCATAGATATATCATCATCATTTAACGTCCGTTTTCCATGCAGCAAGACATTGTCGATGCTGCCACCTCAAGCAACAAGACTTTGTCGATGCTGCTGCCACAAGCAATAGGACATTGTTGATGCTGCTGCCCCAAGCAGCAAGACTTTGTCGATGTTGCTGCCTCAAGCAGCAAGGCTTTGTGATACTGCCACCTCAACCAGCAAGACTTTGTCGATGCTGCCGCTTCATTGCAGCAAGTCTTTCTCAATGCGGCCACTACTTAGCAACTGAACTCTTGATGTGGCCGCTTGCAACAGGACTCTTGATGCAGCCGCTTCTGCTGCCTCATCAACAGGACGCTGTCGATGCTGCTGCAGCAAGACTTTCTCAATGCAGCCACTACTTAGCAACTGAGCACTCAATGTGGCAACTTCTTGTCGATGCTGCAGTTTTTCTCGATGCAGCCACTACTTAGCAACTGAACTCTTGATGCGGCCGCTTCTTAGAACCAGGGCTCTCAATGACAGTTCTATGCTGCTGCTTCATAGTGACAAGCCTTTCTCGATGCAACTGCCTCATAGCATGAGACTGCTGCAATGCGGCTGCTTCTTAGCACTGAACTCTCGATGCTGCCACTTACTTTCGATGTAAATGCTTTGGATGGGTGCCTAGCCAGTACAAGACTCTCGATGTGGGCTAGTCTTTTCGAATATCGCAATCTGCCAAGTATCTTCGTCCTTTGTCATCTCTACCAATAGCTTCAGTGCATAGAGGTCATCCCTCAGAACTTCATCCCATGACTTCTTTGATCTACCTCTTCTACGAGTTCCATCCACTTTGAATGAATGGCACTTCTTTATGGAGCTCTCAGCCTCCATCCACATCACATGGCCAAACCATTGTAGTCGTCTCTCTAGCACACTGCATTTAATTCCTCTTATCTTCTCTCTTAGTTCGCTGACACTCTGTCACACATGAATACTTACATTACACATCCAGCGTAGCATACTAGCCTCATTTCTCTCTAGCCGTCGTATATCCTCTGTATTCAGGGCCCATGTAGAATAGCCATTCGGACACATGCATCATACAGTCTTCCTTTTACTCGGAGAGAGCCCTTTGTTGCCAACAGAGGTAGGAGCTCTCTGAATTTTCTCCATCCTATTCTTATTCTATCCACTACACTATCTGTACAGCTTCCCCCACTACTAATCTTGTCCCCTAGGTAGCAGAATTCATCCACTACCTCTCCGTATATATATATGTGCTGGTACCATGTTAAAAGCATCCATGCTAGTGACACGTTATAGGCACCTGGTACTACACTCTAGAGTGGTTGGTATTAGGAAGGGCATCCAGTCATAGAAACCAAGCCAAAACGGACTGGAGCCTGGTGCAGCTCCTTGGCTTGCCAGTTTCCAGTCAAACCGTCTAACTCATGCTAGCATGGAAAATGGATGCTAAATGATGATGATGATATATAATGGGGGGAAAACTGGGGCAGAATGAGTAATTTCTGATTTCTCGTTATTTTCTCCCTAGTTGTTTGAAACCATTACATTGCAAGTATTGCATCACCATTTTGTACCATTGCATCATATTTGGGAGTAAAAATTGGTCAGAGTTTGAAACATAGTCAGGTGACAGGTACTCTTTTTTCCAAGAAATATTTCCTCAACTTTGACCCGATTGTAATTGAGGTTGCTAATAAAATATCTGGATAATTTTTGGTGTTTAACAATTAATATTCTTTTCTCTGTTGGATTCCAACTCTATTTTTCCCCACACTAATGTCTAATTTGCTAAGTTTCAAAAGATGAGGTCTAAATTGAGTAATGACTAATTCCAATAATTTCTTCTCTTTAACTGCATGGTGCATAAATATATAAAGAAGAGAGCCACTCCAGCAGATCGTGAAAAGGCTTTAGAGAATATTTTGTGTTGAGTTTTTAGAGTTAGTTGAGTTTCATTAATTTCATATCATGTGCCATCCCTGATCCTCTTTCATTTGACTTAGATATAAACATTTTTTTGTTTCATTTCTTGATCTTTCCGATGTCTAAGGATGGATATTAATGTCTAGTTTTTCAAACGTAATTCTGGAGAATTGAAGAGGCAAAATTTACCTTATCTATTTCGCCCCATTTAAATTTGTCTTTTATATTCTCAAAGAGAACGGACATAATTTTCTGAAATAGTGTTCTAAATATGTTGTAATGTTTTAAATGCATTTAGAGAAGGTTATTTGCTTAGCTGATATAATTTTTGTAAGGTAGAGAACATTTTTAAAAAGTATTTTATTTTCTCAAAATCAAAAATGCAGTAAATATTACTCACTGTGCCCCACCCACCCACATCTATAAATACATATACACACAGATATTTATGATGAACATCTACCTTAGACCCCTACGTATTTTTACCTATGTTTATTATCTAAGTCTAGCCTATGTGTGTGTGTACATCTATATCGGCTATTAACATTCGTATATCTTTCATTTACAATCGCAACAAAAATTACTTTTTCGCAGTAATACGAGTTTTCTTTCATTCTCTGAGAAGGTTATATGTACAGATATAAGGAAATATCGCTGGATCCAGTCAAGATGGAAATGCAACCAAAATATAGAGTAGTAGATATCTTTGTAAAGGTGATATAAATAACGTTTGGGGAACTCGATTTCTTTGGTTAGTTAATTAGTCTTGCAAATAATCATTTAAAGGCTCACCTGAATTCTATTACAATCTATTATTACAGTGAGAAATACTAACTGTAAAAATAATTTACTGATAATATATTTCACTAGCAAAATCATTCGAAAAATAAAGTGGTTTTAACGATAGAGGACTGTGAAAATATTATGATGAAAACGGAGTTTCGTCTCCCTTCAGTCGGAAAAATACCAAATAAATGATGAATATATTGCTTTCACTGTAAATCTATAAGGAAATATGTTATAAAATGAAATATTAAAGCCAAGACGAAGAAATACAACAATAAAAAATCCCTTTCTATAATGAAAATATATTTCGAAACAATTTATTAAATTATAACTGAGAAAAATATTGTGACATATTTGAACCTAACTGGTAACGTCTACGTCCTGTGTTGTTAGTAGTGTATGTGAAGTATAGACCAGCTTTCTGGTCATTAGAACTGACTAAAGATACATAAAAATAACTTTATTTGACCATTTACACAAGAAATATCACCAAAAATATAACCCTGTTATTATTTAAGGCCAAAAATGATGTTTTTAGCAAAATATTAAGGTAATATTTTTATCGACTGAAAATTGTTACGAGAGAAAATGGCGGATCGGTATCTAAAAATTGTGTTTGTTGGTGCAATCAGACCCCTCGTATCTGACTTGCATTGTCGTCTAAGAAAATAAATTTACAAAAAAATATACCAGATATTACCATTCTTTAAAATTTTAACTGAAAAAATATTGAACGGACAAATGAAAGGCTTAAAATCTACTCTTGATCGTAGCCTATCCTGATTTTTCGGAGTAGACAACACAACTTATTTATGGTAATATTATATGCCAGAAGTATCTCCGAAACAGAATTCCTACGGTAAAATGTAGCCAAATGTCATTTCTTTGGGTTATCAGTAAATTGGTTAGATTTTGTTAAGAGGTTCCAGTAGTTTACACTAGAAACATATAGACAAAAAACACAATTGTTGTATTTCGGCTGCCATATTTGTAGTTGGTGGTCGCACTGTTGATGTGATTTCTACTACGTCCGCGCGCAATGTATAAATAAGCGTTTAACGTTACGAAATGCCAAACTTGTGTTGATCACTTGACGTTTGTTTTTGCGAAGTTGCCAACTAGATTTGTAACCCGAATTTTGTCCTTACTGAAGGATTTTCATTTCTCTACGTATACATTTATTAACTGATCAATCATGTCTGACGCCGCCGCACCCGCTGCACCAGCCGCTACTCCTGCCAAAGCTAAGAAAGTAAAGAAAGTGAAGAAAGCCGCAAGCCATCCTCCCTACATACAAATGATTAAGGAATCAATTGTGAAGAGCGGAGAAACAAAGGGTATCTCTCGCCAGGCGATAATCAAATCCATTGCTGCCCGCTACAATGTAGCCATCGAAAGCAATGTGATCCTGAATCAAATTAAATTGGCAATTAAGAGAGGTGTCACTAACGATGAGCTGAAACAGACGAAAGGAACTGGAGCTTCTGGTTCTTTTAAGGTTGTTGCTGGTAAAAAGGAAGAACCTAAGAAGAAGAAGAAACCGGCATCTAAACCAAAAGCGAAGAAAGCTAAGGCAGCTACCAAGAAAGCCGGCCCTAAGAAGGTCGTCAAGAAGTCGGCAAAGAAACCAACTAAGAAACCCCTGAAACCTAAAAGTCCAAAGAAAGCTGTTGTCAAGAAGGCCAAGAAACCCGCTGCTAAGAAACCCGCTGCCAAGAAACCCGCTGCCAAGAAACCCGCCAAGAAGACCGCAGCCAAGAAAAAGTAAATTGACTTTCCAAAAAGTAGGAAATATTCAGAAGTCCCTTTGACGATGTAAAGTTTATTTTCTTAAAATTTTCTCTTTATAACGGAATATCGTTTAATAACAAGCCATAGTACTGAAAAATGTCTAAATTACAGTAAAAGAACTATGTTACCGTGACTGAATCAGGCTACAGAATACAATTTTTCTTTTTACATTAAGTAGAACAAATATTGAGTGTCTGAATTTTTGATACCAAGAACAGAAAGGAAAGGCTATTATCGTCACAGTTGAACAGCCAAGGCGATGAACTTCTACATCTCAGTGTATGGCAACCGTTAATGCACAATTTCCACTACGCTAGGACCGATCCTTACTTAGAATCTCTGACCTACCTTCATTATAGGTCTATAAGAACTGTATATTTAGTCATTTAAAATCGAACAAGTGATGCAAATTCAATTCGAATCACATTTTGACGGATTGCATTTATTGTGCTATGTAGAATTTAAACTTAAAATGCTGAAGAGGATTTCGAAATCCGAAATCGCCCTGTGCAATCTCCGAATGTTGACAAACCCAAGAAGACTGCACGAAGAGAAAATTAATGAACTTTATAAGACTTCAAATATTTAATACAGAAGTCTGGTAAAATATCTATTTAAAATGGATCATTCTTGTCATGCCATTTCATCAAACACCATTTCCACATTTACTTCTGCCCCATCATGAACTTTTCACAATCATTTTCATCTGTAAATGCAGAGGACACTTCATCCTCCGCCCCCATGTCAGATAATCTGCTAACACAAGAAATGAAAGGGTAAGCAGTCGTTGTCGCCATATCCACAGGGTAGAGTGATTTAAATTGCTAACTCTTTTAGGTGTTGCAAGATCTTTTGTATGCAAAGTTCGAAAACTTCTGGCGGTAATGTTTCAATTATAACACAAAAATCTCTACACTAAAAGGACACCGGAAATCATTCAACAGATTCAAAATATTTATCGATGAGGGTCATCGCTAAGAAAAAATTACGAACTTATATTTATTACAAAAGCCTTGTAAATATCTAATTAAAGACATTTTCTTAACACATTCATCATGCACACAACTTCGTGGCTTTTCTGCCCCTATCATTAACATTTCACAAACATTTTCATCTGTAAATATTCATTTTAGTCACTCATTAATCAACCTGAACTAATGAAAAAGATTTACTCTAACACACTTGATTAAAAAAGTTCAGGTTCTGGGCTTTTTAAATCACTCTTTGATTATTGTTTTATGAAGATATAAAGTTGTTTTTTCAAACCAAGTTCAAGTGTTTTCGTTTTTCTTTATTGTTATTATTGATATTTAACCCAAATTTTATGGATGCAGCTTTCGGAGTAACATACCCCATGAGAAAGAAGGGCTTTTCATTGTTTCCTTAATTTTTTAGTGCTATTACCTGTTTTCGTATACGGAAATAGGGATTCTAAAGCTCGAGCTTTAAATTTTCTCATGGTCCTTTTATACCCTTTTCCTTTCCATGGTGTATGGGAGCTCGAGGTCAGCTGTTCGAAATTTACACTATTTAACAATAATGCATTTAGGAATAAACAGGTTTATTTTATAGGAGTACGCTATTTAACGCATTCGGCAAGGACCGATTTTTTTTTCTTGAGGTGAGTTTTGCTGCCATTTTAATAACTCTATGCTTGTTTGTACTTCCGTTTACTACTTCGATTTATGGTGTCAGGTTTGAAGTGAAGTCTACCGGTCCGAGTTCCCTCACTAAATCTACTGGAATACTGCTACCTTATAAACAGCCCGCCAAAAATAAACGGATTCGAGTTGAAACTTAAATCGCAGAAGGGAGACAACTATGTACAGACGTGCTTAGCTATTGGATGAGTTGTGGATGTTTGTTTTATCACTCGGGTTGCATTACTACCAGCAAGCAAACTCGATAAAATACAATCTACGACGGCCTGTAACTTCAGAAACAGGACCGAATTCTGGTTTTTAAGCTCCCATTTTTTTTCGAATTTGTTGTACACACGGAATTTATACGATTATGCAAAAAGGATCTTTCAATTTTTAACCCCCACCCCTAAATCCTAAAACTTTTGGGGATAAAAATATTGAAAACCCTCTACACGTCAGTGGCAAACGCGAGGAAGGTGATCGTGGGATGTGCTAAAGGCGGCAGCTAAATCGCCCTTAAATAATTTGTTTGCGTAATCGTATGAATTCCCGTCGTAAAAAGTTTTGACCCCACTCCTCTCCCAAATGTTATCACGAGTTATTTTGATATTGAGTGCCGTCCGGAGCAGCCCATCAGTTGGTCCCACTTCTAGGCAAGGTGCTGAACTTAAAGGCTGGAGTACCGGCTAAATATTTGAAATTAGCCATTACTGTTATGGTCTTCACAAAATTGACGATGTGGTCATAGCTATAATGCTTTCTGATAAATACAAGTTTTGATAGGATCAAAACTTGTATTTTGTCTACAGGCCAAGTTTTGATATGCTTCACCGATATCTGCCAATGGTTAACGTTAAAACGCGGTGAAATTTTAAAAATGTATCAATTTCCGGTTTTATTTAAAAATAGCGAAACTTTATAAAAGTATGAGAACTTTTCTGTCTAGTAAACTTCTATATTCTCCTTTTTATGCTGCTCTTCACATTTACCGCATTATTTAACGTTACAGTTTTTTTCGTTCGCTACGTTTTTCTTTCATTCCTTATATAAAAATTGCAGTAAGAAATGCTGGAATGAAGAAAAAACCCTGCTTCCTGTGTTCCACCGTTTACTTGTTATGCATCATTATGTAAATGAGTCCAAATATAATGTTGCGAAGTATTTCACCTTTTCCGATCTTATATATTTTTACTTGTTTATTTTCGTTTTGGGTTGGTCATTCCAGTGACCATCTCTTTGGAAAGAGTGTACTTTACCTGCTATTTCTAGTAAGATGGAGTCTGTAAAATGGTTGTCAAATGAAAGTAAAAGCGATCGCCTCTTCTTTTAAAGTCGGTAAAGGGGGAAAGTAAGATTGATAGAATTAACTGGATTATTCTCAGTGTCTGAAGCAAATTTTCCTAAATAGAAAACGCGTCCAGTCCAGACCATGTTCTAATCGACCCTCGCCTCGTTTCTTTTAAGAGTGCCTGAAAAATGAGCTGATGCTTGTAGGTGGAATATTTTCGCCCATGGGTGGTGTCTATTGGGCGAAGCTAACCTGGGATTAAACACTTGATTAAAACAACTTTGCAGGTACTTATGTTTAATTTTTCTAGGAATAGCAGCTACATTCTTGTTGCTCACGTCCATGTTGGGTCTGAAATAAGACGGCTCGTCAATACATTTTATCAATGTATTCACTGAACCAACATTCCGAGGAACCTCGCATTGCCGTCCCGGTATCAACCCAATCGTGACCCCATCGACTGTCGATTATGTGTAAAATATCTTGCATCAGTTAAAATATTCTGAAAAAAAAATTTACATTTTATTGCCAACTTACGAATCCGTCACTCCCTAAACTAGGCCACTTGTTTCTGATACAGGTATATATGGCAAGCAATTTTTGGCGGGAGGAGGTTAGTCGATTATCGTTCCCTCTAAACAAAAGTACTAGATATTGTCAGTTGTAGCAAACACCTGCTTGTGTTATTTCTGCCATATATATTTCGCCACAAATGTTGCAGACTTTTCAGTTTATCTGCTATAGAAACCGTAATAATATACAGGGTGGTCCGAAAGTCTTGTCACCCCTACATAATGTTTTAACTTCGCTGCAAGAATCGGCAAATCAGCTCCTCCGAAGGGGACGATACTGCGATGGGAACAAACTTTCTTGGGATCAATTAAGGATAGGACGACCCTCAACGCGATGGGACACGTGCTACGATTACCCAAGAATTCATTACGTAAACGGTCTTCCGAGCTAGAAATTCCCAAAACCACAATGTTAACAAACATCACAAAGGATCTTGATTTGAAATCTATTCTCAAGACTTTCAGATCACCGCCTAGACGGGATAACCCTCTTCACATTCGAGGGAGGCAGATCCTTAATCTGTCCAGCCCGCAACGCGGGGAAGAGGAAGTTCCCTATATACAGAGACTTGGCCGGTAGCCGTTTGGTCCTCGAACCACAGCCTTCCTCTGCATAATAGGGTCTGCTGCGTCCCGCCGAAGAAGCGAGCCCCGCGAGATGGAGTGGCTACTGCAGCGAGTGTCGCTGGCCATTCTCCGTGACAACGCCACTGCGGCTGAATACCCCCGTCCTGGGACCGTGCCCCCCTACTGTTTTCTCTACATTTCTATTTTCTTTTTTCTTTCACATTTAATGAAATAAATTCTGAAGATATAGCTAAATAGCTCTACTAAACAGTGGACTGAGAAAATATATAGTACCTGCAACAAAATAATGAAACAATGTATTTTATTGCTAAACTTGACTGAACGAGATGAAATATGATCTTTTCTCTTTTTCAGACAACTCATCCATGGTTGGCTCCCTTATACCATCACTAATTTGCTTCACACACAACAATATTTTAAAATATCTGGCATTAGATAAAAATCGCTTAAATATGTCGCTGCAACATAAGCTTGAAACCAAATATATTGCAAACTGGAATTCTCAAACCAACCCCCCCCCCGCCCCCAAAAAACCCATCGGGCACATGGTTTCGAATAACATGCGAAAAAAAAAATACAACAGAGAAGCGAATTTAGTTTGAAATAAATGAATCTTTATCTTTTAAAATGAATATCCGAAGAACGATTTCCAAAAGAATATTTCAAATACCCTTGATTAATGACATTAAAAGTTCAAGACTAGAAAAGCCAGAGGCGAATGGTGGTCGAATTATTTTATACAATTAAACATTTACAAGTCATTTTGTAATAATCTTTTTTTGCTTGTAAAGTTCGTTTACATTTCCTTGGCTGCGACGTTTTTTACTTAGTTTCCTTCAGTTTTGGTTTAGCGAGTGCAGTGGCGTTAGACATTTCAATGTACCAGATGCATTCAAGAGTTGAGACCTTTCCAGGAGAGATATTTATTAGTTTCAAAGAAGTACAAAACTAATCTTCAAAGTAGGATCCTTTGACTTCAATGCACTTGTTGTAGCGCTCCAGCCACTTCGTGAAGGCCCCGTGGAAGTCCTCTAAAGTGAAAGTGGCCAGGACCTTTGTTACAGCCTCCTTTATCTTCTCAATGTCACCAAAACGTCTGCCCTTAAGTTTCTCCTTCAGCTTGGGGAACAACCAAAAGTCACAGGGAGAAAGGTCTGGACTGTAGGGAGGTTGAGGGACAGTTTTGATTCCCATCTCTGTCAAGTAGTTGGTTACCAGAATGGAATTGTGGACGGGTGCATTGTCCTGGTGCAGGTGCCACCGACCCGAGTGGTAGAGCTCTGGCCTTTGGTAAGAAAATCTTTCCCCGAACTCCCTCAAAACCTCTACAAAGTACTCTTTGGTGACCGACTGGCCAGAGGGAACCCAGTGGGTGTAAATTATGCCCTTGCTGTCGAAAAAGGGGATCATCATGAGCTTCCCGGTGTACTTACTTTGTTTGGCCTTCTTGGGTGTGGGGGAACCAGGAATATTACTTTGGGCACTCTGTTCCTCTGTCTCTGGATCATAACAGTAGATCCAGCTTTCGTCACAAGTCACCAGAGACTCAAGTACTCTTGGATTGGAAGTGATGAGCTCAACCATCTCCATACTATCACCAACACGTCTTTCCATCTGTTCGTCACTGAGCACACTGGGAACAAACTTTGCACAAATTTTGCGCATGTTCAGATCTTCATGAATAATTCTGTGTACAGTTGCCACGCCAACTCCAAATTGTATGCTTATTGTCTTTATAGACGCACGACTGTCTTCATCCACAAAATTGCGAATTTTTTCAACTAGCTCTGATGTTCTGACATCCTTCTCCCTTCCACACCTCTCATCGTCTCTTACCTCCTCTCTACCGTCCTTAAACCTCTTGTGCCAGCGAAAAACAGATGATCGGCACATACAAGTTAATCCATAAGCAGTCTGGAGCATTTCATAAGTTTCTCTAGCGTTTTTCCCCAGTTTAACACAAAACTTTATTGCACAGCGAACTTCCAAATTGTCTTCGCGTCCCGACTGCATTCTAGGGTGTGTTCAAAAGGCTGTCACAGCGGTCTCCTTCAATCTGCAAAAATAAATTTGGCAGGTCAAAAAAGATGTAAAACTAAAATTATAATAATCTAAGACAGTTATAACTGCCTCCAAACATCTGGAATGCACCTCGTAAATAAAGAAAAAATGAAAATCCTTCAGTGAGGACAACGATTTAGGTTAGGAAGCTGGTTGGTATGTCTGCAAAAACGAACGTCAAGTGATCAACACTAGTTTGGCAGAAAGTAACATTAAACGCTTCTTTATATATTGCACACGGACGTAGTAGAAATCACATCAACAGTGCGACCACCAACTACTAATATGGCAGCTGAAATATAATAACTGTGTTTTTTGTCTATATGTTTGTAGTGTAAACTACTGGAACTTCCTAACAAAACCTAACCAGTTCACTGAAAAACCTAAAGAAAAGACCTTTGGTTACATTTTACTATAGACATTCTGTTTCAGAGACACTTCTGGCATATAATATCCCTATAAATATGTTGTGTTGTCTACTCCGAAAAATCAGGGTAGACTGCGATCAAGACTAGATTTTAAGCCTCTCATGTACCCGTTCAGGACACTTTCTGTCAAAATTTTAAAGAATGGTAATATCTGGTATATTTTTTTGTAAATTTATTTTCTTAGACGACAATGCAAGTCAGACACGAGGGGTCTGACTGCACCAACAAACACAATTTTTAGATACCGATCCGCCATTTTCTCTCGTAACAATTTTAAGTCGATAAAAATATTTTGCTAAAAACATCATTTTTGAACCGTAAATAATAACATAGTTGTATGTTTGATGATGTTTCTTATGTAAATAGTTAAATAAAGTTATTTTTATGTATCTTTAGTCAGTTTTAATGACCAGAAAGCTGGTCTATACTTCACATACACTACTAACAACACAGGACGTAGACGTTACCAGTTAGATTCAAATATGTCACAATATTTTTCTCAGTTATAATTTAATAAATTGTTTCGAAATATATTTTCATTATAGAAAGGATTTTTTTTTAATTGTATTTCTTCGTCTTAGCTTTAATATTTCATTTCATAACATATTTCCTTATAGATTTACAGTGAAAGCCATGTATTCATCATTTATTTGGTATTTTTCCGACTGAAGAGATACGAAACTCCGTTTTCATCATAGTATCTTCACAGTCCTCTATCGTTAAAACCACTATTTTTTTTTACGATTTCCATAATCCAATATATTATAAGTAAATTATTTTTGTAGATATTATTTCTCATTGTAATATTCCTTTTTAATATAGGTACGAGGCCTGAAATTTTGGGGAGGGAGCTAGTCGAGTACGTCGACCCCCCCCCTCCTAATACTTGACTAATCATTTATTTTATCGACTCCGAAAGGATGAAAGGCAAAGTCGACCTGGCGAAACTTGAACTCAGAATGTAAAGACGGACGAAATGCCACTAAGCGTTTTGTCTAATGATAAATTGTAATAGAACCAAAATCAGCATTTAAATTATTATTTACAAGACTAACTAATTAACCAAAAAAATTGAGATCCCAAACGTTGTTTATATCACCTTTACAAAGATATCTACAACTCTATATTTTGGTTGCATTTCTCTCTTGTCTGGATCCAATGATATTCCCTTATACCTGTACATATTACCGTCAATTCATATTGGAGCAAAAAAATGGAAACTTTTTTTTTTTGTGATTGTAAATGAAAGATGTACGAATGTTGGTTACCGATATAGATGTACACACATACTTGAATTAAATAATAAATATATGTGAATATGTAAGTGTCTAAGGTAGATGTACATCATATGTATGTGTGTATTTATATGTGTATATATATATATATATATCATCATCATCATCATCATCCTTTTAACGTCTGTTTTTCCATGCAGGCATGGGTTAGACGGTTTTGGCT
>JAOPUL010003388.1:103321477-103331477 GCA_027564515.1 Octopus rubescens
TAGATAGATAGATAGATAGATAGATAGATAGATAGATAGATAGATAGATAGATAGATAGATAGATAGATAGATCGCCCTTACATCGGTTCCAGGTGCTTTGATAATGTCAGTTTTAATCAACGAAAGAATTAGCCCATGCTTGGCGCAAAAAGCACTTGAAGTGAGGACATTGTCCACATACCTCTTTCCGAGAATTTAAAAAGGTCCCCGGGTCGAGCCAGTTTTTCAGGTTCCTTGCCCTCACTGCCAGGCAAAGCCTACAGCATTTGCTCCAATTAATATAAGCCCCTGGTTGTTCAAGGAGCTTCCATGTGATCACGTATGAGATTCGTTCATCTTTTAAGTGCCTTGCCAGGGACGTTATGTTGCGCCTTTCCGATATCCTAAAAGAGAACCTGTGGTTGTACAGGAGTCTCTTGAATGGTGTTCCAGCAGCACCGACGTATTTACGTATCCGTGTATTTGATGTGCTGGTGTTATTTACGTTAATCCTAAGTCTGATGTTATTGCTGTTGACGTGAGCTTCTGCTAGAGTCATCGCCATTTCCGGCTGCAGTACTGGTGTTGGTGCTGCTGCCGTGGTTGTTGGAAAGATTGCCTCTAACGCCTACTACGCTGCCACCGGCAACGTCGCAGCCACTGTTGTTGCCTGCCGATGTGCTGTTGCTGCTTAGGCTATTGCTCTGGTTGCCAGTGCCGGCGACCACCTCAGCCTCATACACGACTCCCTCGGCCTTGCATCGACCTCCGACTGGGCAGTCATTGTGTACCCTGCATGAGCATCTTGCCTCTGCTCGCGGTGTAGGGGTGCTTACTAAAATATTCTTAAAGCTGGGCGCGCAACTAAAGGAGACCCTTAAGTTGTGCTTATTCAATAAACGTCCGAATCTGTGCGACAGGGTAAAGTGCTTGTCCACCAATCTAAGGAGGATTCTTCCCACGCAAGTTTCAACGTTGAGGGGAAATGGTGGAGCAAACCAAACGAGTTTACGGTGACGTTTCCGTTTGTGTGTGACGGGGCCCGACATATAGAAGATGTGGTTCTTAAACCCACTGATCACTATATGTATGTATGTGTTTTGTAGAATATACAAAACTCTCAGGACACTTTGGTAAATTTCTACCGCTTAAAAATATTTAAAAATGGAATAAATGCACACGCACGTGCACACATATTCATAATTACTATCTTACACATTCACATGGAATGTTAAAATTATCTTCAAAGACGGAGTTTGGGATTATGTCACCCACTGTCATCACTAACACATTTTTTTTATAGAAGAAAATCTTCGGATTTTTGTTTTAGATACGAAATTCAGAATCTGCAAAAATCATTCTTTTGACAAAAAAGTTTTCTTATTCTTCTTTTGTTTATTATTTATTTATTACAAAAACCCTTTTATCAGAAACTGGTATCTGTTCTTTTGTGTCTCAATTATTTTGTAAAGATTTAAAATGTGTAGTTTAGGAATGAAAATATTCAATATAGAGAATTTAGCACCTATCGCTGTTGTGCAATTTTTACAAACGAATCGCATTATTGCCAATGACAACATGTATGTGTGCGTATATGTGCGTGTGTATGTGAGTGTAAATGTATGTGTGATCATTATTTGTCACTGCACAATCTCAAAGATATCTTGAGAAGCTTGAGTTACTTAGAGAAGCTCAATGTGCTAAAAATAACAGAAATAAATATATAAAGCTAGTTTCAGCGCGTTGCTAAGCAACACATTTCTTGACAAATCTAAATTAACAATGTTTATCATATATCATATACTATTAGACTTTGTACTCGAAGTTCCAGTAAAATAATCTATGATGCTGAATGGTATTGGTACTGCTGTGATATTCTTAAAAAATCTTAGAACCCCGGGTGCGACTTGATGGTCCTAACTATAAAGTTCAAATTAACGAAAATGATCATATAAAGACGTAAAAATCATGTTGGCAGAGTCGTCAGATTTTGTGTTAACATCAACTAAAACGAATAGTAGTCTCAGCTGCACAGCAGGATCCTTGGTAGGTGCAATTATTGATGACGTTACATCTGTTTCGATCATCTTTATCAACAAGTGACGAAACCATCATAATCTATCTAGCCTTGGTTAAAGCTATGGAACTGTAAATCATTCTCGTCATTTTGTGGCTCTTTCCAGTGTTGCCCACCTAGATGGCAATATATGTGTGTGTGAGCATCCAACCCATGTCAGTATGGGTTAAATGACATGTATATATACTCACACACACACACACACACACACACTAACTAGATCGAACCGCTGTGAACCATGTAGTCCACACAAATACATTTGTACTCCTGTTCGATTAGTAAATCCAAAGTTCGCTTTTGAAGATTTCAGAGTATAGTATAAAACACAAACAAGAATGGAGAATTATACATTTTTAATTCATAATTTATTAACCATAATTTGCTTACGCGCGTTTCAGATGAGCTATTGTTATATAACACAATGATACGCAAGTCCTGTAACTTAATCGATCTATATTTAGTATTACATAGATATACTTTAGTATTACTTATATCTAGAAAATCAATGCTAGCACATCTTCCTCAGAACAACCACACCATATGGATCGATTAAGATGTAAAATTAACGCATCATTGTATTGCGTAACAATAGCTCATCTGAAACGCGCGTAAACAAATTATGGATTATAAATGTATAATTATTCATTCTTCTTTGTTTTTATATATCATCATCATTTAGCGTCTGTTAGCATGGGTTAGATGGTTTGATTGGAAACTGGCAAGTCGAGGAGCTGCACCAGTCTGTTTTGCATGGTTTCTATGGCTGGATGCCCTTTCTAACACCAACCACTCCAGAGAGTTACCGGGTGCCTTTAACATGTCACCGGCACATATATATATATATACACAATGGACTTCCATATTACTTCTGTCTACTGATTCGACTCACAAAAGGTATTGGTCGGTCCAAGGCCATAGCAGAAAACCATGTTTTACAAAAGGAACCCCAGATTCACACAACCCTGTCATATAGTTTTCATACTGTCCATTAATGATATGAAGACAGAGAGAGTCGGTGATATGCTAAACATGACTGGCAAAATAGAGCTCAAATTAGTCACCTAGACAATCAACCAAGTAATACAAGGTGGTGTTATGCCTAATGACTGGCATAGCAGTATAATTATTAACTACTACAGGGTCAAAAGAGATGAATGCTTGTGAGACAGTGTAAGCCATGTATAGCGATATAGTCAGTGAGAGAGTTGGCAATGAGTTCAGGGATAGTTTAATGTGCAGTGCCCATCAAGATTCAGTTCTCACTTCCCTTATAGTCTTTCTGGCCATTTCAGAGGACTTTAAGACAGGTTACCCATGGGAGATCCTATATGCTGATATCCTAGAATACATAACAGACATTGTGATAGATTTGAAGAAATTCAAGTTGAAACAAGCCTCGAATCGAGAGGCCTCACAATAAACTTAGCAAAGACTAAACTTTTAATATGACAACCTTGGTGGAATTTGAACTCAAAACGTAAAGAGCCAGAAAAATTGCCGCTAAGCATTATGTCTGGCGTGCTAACGATTCTGCCATCTGACCACCTTAATAATCCTTTCTACTATAGGCACAAGGCCCGAAATTGTAGGGGAGGGGGTTAGTTGATTACGTCTACTCCATCCAGTATGCAACTGGTACTTATTTTATCAAATCTGAAAGAATGAAAGGCAAAGTTGACCTTAGCGGAATTTGAACTCAGAATGTAAAGACGGACGAAATGCCACTAAGCATTTTGTCTGGTGTGCTAATGGCTCTGCCAACTAGCCACCTTAATAATAAACTCATTTATCTTCACTTGCTTTAAGTCACAGGTAATGACTTGGCAAGCAATTGTACAAAATGACCAACAAAAGTAATGAGAATAATAATAACAATCTTTTCTTTATTAATCATAAGGGCTCAGGGATACAATAAAATACAATGCACGCTAATGGACATGGTATTTACAAGACATGTAGGGCTGGACAACAAATTTATATAAACGCAGGAGAAAGAGTGAGAACTTTATACAATAAACAGATTAAAAATTTAAAACATGAAATAGATATAAAATGCATGTAAATACAATAATTAAAACAATATAATTTAAGTATGAAAGAACACAAAAAACATTTAGGGTTACCCATCCATACACATGTGGGAACCTACTGGCTGGGTTCAGCTAGAACTCCTACACAACTCTTCCACTATTTCTCAACGATTTCTAGTGCATCCAAAAAGTACCTGTTAGCAATCTTATGGTAGAGCAGGATAGAAAAATGCCAATGTATTCAGAAGCCTGCAGGTTTTGCTGTTCTGTTTTTCTAGCTCTTTGGGGCAAAAGGCCGTCAAGTGGATTTTATTACATGTATAACAACTAGGCCTTGTGCCCTGCATTATAAGTTTCATGCTATTTGTCTTGGTATTTTCGACAGGGTACAACCCCAATATAACCTTGTGGCTTTCAAGGATCATTAGGACTTGCAATTTTACTGTGACCCCTCCCAACTACATCTCGTCTCTGTGACACAATAGCGACAATGACAAGTCATGATCAACATTGTCAATACCTTTAACTGCCACCTTTGTATTTCTTTGTCCCAAAAACTGGGGCACAAATGTATGAGTGGAGGTACATTTTCTCTATTCTAGCCTGTGTTTTGGCTACCTTCAGTCCTGTTGATGCAGCAAACAATTCCATAAGCCTTACGATGCTGCAGAGAATTTCTCCTGATGTTTTGTGGAGAACGTCTTCCAGCTGTTTTGAGGAAGGATGAAAATCTTTGCCAACCTTCTTAAAGCACAGATAGACTAGTTTATTCTTTCTCCTCTTTTGGATTAGATCCTGGAACAAAGAGACAATGCCTGGTATTGCACAAGTTGAGTCTTATATCTAGAAACTTTGTCAAATCAAAAACAAATCTGTAACAACAGGCAAAACTGGCTCCTCTAGGACTACTACATCTACGAGGTGCGTTCAAAAAGTATCAGACTTTATTTTTTCCACCAAAACTATTGCTGCGTAGGCAAAATCCTTTAGGTGGGATGTGACACCTCCCTTCCTGTGCATGCGTGAACATTTTTGTGCTAGTCAGCCATATCAGTTACACCTAGAGTATAGATGTGTAGTATGCGCTCGACAGATTATTGCTTTCATGTACGATGACCGAACACACCGAGCAGAGATGTTGCATCAAGTTTTGCCAAAAGCTTGGTGATACACAACCTCAAACCATCCAGAAGATTCAGCAGACCTTTGGCGATGATGCCATGGGCAAAACTCAAATCAAGGAGTAGTACAACCGCTTCAAACATAGCTGCATTTCAGTGAAGAGTGAAGTACACTCAGGCAAGTCATCCACAAGCAGAAATGAGGAGCTGATTGAGAAGGTTTGGCAAATAGTCATGGAAGACCATGTAACAATCCAGGAAATTGCACAGAATCAGTGCATTCCATTTTAATGGAGGATTTGTACGTGCAGCGAGTGTCAGCCTAATTTGTCCCCAAGGTGCTGGTGGAGCAGCAGAAGCAACTTCGCATGGAAGTTGCTCAGGGCATGCTGGACTGTGCAAACCATGACCCAGATGTCGAAAAGACCATCATCACTGGTGATGAGACATGGGTTTATGGTTATGATCCGGAAACCAAGTTCCAGTCCTCCCAATGGAAGCATCCGTCATCACCAAGGCCCAAAAAAGCACAACAGGTTCTTTGACTCTCGTGGTATTGTGCATCATGAATACGCACCATGAGGCCAAACAATCAATAAGGAATACAAGCTGAAGGTTATACATCGCCTTCATGATGTTGTGCATCAAAAGAGGACGGGCATGTGGGTGGAGAAGAATTAGCAACTTCACCACAACAATGCACCTGCTCATTTCGCCCACATTAGTCCAAACTTTCCTGGTCAAGAACACACCACACCACTTGTTTGACAGGCTCCCAATTCTCCCAAACTCTGGCTCTTTCCCAAACTGAAGACCATGCTGAAAGTGAGGCAATTTGAGTCGTGATGGCAGAGCTCCATATCATTCCAGAGGTGTTACCAGCAGTGACAGAACAACTGGGAGTAGTGTGTGAACTTCCAAGGAAAGTATTTTGAAGGTGTGAAATATACAAAATTAGAATTTGTGAAATATACAAAATTGTTTTATGCCCAAAGGTCGGATACTTTTTGAAGGCACCTTGTAGTATTCTTCCCGATTAACATATATGCTTTTGTGTAAGTGTTATTGTAATGACTACCATTTACAATACTTGTTAGACTGTTTGAAATAATTTCTTTTTCCATTAAATATTCATTATTTGTTTGTTTGTTCTAAGTGTTCATTTTGTAATGCAATTTGTTTTTGTCCTGTTTTTTTGTTTGTTTTGTATGAGTGTATTATTTCTGTTTCTTTTGAGGAGTAAATTGATTTTTGTTTTGTAGATATTTTGTGATAATGTTAAAATGTGAAAGCAAAATATGAAGTCTGTAAAAACAAACCATATTAAAATCTATTCCCATCCCAATATTCATAATGATAAGAATCCTTTCTATACTAGACACGAAGGCCTGAAATTTTGGTGGAAGGGGAGTAGACGATTTTATCGACCCAGTTTGTAACTGGTACTCATTTTATCGACCCCAGAAGTATGAAAGACAAAGTCGACCCCGGCGGCATTCGAACTCAAAGTTGGAAAAAATGCCGCTAAGCATTTTTCCCGGCGTGCTAATGATTCTGCCAGCTCGCCGCCTTCATAATAATAATAATAATAATGGTGTCAAATGTTGGCACAAAGCCAGCAATTTTGAGGGGAAGGTGTTTGTTGATTTGATCAACCCCAGTACTATATTTTATTGACCACTGAGGGATAAAAGTTGCCCTTGGCACAATTTGAACTCAGACTATAGGGACATCATGCTCATTGTATTTAATCCATACATTCCTAAAGAAGCCACAGACATACAAAATGTACCCTACTTATGAGACTTTGTCACTCTTGGCCAAGACTCCCTGACACAGCTTCAAACAATTATCTCTGTTTTTGAGCTCACTGCATTGGTTGCTTCCTGTCCAGTGTTCACTGTGAAAATGCCCACTTGTTCCAGGACATTACTCTATTTTGGCATACTTCACCATCCCATCATAATGGCATAGGCGATGGGAGCATCATCTGCCACCAGAGCCCACATTTGTCGTATCCCAACAGGATTATGAAGAAATAAAGAGTATATTAGCAAACCTTGGGAGACAAGTCTCCAACCAGAGATCAGTTTCAAGCACCAGGATGCTCCTCCCAGCAGATGGTATGGGTTCACTCCACTAGATACAGTGAAGCTAAAGAGGGTGGGCTACTACACTAACAAGGTTTTATATAGTCAACTCCTTTGTCCTCCACTACCCTAAAACCATTTTTGTTCTGTGATAAGGAGCAATCTTTTTGGATTACCACAGGCTTGGCTGGTGATGATGCCAACATCACCAAACCATTTGAAGTGATAGGCAAGGAAGAACTAGAACATCAATGACATATCTGACAAAATTACAGTTGACAAGGATCTTTAAGGAATCTTCTACAGGTGCTTGGCCCAGAACAGACAGATAAACACTGAAAATGTTCATCTGCAATAATACATCAACAAAATATTGTAGAAAATCAATGAAAGGTTCAAGTCTGATTCATTTAACTGTTAAAGGTTAATGGGCTTGAAAGGACCACTTTCACTGTGTCCCAAGAAGACTGTGAGAAAAAAAAAAAACATATACAGTGGGGGAAAACTTGGGAAATCAGTCTTCAAGCTGGAATCCAACTCAGGAACCAAGAGAATCCTCCCAAGGTCAGTGTCAAACATCCCCAAACCATTCTCAATGTAACAACAACAGATCCAAAGCCACTCTGGAATGTGCTGCTCTAATTAATAAAGAAATCCATTGGTACGGAAAATGACAATATATTTCTGAACAAAACAAATAGCTTGGCTCCAATCCCAAAATGATTTCATCACGAACTTTGCAAGAACAAAGCAGCACAAACTACAATAAAAGGAGAATTGGGGGTAATAACAAAGGAATTACCATGAAAAAAGATTGCTTAACACATCAACCATAGCATCTGAATAAACGATTGTGGCTGGCCATAATAACAGAAGTAGTAACCCAGATTCTGTAAAAGAGAAAGAAATTGGAAGGCAGCAGAGCATAAGATTTCCAATTTCTGGTTAGAATGTTTAACAGGGACTCCTAAGATGCTAACAGAGAATAATTAATGAGCTACTGATGGAGTTAGAGGCAACAAATGACTGAGAAGTAAACCTTAAAAACTATGAATCCTTAAATTGCTTTCGTACAACTTAACTGAAATAATATTACAGAAAGTGCACTTATACTTGGGGGGCGGGGGAATATCCTGTCCCCAGAAGAGCAGAGGGAATGCTGTAGAGGCTCATGTGACTAAAGACTAATTAATGATCAATAAAGCTATCACTGAGGACTGCTGATGGAAAAAGAGTCTGAGCATCGACTACTAGTTTTTGAGGGTATTCCCTAAATGTGGATCCTGGAAATATTAACCATGAATAAGGTAGCACCAGTAATGAGAAGATACATGATGTCACAGGTAAATACCAAACAATTTTGCAGATATAGGTAAAAGGGAATTATTTTAAAAACAAAATCTATCTCCATTAGATGAATTTTCCATCATATCTCCCTGTCTCCACACCTTTTCTCTCAGGTAGACACATTAAATAGAACTGAACTTAGATATGTTATGATAAGACAATCAGTCATTATTATGTATATATGCACGATGTCATGTTCCATCCATCAATCCTTGTCGAGAAATATATCACAACGTTGTAAAGTATGGGGGAATCAAAGCTGAGTCTAAGGAGTTCCTGATTGCAGCACAGAATCAAAGCCTCCTAATCAGAAACTACCAAAAGCATATAATGAAGCAGAATACAGTAAACAAGTGCAGAATATGTAGAGATGGGGAAGAAACAATTAACATCATTATCCCTGGTTGCTCAGTCTTAGCCAAGAAAGAATACATCCACAGACCCCAGACATGACATAGGTTGGGACTTACATACACTGGAAGTTATGCCAGCATTATGAAATATCAACAGATAAAAGATGGTATAGACATACGCCAGAAAATGTCTCAGAAACAATAATGCAACCATACTTTGGGATATGCCAATATACATAGAAAGGGAGATCAGGAATAATTGACCAGATATTGTTATCAAGGACCATCAGAAAAATAAGTCTTCTGATAGACATATCAATGCCAACAAACAATAATGGGGAAATTATACAAATAAAAAGGGAAATGTGAAGACTGGAGGATTTCTGCAAAAGTAATCCCAGTAGTTAAAGGTGCCCTAAGTAGCATTACCAACAGACTCGGTAGTTTCTTTATTGATATCAGAGTAACTATGGGAATTGCATTAATACAGAAATCTGTTTTATTACTAACAGCAAAGATTGTTCCAAAAGATATCTAAGGAAATTAGATGAGACACAGTATCAAGGACACTGATTCCAAACGTAATACATTTGTATACCTTTAAATAATAATAATAATAATAATTTTGGTAGACTTATTTGAGTGTGGGTATTTGAGTTGGTATTTGTTCTTGTGCTTATTACTTTTAGTTCAAATCCTGCCAAGTTCAACTTTGCTGTTCATTCTTTCAGGGTTGATAAAATATCTCATCATTTGTAATTGATATTTTAAAAAACAATTTAACATGTTTTTTTAAAAAAAAATTATTTTTTTTCTTTCTATTTCATGCTTGCTTGATCTTTTTGAGATGGTCTTTCTGAAATTTGAATATCAGCATCACCATTATTTTAACATCTGCTATTCCATGTTTGTTTGTGTCTGACAAGGTTTACTGAGACAGAATTTTCTATAACCAGACATTCGTCTGATGCATGCATATTTGGGAAAGTGAACGTTAAAACA
>JAOPUL010003388.1:103345746-103356347 GCA_027564515.1 Octopus rubescens
GGAGTAGTTGATTTTATCGACCCCAGTTCGTAACTGGTACTCACTTTATCGATCCCGGAAGGATGAAAGGCAAAGTCGACCCCGAATCCTTTCTACTATAGGCACAAGACCTGAAATATTGGGAAAGGGGACTAGTCAATTACATCAACCCCCAGTGCTTAACTGGTACTTTTCTCTTCAACCCTGAAAGGATGAATAGCAAGGTCAACCTTGGTGGAATTTGAACTTAGAATGTACTTAGAAAGAGCCTTACTTGGAAACAGGTGAGGATTGGTAACAGGAAGAGCACCCAGCCTTAGAAAGCCTGTCTCAATAAATTTCATCTAACCCATGCAAGTATCGAAAAGAGGATGTTAAAACAACAAGGATGTTTAGCTATGTGTAATATTCATTCAAAGGAGGTCCAACAATTGTGTACTTATGATAAGTAGAAGATTCAAAATACAGCATTAACATTCATCATTACTTAATGTCCACTTTTCCATGCTTGCATGGGTCAGATGGAATTTGTTGAGGCAGATTTTCTACAGCTGGGTGCCCTTCCTGTCACCAACCTTCACCTGTTTCTAAGGAAAGTAACATTTCCCCATAGCCAGACATGTTTTTCACAGAAAACTGCAGATAAACAACTTGTATGACAGTAATGCTCGTTTACAACCATCATATGATATCAAGGCGAACATACACACACACACAAAGTGGTACCCCAGTATAGCCATAATCCAATGACCTTAAACAAATTGGCACAAGTATAGCTGTGTGGTAAGAAGTTTGCTTCCCAGCTACATCATTTCAGGTTCAGTCCCACTGCAAGGCACCTTGGGCAAGTGTCTTCAACTGTAGCCTTGGGCTGACCAAAGCCTTGTGAGTAGATTTGGCGGACAGAAACTGAAAGAAGCCCATTGTATGTATGTGTATATATATGTGTGTATGTCTTTATTCCCCCACCACCACCACCACTTGACAACCAGTGCTGTGTTTACGTCCCCATAACTTGGTGATTCGGCAAAAGAGACCGATAGAATAAGTACCAAGTTTAAAAAAAAAAAAAATAAGTACTGGTGTTGATTCATTCATCTAAAAATTCTTCTAGGTGGTGCCCCAGTTTGGCCACAGTTTAATGACAGAAACAAGTAAAAGATAAAATAAAAGAGAAAAGAAGATAATGAGGACGAGTATTTATAGATCTTTGAACAATATTTATTCAGAGGTAAACAAACAATAAGAGCTACAAATGGATGATCTTTTACCATAAATAAATTCACAAGACTCTTCTTCCTTTTCCAGGTATCCATTCCTCTATTGCTGGATGGTTTCCTTCCACTGAAGAATATTTAGATCATGGAATCATCTTCACCATTAATGTCCATATGGTTTTGTCTTAAAATAGCTAGAACTGTTGAAGTCATTGATTTTCTTTCATTGTTTTAAGAATTACCATTAATCCTTTCTTTTAATTTAACATTACCTGATGACTCAGATTAATAATGGATTTCAATTAATCTTTGAAACAATTAAGAATTAAAAGTGGTTTAGTAAAATATCTGTAGTACTTGGAATATTGTACTGGTGCAGGCATGGTTGTGTGGTTAAGAAGTTTGCTTTCCAACTGCATGGTTTCAGGTTCAGTTCCACTGTGTGTCACCTTGAGCAAGTGTCATCTACAATATAGCCTGGGACAGCTGCTGTCCCACTGAACAGTCATTAACTTCCTGGATAGACGCCGCTCTCATGGGATGGGTTGGAGGATCATGTCTTCTTCGTGCATTCATTGTTGGGGGCTGGTTTCTATGGCCAGATGCCCTTCTAATCCCTAATTACTTTACAGATTGTAGTGAGTACATTTTATCGTACTTCAACACTAGAAGGTTGTCATGTCCTCAAGCAGACTAAAGGACTGGGCATCATATTTGAAATAAAGATGGGATGGTAACAATTGGAATCACAGGTCTGCTTGATCACAGTTTATCTGGGATTAAACAACAACTTGTTTCATCTACAATAAATTGTAAAGTATCGACAGTGACATGGCTAAACACACAAGATTAGAAGATTGAGCAGGTTGAAGAAGGAACGTTTTATAGCCCGTTAACAGAGTTAATAAATTAGTTAATTAACCAATGTATTAACTGGCTAATATAGGCTCAAGCATGGCTATATGGTTTTGGATTCAGGCCCACTGTGTAGCACCTTTGACATGTGTCTTCTACTATGGCTTTGGTCTGATCAAAACGTTGTGAGTGGATTTGGGAGACAGAAACTGAAAAAGAAGCCTATCATACGTGTGTGTGTGTGTGTGTATGTCCTTGACTTGACATTATGTACTAATTGTAAACAAAAACTTTACTCCCCACCCCATCATACAAAAAGTATTTGCAGTCTTCTGTGAAAACATAATCAGACTAGGGAAATATTACCTTTTGTGTGTGTGTGTGTGTGTTCTTGTCTTGACATCACATGCTAATTGCAAACAATCTACACCATCATACATGTGGTGAAGTTTGTTTTGTAGTCTTCTGTGAAAACATGTCCAAGTGAGAGCACCGAGGCAGGTGTTGTCAGTCACTGCCTGCATCATGGTAGTGCATCAACCACCCTGTAATTTCAGCCTACACGTTTTCTCCAAGGGTGCACTACTGAGGTAGCCTGTACATTCACTGTGAAAAAATTAGACTGCTCAGGGGGAAGCCCTGTTGGCTTGCATATGAAAAGCATGGAATACCTTCCTTGGAAACATATGAGAGTTGGCAACAGGAAGAGCATCTATCTGACTCTAGAAAAACTATCTGTGTCAATGAATCTTGTCTGACCCATGAAAGCATGGAAAAGTAGGGATTAAAATGATGACGGCGACGACGATGCTGCTGCTGCTGCTCTGAAATATTTAAGGATTGCCTCGTTCTAGAAGTATTTGATTTCTGATTTAACACACTCAATACACTGAACTTTCTCCATGATAGGTTTTAAATTAAATAAGTATCACCATCCACATCTCCACCACCACCACCACCACCACTACTTTAAAAATGAGTGTTTGTTTCTCAGGGATGGATCCAATGGCTTGCCATGGTTTTAGTTGCTGTTGCCAACATAATAGAATCATTGTTTTATTATCATGGAATCCTCCATTTAAGTGGCATAAAGCAGTGCCATTACATACTTGGTTGATTGGACACATAAAGGATATGTAACATGAAAGCCTGTTCTGGACTCCTTGTGTCTGTGGGGCGGGTTTGTAACACAGAAGCAATAGTATTAGTTATAGTGGCAGTAGCAGTGATAGTAGTGGTGGTAGTAGTAGTTGTAGTAGTGGCAGTGGTGGTTATGGTGGGGGTGGTAGTAGTAAAGGAAGAAGCAGTATAATACTATCTGGGAAAATAACTGATAGCTGTTGACAGTTGTGATTCATTTGAATAAAAAAGAATATTTGTTCTAATTGCCAGTTTAGTTACATCCATCCATCAACAACACCACCACTGCTCTCCCCTCCCCCCATACCCAACCAGTAAAGATAAATAACATGATATGATACTATAACATCCCCCTCTACTCACTCCATAACTGTTGTTCAATCTATAGTAATTGTCGAAATATGTGAACAAAAAAAAACAAGAAAACAAGCAAAAAACAATACTTAATTTTAGCACCTGACTCATTATCCTCCTCCTCCTTATCATCATTATCATCACCATTTTAACATTACTTTTTCTTCCATGCTTCCATACATTATATTCTTGCATCACCATAAACCCTCTTTTGATCCAGTCTCTCCCCGTTCTCATGTAACAGTCTACTTCTATTTCAGTGTATCAATCATCGACTATCTCATGGTAATTTTCCTGCCAAGTCTGGATTATCCAAATAAAATTAAATCAAACAAAGCTTAGGCTTGGACAATGAGAGTGTCTGCACACAAGAATGTACTTGTGCACCTTCACTATTGCACAGACACCATTGAGTATGTATGTTATGAAGGTGTTCTTTGAGATAAAAATGCCTGCCAACCCCAGAAATCCCCATCAACAATAGCAAAAATAGCTAAATATTTGTGTAGGAAGCTTACAAAGGCCAACTGCAAACAGGCGCACACATAAACCAACTCACACTAAAATTAACACACATTCAAACTGATCTCTCAACAATTATCAGCTTTGCCCATTGTATATGAATTTAAAAGAAAACACCCTGCTGAGGTAAACTTAACCCATTTAATATCAACTTGACTCTAACAGCCTGTAAAAAACTCATGTCATTATGCATGCATGAGTCAAATAAAGGTTGTTGAGGCAAATTTTCTACAGCTAGATGTCCGCCATGTTACCAACCCTCACCTGTTTCCAAGCAAGATAATATTTCTCCATGGTCAGATGGATGGATGGAATTCAAACGAAAGCAGTGTATTTCAATAGAAATCATCCTCCTCCTCCTCCACCTCCTTCTTTAACGTCTATTTTTCATGCTGACATGGGTTGGATGGTTTGACCAGAGCTGGCAAGCAGGAGAGCTGCACCAGGTTCCAGTCTGATTTGGCTTGGTTTCTGTGGCTGGATGTTCTTCCTAATGCCAACCACTTTACAGAGTGTGCTGGGTGTTGTTTACATGGTGCCAGCATGGGCGCTTTGACGTGACACTGGTACAGGTGCTATTACGTAGCACTGGCATGAGTGCTTTTATGGTAAAAAAAAAAGGTTGGGGTTAAAAACATCTTATCATAAAAAAAGAAAACACACATGATACAAAGATGATGTAGTCCTAGATGAGCTATTCCTTTAAAAATAAAAGGATGAAATGATTACAGCTGGAATTCTTCTGATCCTATGTCTTGTTCAATCAGGTGGTGATGGGGTCAGTGGCTAAACGACAAACCTTTGACTTGCAAGTTGATAGCATAACAATATTGCTGTTGTGATTCTAAAAGATTGAAAGATAATTTTTTCTGATGTCCATTCACAGACTTCTTTGGTCAACTGGACCATTGCTTATTTTGGGTTTCTAGAGAACTAAGCAGATGAGAAAAAAATCTCCTCTTGGACAAGAAGTCAGTCTATCATTGCAAGGTATTTTTCCTGCAGGTGAATTTGAAACAGTACTGAAAATCAATGACTCAACAGCTTGTCAATGTTACAACCATCATTTTACCGTCTATTTGTCCATAGATGCACGAGTCAGACAGCATTTATTGAGGCAGGTTTTCTATGTTTGGATTCCCTTCATGTCACTAATCCTCACCTGTTCTCCAAGTAAGGTGTTATTTATCCATGACATGACATGTTTACACAGAATATTAGAAACAAAGAACACTGCTTGTATGAGAGTGACACTCGTTTACAACTATCATGTGATGTCAAAGCAAGGAGACACTAACAAACATGTGTGCACACACACACACACACACACACACACACACACACAAAACAGGCTTCTTTCAGCTTCTGTCAACCAAATCCACTCAGAAGGCATTGGGGGTCCAGAGCTATTATAGAAGACACTTGCCCAAAGTGTCATGCAGTGGGACTGGACCCAGAACCATGTGGTTGGGAAGCAAACTTCTGACCACACAGCCACGCCTGTATCTATACAGTGGTGTAAAATATCACCACTTATAGCTGGAGTGGGTCATTGAAAGGTAAGTGTTTTTATCATGGAAACCTTACAGTGACCGGATATAAACTGATGACCACTTGGCCATCTGTGCTTGCCAAAGACTAATTAAAGATGTCAAAAGAGTTATTAAATGAATTAGTCAATGACTCTTTAAATGTTTCATTGGAAGTTGACAGGCACAGACATAGTTGTGTGCTTAAGAAGTTAGCTTCGCAATCATATGGTCTTGGGTTCAGTCCCATTGCAGAGCACCTTAGGAAAGTGTCTCCTACTATAGCCCCATACCAACCAATACTTTGTGGGTAAATTTGGTAGACTGAAACTATAGGAAGCATTGTGGATGTGTGTGTGGTGCATGTGACTGTATTGTGCACGTGTAGTGTGTGTGTGTGTGCATGTGAATTTGACACCCTAAGGCATCGCTTGTTACTGTTGGTAATATGGAAATTATATTCCTTATGGACATTTTGACCAGTTCCTCTAGATTTTTGAAGATTTGTGGAACAAAAAATCCCTTCCTTGAAAAACAGGTGAGGGTTGGCACCAATAAGAGTGCCTGGCCATAAAATCCTGCCTCAAATATCCTCCTGTGATGCATGCTAGCATGAAAAACAGACGTTAATCATAAATGACAATTTCTATTTTGCACTGTACTTCCTATCTATTCTATTCTTCCATCTGACCACAATTTCATAGGTCATTCCTTCTTGGCCAATCTTAAATAAAAAATAAAATTTGAAATCATCAGCAGCATCATTTACCATCCATTTCTCATGCTAGTATGTGTTGGATGGTTCAACAGAATCCAATGGTTCCAACAACTGCATCATGCTTCAATGTCTGCTTTGGCATGGCTTCTATATGATTAGACACCCTTCATGATGCCAACCACTTTACTGAGTATACTGGGTGCTCTTTTTTTTTCATGGCACCAGCTCTAGCGAGATTGCACAAGATTAAAATCTGCTCTATCTGAATGTGGCTATAGAAGAAGGGCAGGTGGCTTTATGTTAGGAGATAAGAGGGTAAAATATGGAACAGATTTCTTGCTGTAGAGGAGCTACATGGCTACTTGCATTAAACAAGAGTGAGGTGTGAGGTTAATCAAGTCTCTTATTTTGAAATTTAATAATAAATTTTTTTTAGGCATGAGGCAATATATATTTTGTTGATTGACTCAGCCTATATGCTTCTGATACTATATAGAACAGAGTATAATTAATAATGAATCATTATTATACATTTAATATATCATAAAGATTCTAGCCTGGCATTGTTAACCTTAACTCTTTAGCATTTACATCAGCCATATCCAGCTCAAATATTCTACTGTTTTATGTTCAGACCAGCCAGATTGTGCCTCTGACATCTTACCTTACAATGTTATTATAAAAATATAGAATCACATCATCAAAATCTCGAAGCTGAAGCTATGAGATAATGCATAATTAGTTCAAAACAATGTAAATAAATAAGCCTTACATTTGACAGAGTAATCTGAATACTAAAGAGTTAATGCAAAATAAAGACAATTTCCTTCTCTATTTCTTTCAATGTTTGCTATAGTGATGATAATAATAATAATAATGGTTTCAAATTTTGGCACAGGGCTAGCAACTTTAAGGGAAGGAGGTAAGCTGATTAACCTGACCCACTGGTACTTTATTTTATTGAGACCGAAAGGATGAAAAGTGAAGTTGACCTTGGTAGAATTTGAATTCAGAATGTAAAGAGCCAGAAGAAATGCCACTAAGTATTTAACATGTTAACCTAAAGACCTGAATCTTAGTCCTTCCGCTCAGATATCGGCAGCACCAAACACCCTTGTCCAATGAGTCCACAACTGCACCAGCATGTTCAAGTCTTTTTAGGACTTCAGACTTGCAGCTACTGCTACTATGAATCTCACTGCTGAGATAAGTGAAATGGTCAACAACCTTAACATTCTCACTGCAACAGAGATAGACAAGGTGGAGTCATTCAAGAAGCCAATGAAAGACTGGATCTTTGTCTTGACCCAAGAGACTCTAAGGCCAAGTGGTTCTGCTTCCTCACTCGGTGAAAGGAGAGCACTCCTTAAGACATCCAGGGACTCATCAAGAATAACTGCATCATCAGAAAAATCTATGTCTGTAATCCTAGTTTTACCAATGAGTGCACCACAACTCGATCAAACCACCATTCGGCCAAACATCCAATCCATGCAAGCAGAGTGGGAGCCAAGATACAACCCTGATGGACCGCAGATTCTGCTCTATAGTTGTGAGACTTGACACTGTCTAAGGACCTTTAGGAGCTATCCGAACTCCTTTGGTACCAGAACGCTTTGCAAGATTATGGGTTATCATTGGTCAGATTTTGTATCCAACTAATGACTCTATTCAGAAACTGGGATGTGTCCTATTACTTGTATGATTTGGGAATGCCAGCTCAAATTGTTTGGCCATGTTGGCTCATGTAGGTCGACTACATGCCACATGGTCACGCCAGATGAATAGGTATCTCGCAAAGATGGGGACTGACTGGAACTCTGCTCAATGGGTTGCCTGGGAGGACCCGGGAATATACTGACAAATGATGAATGCAGCAGTCTGCTGCAATAGTGCATGTCCCCACACCTAACTTAACCTTGTAAACAATTCTACCAGTTCGGGAGGAGTAAGTTGATTACATCAACCCCAGAACTTGACTAGTACTTTATTTTATAAACCTCATAAGGATGAAAGGAAAAGTGGATGCAGGATTTGATCTCAGAATGCAAAGAGCTGGAAGAAATGCCCCTAAGCATTTTGTCTGACATGCTAAGGATTCTACCAGCTCACCACCTTAATAATAATAATCCTTTCTATAGGTACAAAGCCTGAAATTTTGGAGAGGGGGGGGGATAGTCAATTACATCGACTCCAGTGCTCAACTGGTACTTTTTTCAGCAACCCCAAAAGCAAAGTCGACCTCGGTGAAATTTGAACTCAGAATGTAAAGCCAGGCGAAATGTTGCTAAGCATTTTGTCCGGCGCAGTAATTATTCTGCCAACTTGCTGCCTTAATCATAATAATAATAATAATTCTTTCTACTGTAGGCATAAGGCCTGAAATTTTGGAGGAAGGGGTAAGTCAATTACATCAACCCCAGTACTTGACTGGTACTTATTTTACTGATCCTGAAAAGACAAAGTCAACCTTGATGGAATTTGAACTCAGAACAAAGATGGGCTAAACACTGCTAAGCATTTTGTCGCACATGTTAAAACTTCAGCCAGATTGCTGCCTTAATAATCATCATCATTTAGCATCCGTTTTCCATGCTGGCATGGGTTAGACGATTTCACTGGAGATGGGCAAGCCGGAGAGCTGCACCAGACACCAGTCCATTTTGGCTTGGTTTCTACGGCTGGATGCCCTTCCTAACACCAACCACTCCAGAGAGTGTACCGGGTGCCTTTAGCGTGTGACCAGCACTGCCACGATTACGAATCCACTAAGCTTGTCGTGTCTTCTCAAGCACAGCAGATCGCCAACAGTCTCGTTCACTAGTCATCGCCTCCGTGAGACTCAACATCCAAAGATAATGTTTCACCACCTCATCCCACGTCTTCCTGGGTCTTCCTCTTCCACGTTTTCCCTCCACAGTTAGAGATCGGCACTTCTTTACGCAGCTGTCCTCATCCAAACGCATCACATGGCCAGTCTTCTCTCTTGCACGCTACATCTGATACCTCTTATACCCAATTTTTCTCTTAAGACACTCACACTCCGCTGTACAGGCACACTAACATTGCACATCCAGCGGAGCATACTAGCTTCGTTTCTGTCAAGCCTCCGCATAACCTCTGCAGTCACAGTCCATGTTTCACTGCCATATAACATGGCTGTTCGCACACAGACATCATACAGTCTGCCTTCCACTCCGAGGGAGAAGCCTTTTGTTATCAATAAAGGTAGTAACTCTCTGAACTTCACCCAGCCCGTTCTTACTCTAGCAACTACGCTTTCAGAGCGACCTTCTCCACTGCTGATTTGGTCACCTAGGTAACGGAAGCTATCTACTACTTCTAGGTATACCCCTGGGCATCTGACAAAATCTATTCTTTGTACATTCTTAGTATTGATTGTACCTACACACTGCCACACACAAAGACTACTTTTTCTGTTAACCTTCATGTGAGACCGCTTATGTGCCCATAGCTTGCATTGGGTACACCTTATAGAGTTTCTACCTACACCTTTCCTACATATCGAGCAGGTCCATCTCCCTGAAGGAATTTGTGACTTGTCTGTTTCCCTACTTACTAAGATTTCAGTCTTTGCTAAATTAACTATAAGGCCTTTTGATTCCAGACTTTGCTTCCACACCTGAAATTTCTTCTCTAGTTCTGGTAGTGACTCAGCTATAAGAACAAGGTCGTCAAAATAGCTGATCTCCCAAGGGCAACCCATCTTAAAATCCTCTATTATGGCCTGGAGGACTATGATGAACAGGAGGGGTCTGAGAACCGATCCCTGGTGAACTCCTACTTGTACACTGAATTTACTGCTGTACTCGTTGCTAACTTTCACCTTACTGACAGCTGTACATGGCTTGTACGGCTCTCACCAGTCACTCATCTATCCCTAGTTTCCGCGTTGACCACCAGATAAGGGAGCCGACTGTCGATAGGATGGTATTTATATATTTTCAGGTGGTAGGGGAAGATGGTGAATGGGAATGGTAGAGGACATTGGCTGATGGATTTGAAGAATGGGGGTTCTTTGGAAAAACCCTCGTTAGAGACAAGGAATGATGCACATACAGACACTCCTAATTTTTAAGGTTCATTTATTCTAGCAAACAAAGTGTTTTTCATTAAGTCGCTGTATTGGCACGCTGTTAAAGGATGGTTGAGTGGTCAGGTGAGAATATTCCCACCCACACACATATATACTTACACACACACACACACACACACACACACACACACACACACACACACACACACACACATATATATATATATATA
>JAOPUL010003388.1:103373621-103384834 GCA_027564515.1 Octopus rubescens
CACACACACACACACACACACACACACACACACACACACACACACACACACACACACACATATATATATATATACATATACATACACAAACACACATCTGCATTATGCATTTTGCTCCTGTTTGAGTGAGCGTATATAATTGGAATTTCACGTATTTTAACGTTAAACTTGGTCCATGCGTTGTAAATTCAAGGGTTGTGGATTCTTAAGTTTATGGGTGTTCACTTAATGAACATTATGCATTTAAGTGTCCAAACCATGTTGGATAGAGATGTTGTGTGTCTTTTGGTTTTACCTCTGAATGAAGCCAAATGATGCGTATATCTCTCTTTGAAGGTGTTTCCCGCCATTCCAATATAGGTTTTTATTATTCCGTTCAAATCCGTAATGTTAGCCTTGTATACTAATTCTTTTCCCAGAAATAGTGGTTCAGAGATTCTACAATTACAAATCGTTGGAGGATGTTCCTATTGTTGTTATTTCTATTGTAGTTGAATATAATCGACCGTATATTGGGGAGGAAACTATAACTAACTTTAACTGTATTTCTATTGAAGATCTTGTGTATTTATGTGAATAAGGGAAGTGGTCATGTATGAATTTTAGAAATTTTCTGGCTATGTTAGTGGCTACATTTATAATATATGGTGGATTATACCATAACATTTTCGTCTACCTGCGTCTCCTTGTCTATATTTGGTTCAATATAATTTATTAAAAGTGGTGTTGTAGTATGGGGCAGCTTTTTTGAAAGTAGCTTTATCAGTGGATAGGTTTGAAACGTGCCTGCTAATGCTATCAACTAATTGTTTTATAATTGACGGTTGATGATTAGAGACTACGTCAATATGTGAGGTATCCTCATTTTATTTTTGGTAGGGTTTAAATGCAAGGTAGGTAACAATTAAGAGTTGTTTCCCCTTATCTTTATCTTTATTTGTTTATTCCAAAATCCCACACAGCTCGTGTAGCTTTATTGTATTCTCACCTAAGACAAAGACGAGTAGCAACGTCCCATGTTAGTTGCTTGATAAAACCGTGAAACCAATGGTAGCCTTGTTAACCAACAAATAATACACGCACATGCACAACTGGCTTTAATTGGCCAACCTGAGGTGACAGCTGATGACACATTTGCCCACGGTGCCACACAATAACACAGAATTTAAAACTGTGATTTTGAAGCAAACTCTATATCTACTGCTTGCACAGAAAAGTAAAATATTGCTCTGCTTGTCACATTATGTATCTGAAAATTACGCATTCGAAGGAGAACAACTTTATCTTAATTTCGATTGTTAGCCAGATATTGTCATGTAATCACTAATCACACAGCATGTAGTCATCTTTATTATTTTGTTTGCCATAAGGGGTTGGTGCATAATTATTGCGTTTTTTTTTTCAACAAATTTTATTCAACAAAAACAATAACAAATGGCGGTTTGTTTAATTTGTTTCATAAAAATAATCCTCTCTTTTCAGAATGCGTATCGAAAGTCATATCCACATTCGTCATATTATGCTCTACCACTTCGAGAAAGGTTGGAATGAAACACAGTCCTTTCGCGATCTCAATGAACTTTTTGGTGAAGGAACAATCAACAAAAGCTAAGTTGAAAGATGGTTCAGGAAGTTCAAATCGGGAGATGCAAACCTCGCAGATAAAGAAGGAAGAAGTCGACCATCAAAGTTCAACAACCAGGCACTTTTGGCAGCCGTGGAAGAGGACGATAGCTTGGAAACGAGAATGTTGGCCGAAGACTTCAATGTGGACCATTCGACCATCGTTCGTCATCTCAAGAAGCTCGAAAAAGTATGGAAATTGGCTGGGTGGGTCCCCCACGAACACTCCGATAACAACAAAGACGAACATATCCGACTTTTTATCGATTTGCTGCAGCGAGATGAGCAAACTCCGTTCCTGAAGAATCTCGTCACTGGGGATGAATCATGGCTTGTCTTCAAAAACGTCAAAAGAAAGGTTTGCGTTTCGCCAGGTGTTTCACCCAAAGGAATACCGAAAGGCGTCCACTGTAAAAAGGCAATGTGGTGTGTTTGGTGGGACAGAAGCAGAATCATTCACTGGGAAATCATCTCAAACGAGATTTGTTATTGGTGGAATGACGACGATGAGCGTCAACAGTGGCGGATTCCGGACAAAAATGGCAAGCGGCAATTGGATATCAACAGCGACGTTTATCTAGCTCAACTTGACTGTATTCACACTGCAATCGAGACGAAAAGACCGCGCAAAAAGACCCATATTGTCTTCCACCACGATAATGCGCGTCCACATGCTGAGCGTCCTGTCATCGAATCTATCGCCAATATGAGCTGGGAACTGCTTCCTCATCCACCATATTCTCCCACAGAAGCGCCTACAGACTATCATGTCAATCGATCGCTGAAAAATTGGCTCGCGAACAGAATTTTCGACGACTTGGATGACTTGGTGGCCACCGTCAAAGAGTGGATTGCCTCTAAGAACAGTAACTTCTTCGCCCATGGAATCGACCGTCTGCCAAGCAAATGGGAAGCAGTAATTGAAATAGATGGTGAATATGCTCCAGAATAATCATTTAAAGATGTTTTTGTTAAATGTTGTTATTGTTTCTGTTGAATAAAATTTGTTGAAAAAAAGCCGCAATAATTATGCGTTTTGAGTTTAATTAAGGAAAATAACTTTGCCATGGCCTTGATTTTCTTTCTTCTATGTTGCACTCAAACGGGCAGGCAGTAAGACCAGCAAATTAGGAAGAAGAGGTAACAAGTGTTGGGGATGGTAGCGCAGGCAATGGTCAGAGACAAGACAAGATTACATCTTGAGGGGATTTGCTTAATATTTATTAACATCGTAACAAACACTATAAGTTAACTAAATCCTAATTTTTTAATAACCTTAATCTGCTCTCTAAGCATGAATGGCCATGGGTTTGCACCTAGAAAGCTACCCGGTTAGGCACAAGTCTGGGTAAGGTTGTTTGTGGAAGACCAGCAGTCGCCCATGCATACCAGTCTTCCCTCTCCACGCCACTGATATTGTCCAAGGGAAAGGCAAAGGTCCGATACCGGTTGGAACCAATGACGTCGTAACTCATTTCTACAGCTGGGTGAACTGGAGCAACGTGAAATAAAGTAACACATACATACATACATACATACATACATACATACATACATACATACATACATACATACATACATACATGTTGACAAGAAGTAAAGCAGTCAGATTTTACAAAAAAACAATAAGTCACAACAACTGATCTCCGTGTGGTTCATGCCATGTAAGTGAGTGGGTACAGTTATAAATGAGTGCAGTGCACACATTTATTTGGAGTAATAGAGTAGTGTATCGATAAATATAATTGGTGAATGTTTAGGCAGGTTTCAGTGCTGAGTAAAATTCTTTGGGAACACCTACTACTCTGTAATCTTCATAATAAAAATATATAAGGAAATATATCAGTGAGATTACATGGTATTTAATTTTGGGGGGCAAATCTTCGATTGTACAAAGATGTAGAAAACCAGAATATCCCCACCACCGTCATCACCAATACACCATCACCACCACCAACAACAACAATAACATCAACAGCAACAATAAAAAATGTTATGTCAGAATTATATTGTATGTTTGTAAAATTTTGTATTACTAATGTGAAGAATATTTTACATTATTTGTAAATGTTTTATTCCGTGCTCTTTATTTTGCTATCATCAGTGGGGCTTTAGAAGAAATGGAATTTGACGGATGTTGTTTTGTATTAACCATAACAAATTGCTGGACAGAACTACTATTATTTCTCTTTGAGTTGAGATATTAAACCTATCCGATTCCAATTGCTTTTCAATAATGTTTAGCATTCTTAAATTACTGCTAAATGTTGAAATGATTACACAACAAGAGATAGGAGCTTAAATTGACTGCGCAAATGCAATGAATATGGATTGGATAGCTTTGTTTATTGATTGATTTGTTTTACTAGAAAGGGCAGTAGTGCAAAAGCTTTATAAAAGAGAAAGAGACAAAAATATTCTGGACATAAAGTTAGGTTTGTGAGTGTGTTCTTGTATTCTACCATTGCCATTAAAGAATTTCAAAATTTCAAATAAATTTCAGTATTTGGATTTGTTTTGCATTAGCATACAAATTATTTGCAAGAATGATGTAAAGAAATCATGCAATTATTTAATAGAATCATATTGTGCTCATTATTATTTTTATTTTTAACTTCAAGTAAATTATATTTATGTGTTCTTTGTGAAAGTGCAATTAGAGGTGGCATTTTTTTTAGTAAAAGCTGTGCTAAAATTCAATAAAGTAATTAAAAATTGTAGGTCAACTTGACTTTAAAAAGTATTTATGACTGATCTATAATAAACACAGAGACTGAGTATTGTATGAACTTGAATGTGTAACAGTGTGTCTCTATATATTACCTTATACATAAATGCACACACTTATTATATAACATAAAGAGCCATTTGAGCATTGTATAAAATACTTTGCAGTAATTCTTCCAGATATCTGTGTGCTAAATTCCAATCTTGCCAAGTCCAATTTTGCCTTCCAAGCTTTCAGATTTGATAAATAATCCTTTCTATACCAGACACGAAGGCCTGAAATTTTGGGGGAGGGGAGTAGTCGATTAGATCGACCCCAGTTCATAACTGGTACTCACTTTATCGACCGCGGAAGGATGAACGGCAAAGTCGACCCCGGCGGCATTTCAACTCAGAACGTAAAGTCGGGAAAATTGCCGCTAAGCATTTCTCCCGGCGCGGTAACGATTCTGCCAGCTCGCCACCTTCCCACTGATATATATATTGATATACATATACTTCCCCAAGGTGCCATTTTCCCCAAGGTTCCACTTCCCCAAGGTGCCACTTCCCCAAGGTGCCACTTCCCCAAGGTGCCACGCAGTGGGAGTGAACCCGGAACCATGTGGTTGGGAAGCGAACTTCTTACCACACAGCCACGCCTGCACTATATACTGTATATGCGCAGTATTTGCATTAAAATATAGACGCATGCATGTCCACACATACACGCATAACGGCGCTGCATATGCATGCATGCATAGACTTGAATGTTCACTCATCCAAGTCCATAAGGCTCATGCATATCTAAGAGACATATGTCTATAGATGCATATGTATATATATTACAGCAATATCTACGCCAAACAACGTTTAGGCATAAGCGAATTTTAGGTTAGTTAAAATATGTTTGTGACATATTTCAACTGCTAAAAGGCAAATTCACTGCAGTTACCGTGGGGGAAAATTCTCTCTTATGGTAAAAAAAAAAAAGGGTGTAAAAACACCATATCTGTCCAGTGTCATCCCCTGTCAGATTCCCAGACATCGATGTTTCTAGCTCTTTAGCCATTATCAATGGGAAATACCTAAGAGGGGCAACTCTGATGAGTTTCCATACAGTTTCCATCTACCTACCTAACTCACTCACAAGGCATTGTTCAACCCAAATCTATAGTAGAAGACAGTTGCCCAAGATGCCGCACAGTGGGACTGAACCCTAAACGACATGGCTGCAAAATGAGTTTCTCAACCACACAGCCATGCCTGCACCTGTTTCCTCATAACTTTCAGAAAAAGGATATTTTTCTCATGAAATTTTTTACAAATATCTTTCAGGTGGTGTAGATTATGATTATATCAGAATATAATGTGAAGAAAAAATGGTGGGGATAGAGTGGTGGATATTTCACACTCCTTGACTTTGTTCGCTCATTTTTTCATGATGTACATTACAATTCTGTTGAAAAAAATGTCTAAGGATTATTCCACCCTTTCCTGTCTGGAATTTATTAAATGAATATTTTTTAATAAAGTGAAACTTTCTGAGATACTGTCATAGTTTTTTAAAAAAACAAATCTCAGAGACAGCAGTAGTTATATGCCAAACCCAAACTTTTGTGACAGATGAGCAATATCGAGGGTTGTATTTATCTCATGTTTGAAAGGAATAACTTGTTTTTTAAATCTTCTTATACAATTTTACAGTATCTCAGTTTCAACATGGGTACATTTTTTATCTACTTCCAGTTTGAAACTTTGCCACTCAATACTTCTGTTTCTCCGTTTCCTCCTGAAGTTTATTTCCTTACCATAATAATCCTTCTTAGTAAAATGCCTTAAGCTATTGCTTTAGTATGGTTATGTCACTTGTGAACTTGAATGCCTCCGTCTAAACTACCGGCATTTTACTAGTTGTCTCTAATATATTCTCATCTTTTACACATGATCCTTTTGCTGTTTTCCATGAAAAAGATCGTAGGATCTAAATTGTTTCCCATGAATATGTATGTGTGTGTATAGATACAGATAGATAATGTTCCTAAAGAAAACATAGTAAAAGTGACCAACAATACTTAGCTTGTAGAAAGCTGGGAAGTCGTGGGACAGTTGACTTCACAACTGCTCAAACCCTTTACTCTAAGCTGTGATATACCATAGTTTCGCTGATGTATTGGAACTTATTGAGCGAATGGTTGCTGATACAGATTTGTCAGAATCGTTAGTGCTTCAAATAAGCTGCCTTCTTGCAGTATCGCTTCAGGCTTTCTGCGCTCTAAGTTCAAATCCCGTCGAGATCCAGTCAGTTCAGGGCTCAATTCGTCTTTCTCCTTCTCACACTCAGGACTTACTTCGCCCCGCAACTCAGAGAGTCGCTGGAGATCACTCTGTGTGATGTCAGAAATGTTAGGAGACCTTGCAATTGAATCTCTAAAGGATTTAGAAGCCCCTATCAACAAGACACGGCAGTTGCAGGTGGTGTGTGTGTGTGTGTGTGTGTGTGTGATTGAGACCATCATGCAAGTGGCATCATTCATTTATATATGGCTGTGTGGTAAGAAGTTTGCCTCCTAACCACATGGTTCAGTCCCACTGTGTGGCACCTTGGGCAAGTGTCTTCTACTATAGCCTTGGGCCGACCAAAGTCTTGTGAGTGGATTTGGTAGACGGAAGCTGAAAGGAGCCTGTCGTATATATATATGTATGTATCTATGTGTCTGTGTTTGTTCCCCAACACCGCTTGACAATGGGTGTTTGTTAGTTTATGTCCCTGTAACTTAGTGGTTCAGCAAAAGAGATCAATAGAATAAGTACCAGGTTTGAAAAATAAGTACTGGGGTCGATTCATTCAACTAAAAATTCAAGGCGGTGCCTCAGCATGGCCGCAGTCTGATGACTGAAACAAATAAAAAGATATATATGTATATCTTCTTAATCACAGAGTTATCTCTGGACCGTCACTCTCACCTGCTAGTTGAGTCACTGCCACCCACTTCTGGCCTACTGCTGCTGTTACAAGTCTTCACTCATGAATTTGAGAGGCCCACCTCATCAGTGGTCTACCATGTGTTTTAAGTTTAGGAAGTTCGGGTGGAATGCCAGTGCTACATACTTGGGTGGCTTTATGGCCAAACTTTAGTAATGAATCTACCACAGGAAGAGATTTAATTATAGAAGTATATTTATTTTTGTTTTGTGATCATATCCCTTGTACACACTATAAAAACAGCATGTACCTTCAAATTTTAGGGTCCACATTTCTAATGGATGGAATAAAAGCATCATAAAGCCACTGGCTGATTTCCAACTTGTTTCAGATTGTGTTTCTTAATCATCCAAATGCTAGAGATGCTAATACAATTCGTCTTTTCATGTCTTCTGATCCATTTGGTACTATGCTGTTGAGAAACACACTCTGTACTGTATTCTACTTCAGAACCATCGTTTCATCCTCTACAAGCTATGTGATTGGAATTGCACTTTGTACCATTAAATTTTTTACCCCTTTTTTTGCTTGCTTTATATTACTGTTTAGAGGATATTTTTTTAAATGTCCAAAATAGATATTAGGATTAGGTCATCAGCAAATCTAATATCTAGAGGGAAGGAAGAAAGGGAGTCAGTGAATGCTAGATTGTCATCCAAGTTTTTCAGTTCTTCCGTGACAAATTCCATTGCTGAGGATCTATAACCACATCACTTGGTATTGTTGTATAGCACTTTTGTAATTCATACCTCCTTTTGCTGTCTTTATCTTCTATTGGGCCATCCACCAGATTTGGTTTTTAAAAATTACATCAGTTATCCCTCTACTAGATCTAAAACTAAATTGATATAATTTCAGTTTTAGTTTTCATTCTGCCAAGGAAGATTCTCCTGAACATGTAGATTAAAGGCAAACTGCTATGTAGATTTGAGGCTTTTACTTGTCACCTTTTTTATGTGTTGGTGTTACCAGCATATGGGCCCAATCTATTGGTGTCTTTTCTGTTTTCTTATACTGTTAGATATTGTGTAACAAGTAAACCTTGATGGGCTTGCAGCTTTCTCCCTCTTCATATCCTTGATTACTTTATCTACCACACTGCAGTCAACTTGGATCGCTGCGCTCTCTATTGGATCTGCAGGGGTAATCCCTGTTCATTTTGTGTTCTCCATATTCAGCAGCCATTCATAATAATACTTCCATGCCAACCTCTTTTGCTCCATATTTGGTGAGTTTGCCTTCATCATTCTGAATACATTTCACACCAATAATGTCATGATTCTCCCTCACACATTGTTTCATAATCCTAATCTTCATGTTGCGGGATATGTGCAACTCTCTTCCTTTCTGCCTCACTTTTAGCCAAGTACACCTGATGCCTAGATGTTCATCTAATCTATGTTTCTTACTGCCATCATCCTGCCAGACTTTCCAAGCCTGTCTTGTAGCCTTGAATGCCCTATCAACCTTATCATTCCACCAGCATGTTACTTTTAGCTTGACTGAGACTTTGCTCCAGCCACGTCACATCTGTAGCCCTAAGCAGGTTATTACATAAATATTCCCAGTTGTTGTCTGTGCTACAAGTATTTAAATATACTTCCCTACATTCATATGCTTCAGTTAGAATTTCTCTAAATCTATTCCCAATTGCTGGATCTTTTAGTTTCCAGACCTTGCTTCTCGATGCTGTTTTTCTTTTCTGTGTCCACCTAACTCTGACACAGAAGTCACTAGCCACTAACCTAAGGTGCATTCTTCATTAGGAAAGGTTTTGGTATTTACAATACCCTTCTGTATCGTTTCCTGGTGAAAATGTAATCAATCTGACTTGTGTGTTGGCCAGATTGGTAGGTGATGAGGTGGTTGGCTTGTTTCTTAAAGAGTGTGTTGCAAATTGTTAGGTCAGTTGCATCACAAAACTCCAAGAGCCTTACACCTGCCTCATTTTTAAGGCCGTAGCCATAACCTCCTGGTACATGTGTTGACCAACATGCCCATGGAAGTCACCAGCTGCATAATGTTACTCATTGTTGAGGTAGTTTGCAGAAGAGTCTCATAGAAATGACCCTTCTGTTTTTCTGAAAGACAAGCCTGTGGAGCATGTCAGGTTAAATGATGCTATTGTTTTGCCTGTGGTTAGTTTTAACTTAATAATCTTATCACCCCCCCTCCCCTAACTACCTCTATTACTTTATCTACCCATTCCTCAGCTAACAGTGTACCTACTCCACCCCTACTATCACTTGCCCAACCAGAATAGTTTGAAGTGCTGTCTTCTACTTGTGAAGAGTTTGGTTGAAGATCCTTTCTATCCTACCTCTTGCACACATCCACTTATTTCCACTCCAGGATCTCTGCAATCTCACTAGACCTACCTTTCATTGTGCCTACGTTTAAAGTTGCTGCCTTAATGTTTTAGAACCTACAGAAGAAGAAGGGGGCCTGTTTTCTGCAGTAAAGCTATTTAGTTCTTTTTTAATCACTGTCTATATTGTATATATTAGGGTGTTCGGAAAGTAATTGCGTTTTTTCACCACTATGAAATATGAACTAACCAATCACATCAGAGCCAAGGTCGAATGGGCGGGAACTGTCTAGAAATAATATATCATCTCTTCTATCTGGCAGTGTCATTCATAGCTATTTCAGTAATTAACCCCATGGGGGATAAGAATTTTATGAAACAACATATTCGCCATTGCTGTGTTTCAACAGAAAAGTACTGCTCCAGAAGCAATGAAAAACATTTGTGAAGCATATCTGGATGCAGTGAAAGCTCGTACATGTCAACTGTGGTTTAAAAGGGTTAAAGATGGTGATTCTGACATAGCCAACAAGCCTCTCTGGAAGACGACCTTTTGAATGAGACTATTGTATCAGATCCACATCAAAGCACCAAAGACCATTTTTGGTGCAAAAATTTAATGTGTCATGTTCAACTATCCACGAACTCTCAAGCAAATTGGGAAAAGATGCAAAGAGGGAATTTGGGTTCCACATGAGCTTACGCTTGAGAACCAAGCACAATGTTCCACCATCTGCAGCAGTCTTCTAACCAGGAATAACTACCTGTCATTTCTGCAGTACATTGTTACAGGTGATGAAAAATTTGTTTTGCATCACAACAGAAAATGAAAAAGACAATGGTTATTACGTAATGAGAGGCCAGTGGCAACACCGGACTTCCATCCACAAAAATCCTTGCTCTGTTTGGTGGAACATGAAAGGTATTATGAGCTACTGGTGCATGGAAGGATCATCAATGTAGATGTCTATTGCCAACAACTTGATCATGTAAATGAAAAATTACATCAAAAGTGGCCAGCTTTGGTAAAAATAAAAGGTCTTATACTCCAGCATGACAATGCACAGCCACGCTCTTCAAAACAACCCCCCCCCCAAAAAAATAAGATCGTTAGGATGGGAAGTTCTTCCACATCCTCCATACTCACCTGACTTAGCACCTATGGATTTCCATCTGTTCCGATTACTTGAACATTTTAGAAGAAGCAAAACATTCAGAAATAGAGAGTAAGTTGAAAACAGTCTTTCAGACTTTTTTTCAGGAAAAGAAATAGGTTTCTTTGAACATGACATCAAAAAGTTACTTTCCCATTGCGCTGCAGTCGTTGAAAACAATGGTGATTACATTCTTTATTAAAATTATTCAGATAAACGTAGTTTACATTATATCCTTTCTGGTAAAACGCAATTACTTTCCGAACACCTTAATATATATATATATATACAAACCTATATATATATACAAACCTATATATATATATATACAAACCTATATGCTAGCATGGAAAACGGACGTTAAATGATGATGATGATGATGATGATATATATACAAACATATATACAAACCTATATATATATATATATACATACA
>JAOPUL010003388.1:103436595-103452762 GCA_027564515.1 Octopus rubescens
CTTGGTTTCTACAGCTGGATGCCCTTCCTACTGCCAACCACATTTACAGTGTGTGCTGGGTGTTTTTAACGTGTCACAGAATATATTTGTTTATATGTATGCTGCTTGACGACCGGTGTGCGCTTTGTTCTTAGCAAAAGTTTGTTAAAAGAGACTAATGAAATAAATACTAGACTTAAAAAAAAGAAAGCAAACAGGTATTGAGGTCAAAACTCTTCAAGTGGTGCCTCAGCATGGCCACAGTCCAATGACTGAAGCAAGTAAAAGAATAACACGATAGTTGTCTTTTCTTCTTACTGCATAAAGGAGGAAAATGTGTTGTTGTCAAAGAATCCTTCTTTTGACCTGATTAACATTTTTTTTAATTAAAAAACTGTTTTGACAAGAATCAAACAAGTCTTGAGCCCCTCCCCCCACCCAATTTCTTTGTAAAAAAAATCTATTATTGCACCACAAGTCTAAGATAATATTAATTATGCAAAAACACATTACCAAGAAATGATTAATTTCCTTACAAAGATTTCTACCCAATTTCTACACTTGTCACCTACTCTTCCCTCCTTATCACTACTCACCACTTGTCCTTCATTTTATTCACCCTCTCACCCACACTTCCTGTTCTTCTGTCCCCATTCACTTCTACTCATTTTGTATCTTGAGGGTCTACCCTGACACCTCATCACCACAATTTTTATCTCTCTCCAGCTCCAATCTCACACTCCCACCTATTTTTCTACAATGTGTTTAACCATGTAGCTCCTCAACAGCATGAAATCTGTTCTGGCCCCTTCTCTCACACTTAACCCCTCATCTCCTAGTATAAAGATGCCTCTCTCTGTGCTACAATCCCACTCAGTCAAAGAAGATCTTATTCTTGCAAACTGCATAGTGACCTCACTAGTGCTGGTGCCACAAAGAAAAAAACACACTGTAAAGTTATTATCATTAAGAAGGGCATCCAACTGTAGAAACCATGCTAAAGCAGACATCGGAGCTCATTGTAATCTTCAGAACTGTTGGATCCAGTCAAGCTGTCCAGCCCATGCCAGCATGGAACATGGATGTTAAATGGCGATTATGATGATCATGAGGATTTCTTTGATAAGAAAGTAGAACAATGCTTAAGTGATCATGAGGATTTCTTTGATAAGAAAGTAGAACAATGCTTAAGTGATTCCTCTGAAGCTTGCAGATGATTTGTTGAAAGGAAATGTCACCAAGTGTCACCAGTTGCAGCTCAACATGAAACTGATTGTAGCTGAGCTATGAATGGTGACATTACAGTCCATAGCTCAATATAGTTTTGTAAACATTCACACAAATACAGATATGAACACACACACTAACATATATATACAACGAGCTTCTTTCAGTTTCTGTCAACTAGAATCCCTAGGCCTATAAGAGAAGACACTTGTCCCAGGTGCCATACTGTGGAACTGAACCCAAAGCCATGTGGTCAAGAAGCAAACTTCTTAACCACACAGCCATAGAAATTGAACCAAAGATTAAATCTTCTGATCAATTCCTATAAATGCTTCAGCTACTCTATCATCATCATCATCATCATCATTATCCCTTAATATCCATATTCCATGCTGTCATAGGTTGGACAATGTGATAGAATCTGACAGGTTCGAGTATGTTGAACTTCAATATCTACTTTAGCATGGTTTCTATGGCTGGATGCCCTTCCTAATGCCATCCACTTTACAGAGTATAGTGGGTGACTTTTTCTTGGCACCAGCACTAATGAGGTTGCTGAGTAACTGCTATGACTAAGATCTCCTTTGACTGAATGAAACTACAATAGAGGGGAAGGTGGTTTAAGAGTGAGGGTAAATGACATTGTTAATAGCCTACCTGAGCCCTCTAGTTACTGTAGAGCTGAACACATTAATGGAAAGATAGTTCTAGTTGGAGCAATATCACTGTAATGCTTAATGTATTTTTTTTTAATAACTCAATAGGAGCAGATGTAGGTATAGGTGCTGGAATGGCCGTATGATTGAGAAGTTTGCTTCCCAACTATGTGGTTTCAAGTTCAATCCTATTGCACAGTAGGTCGACTGAAGCCTTGTCAGTAGAATATATATATATATATAGATAAATCAGTGGATCATATATCCGAAGAAGAAGCACACTCTAATATATTAGAGCAGAAATATCTTTAATAAAATTCGTTATATCGATTACAGAATAACCATAGGTTACAGGCCATTGAGATGCGAAACCTATGGTTATTCCGTAATCGATATAACAAATTTTATTAAAAATATATAGATAGATAGGTGTGTATACCCTTGTCTTGACATCATGTGATGGTTGTAAACAAGCATCGCTGTCATACAGGTGATGTTGTTTGTTTCCACTCTTCAGTGGAAAACATGTCTGACATGGGTAAATATTACCTTACTTGGAAACAGATGAGGTTTGGTAACTGGAAGGGCATCTGACTAGAAAAATATACCTCAACAAATTCCATTTGACCCAAGCAAGCATGGAAAAATGGGTGTTAAAATGATGATGATGATAGCCACAAGAAACTTAGGAGCAGAGAAGCAGGCGAGACATGTAGGATACAACCATTAAGCTTTGGAAAACTGTTAGTTATATAAATGTTAGCATGAGAAAGGAAAGACACAGGCTGGGGGTTGAAAGGATTTTAGTAAAAAGGTCTTTTTATTTTTATATGTTTATACTGTCATACTATTAATGAGTTTTATGTAATGACAGTCACAATATACTTACACTCTTTTTTTTTTTTCTGATTGGTCAGATGAAGAAGAAGCTGGAGTTTTCTATGATGCATTTGAAGATGCAGAAAGTTTGAAAGATTATGATGAACCAATGACTACAACAGAAACGTCTAACCCACACTTGCAGCATCTAAAAAGTCAGATAAACCGTATCCAACAGAAGAAAGCATCTTTTCGAAACAAAAAGGCAAGGTTTTTTTTTTTATTTTTTTTATTATTCACAGCCAATTCAAAGTTGATCAAATTCAGAAATTCAGTTACAATGACTCAGACTGCAAGCATTTTATTGGGGGGCTCTGGAGGAAGGAGTAATACCCATAGCTTTTGCAGGCTCTTTGAGACCAGTGAGGAGAAACATCGTCATCATTTTAATTCGAATTTCCTAACTAATGCTTCGAATGAACTTGATATCAACCAAGGTCACATTTTGCTTTTAACTGCATCAAATAATAATAACTGTTCCAGTATTTAATCACATTATTATGGGTATGGTAGTGTTTTTGCCTATATATTTTCATATTATTGCTACAACTGTTTTTTAAAGTTGAATAACATCCTCATTTATAACCGATGAACTGTAATGTCATTGTTTTTGTTGACATTTTGACCAGTTGCTCTGCACTTTCAAATATCTGTGATATATTGACATCATCATCATTAACCCCTAAACTTTACTGTCTCAAGTCTTAGGACCCAAAGGGCTGGTTACCTGGTTACATAGCATTACTTGTGCAGTGCCACGCTAAAAACACTCATGCCGGTGCCACATACAAGTGCTTGTGAGGTGCCATGTAAAAGTGCTAGTGCGGTGCCATATAAAAGCGCTTGTGTGGTGTCACGTAAAAGCGCTCGTGTGGTATCACATAAAAGTGCTCATGCGGTGCCATGTAAAAGCACTCGTGCCGGTGCCATGTTAAGAGCACCCAGCACACACTGTAAAATGGTTGGCGTTAGGAAGGGCATCCAACCATAGAAACCAAGCCAAATCAGACTGGAACCTGGTACAGCTCTCCAGCTTGCCAACTCTGGTCAAACCGTCCAACCCATGCCAGCATGGAAAATGGATGTTAAAGGATGATGATGATGATGATGATGATGATGATACGGAACCAAGATCACAACATTTCCCCTGAACAGAACAATAGTTTGCAGGGTTACTCATTTACAGCTGAGTAAACTGGAGTAATGTGAAATGAAGTGTTTTGCTCAAGAACACAATGCACTGTCCAGTTGGGGAATCGAAACCATGATCTTGTGATCGTGAGTACAACACCCTAATCACTAAGGCCATGTGGCTTTACAATATAAAAAACCTTTAGCTGCAAAACAGGTGAGATTTGGCAACAGGGAGAGCATCCTACCTAAAAGCTTGTCTCAAATAACCTTCCTGTCTAATCCATGATAGCATGGAAGACTAACATTAATCCTTTAGCATTCAGATTACTCTCTCAAATGCAGAATTTTATCATGCATTATCTTGTAGCTAAGAGATTGCTTACATTTAGAATGACATTGTAGGATAGGTGTGAGAGGCCAGATCGGGCCAGTTTTAGCATAAAACTAGTAAAATATTTAGGCTGGATATGGCCGGTTTGAATGCTAAAGGGTTTAAGAAATGAATGAACGTTGTGCCTCACAACATGAGAACTTGATTTAATTTGGTTCAGTTGACTTTAAGAAGAATTTAGCATGAAATATTTAGTATACCGACCTACTTCTTAATTCTATAGTTTAGTCCAAGCCTTAACTCTATAGTTTAGTTCACCAAATCACTGTCCCACTTTAAAATCCAACATAGTGAGTTTATTTTAATTGTATTATGTAATTAGCTTACTAACCATAGAAATTGCAATCTAAGAATATTATTTTGAGAGCCAGAATCTGTTTTCCCTCAGGGAAAATGAATGTTAAGTGGCTTATAAACAAGCTACTTACTGTCTTGCTTAAAAATAATAGTTTCACCCACCCCCTCCTCAGTGATTGTTTAGAGAAGTAAATAAAGTTTGTTTGTTTTTTAAAATAAAAATGTCTCTAGAGCCCTTATTTGTAATCTAGAAAATCTTTCAAATTGTGTCAGGAGATGTAATTTTTCCCTAGCAACACCACCATCATCATCATCGTCATCATCATCCTTTAACGTCCGTTTTCTATGCTGGCATGGGTTGGACAGTTTGACCAGAGCTGGCAAGCTGGGGGTGGGGGTGGAGGGGCTGCACCAGGTTCCAGTCTGATTTGGCTTGGTTTCTACAGCTGGATGCCCTTCCTAACGCCAACCACCTTACAGTGTGTGCTCGGTGCTTTTAACATGCCACCGGCACTGGACTCTTGGTGCTAGTGCTTTACATGGCACCATCACACGTGTGGTCCGATGGACCAGACATACAGACCCAGAATGGACGGACATATGGACCATGGACAGACAGACATATAGGACAGGAGCCACCTGATATAACACCGGTGACAGACGGACTACTAATTAAAAACATAGGTTAGCGTAAAATATATGGAAGGTCATTGCTCTTTGCATTTAATTAGTTTCAGTCATTTGAGTGTGACCATGCTGGTGCACTGCTTTGGGGGGGTTTAACTGATTAAATTGAAAAGAACAAGCAAAAATGGATCTGTCTTGTCACACTATGTAATGCCTTAGTTACCATATTTCTGTCAAAATATACTGCCATTGTTTCAATTAATTTTGAAAATAACGGAGTATTTAGTAAAATAACTGTGTCAATATTAAGCTGGTGTTTGGAACATAAATTAGCATGATATTTTGATGGAAGGCTTTAATTTAGATCACTTTAACCTTTTTGTTACCATATTTCTGTTAAACTAAACTACCTTTGTTTCAATTCATTTTGACAATAATAAAGAATTCAATATAATAAAAATGTTGTTATTAAGTTGGTGTTTTGGACATAAATTAACACAAAATTTTAATGGAAGATGTAAATTTAGATCACTTTAAAATAGGGAATTTGTATCAAAGAACTAGGGTTGATCTCAGACAAATTGGTATGGGTTAAGGACAATAGGTGAATGGTTTGAGTGATAGTTGACACCAAGAGAATAGACTAGATTATAGAGCAGACCAAAAATGAGATAGGGTGACAACTTTATCTGCTACTTGGGGTCTACATGGACATGACTGACCAGAGCGAGATATTTGTGAAGACACCCGAGAGAGGTTCCCTCTTCAGGAGTGATGCTAGCACAAAATAGCAGCTCACCAATTCAATAAAGTAAACAAAGCTGAAATATTTTTATATTTAATCAAGATCATCACTTTAGAATGTTAATGATGTTTTGATTGAAAATACAGCTGGTAGACTGATTAGTAATTTGTTTATTCTTATATTTTAATATTACATTGTGTGCACCAAGCACCAAACATGGCTTCAGACACTTGGTGCTAGTGCTTTTACGTGGCCCTGTCACAAGTGCTTTTTACGTGGCACCACACAGGCGATTGGTAGTCAGATGGACATATAGACCAGAGATGGATGAGACATATAGACCAGGGACAGACAGACATATAGACCGGGAATAGACGGACATAAGGACCAGGGACAGACAGACATAAGGACCGGGGACAGATGGACATAAGGGCCAGGGACAGACGGACATATACAGGTATACATACAAAGCCCGGTAGCCTGTGCGCATGCGCCCGGGCCATTTTCATAGAGCAGCGTCACGTGCACATGTGCTCGAACCCCCTTCGTATCGGTGGGCGGGAGGGAAAATGTTCATACACTGAGGTAGAGTGGGAACTTGCATCTAAGGACATATTTTCACATTTCTAGCATAACAATATAGCAGAGATGAAATAAGCTTAGACGAACAATATAGCAGAGACAAAATAAGACAACCTTAGACAAACAAAACACAGATTTATCTTAAATTGAGAATCATATTTTGCATCCCTTTGGCGCCTTGTATTGCCAAAAATGGCTTTGCTGCACTTACCACACCAAAATAATTGAGAATCATGTTTTACATCTCTTTGGTGTCTTGTATTACCAGAAATGGCTTTGACTCGACGCAGCCGCTTCTTAGCAACAGGACTCTCGATATATAATCATCGTCGTTTAATGTCCACTTTCCATGCTGGCATGGGTAGGATTGTTTGATGGGGAACCAGTGAGCTTTAGTGCAGCATCAAATTCCAATGTCATCTTTGATATAGTTTCTACAGCTAGATGCCTTATATATATGTGTGTGTGTGTGTGTGTAGGTGCATGGCCCGGTGGTTAGGGTGTTGTACTCACAACTGCTAGATTCTGGGTTTGATTCCCGGACTAGGCAACGCATTGTATTCTGGAACAAAACACTTCCTTTCATGTTGCACCAGCCCACTCAGCTGTAAATGGGTAACCCTGCTATGGAATAGCCTTCTGATCAGGGGTAATGTTAGGAAGGGCATCCAGCTGTAGAAACCAAGCCAAATCAGACTGGAACCTGGTGCAGCCCTCCACCCCACCACCCCAGCTTGCATCATTCGCAAGCTAAAACAATGTGAAGCACATTGTGATTAACAATGTATAACAATATCTGATAGCCTGGTTGATACTGTGATATATATATATATATATATATAGATCCAATATAGGTAGATCAACAAAAAAAGTACTCTGTCCAGTGAGAGATAAATATCAGTTTAATACACAACCGAAAGAGAGTTTCATGCTTTTATGATACTTTAACTAGGCATATTTATTAAAAAAATCCGTCATGTATCTCCAAGCAATCTTTCAGGCTCTGTTTATGCATAAGCAAAGCCTGGCATAGAAAATCTGCCACGAAATTCATTGTGGCAGATTTCCTATCTGTCACCTGTTTCCAAGCAAGGCTATATTTTCCCATAGCTAGACATGTTTTTCTTGAACGATTGGAAATGAACAACCTCATTTATATGACAATAGCAATCATTTACAACCATCACATGACATCTAGACATGGGTACACACACGCGTGCGCGTGCAATGGGCTTCTTTCAGCTTCCATCTACCAAATCCATTCACAATAGAATACACTTGCCCAAGGTGTCTTGCAGTGTGGGACTGAACCCAAGACTACATAGTTTGGAAACAAACTTATTAACCACACAACCATGCCTGCACCTATATATATATATCCAGTATAGTTTGTGTACTATTAGCATAGCTGATTAGTCTAAGTGCATGCCAGCATGGAAAACAGATGTTAAAGGATGATGATGATGTTGATCTCTGACATTTTGTCTGGGTTCGCCTTTGCCATTTTGCTACTTCTCTTATAACTGATTAAACTGTTTTGCTGATTAATAAATCAATTTAGATTCTACTTTTTCACTTCATGTGACATAATGTTTCTTTCTTGTCTTTTCTGCTGCAGGTATTGTTACTGAAACAAAAACAACAAAAAGATGAAGAAAAATCTAAGGGGGAGATCCATTACCAGCAACATCACACGATACAGCTTGTAAGTCTAATTCTACCCCCACCCCCTCTCTCTCTCACTTTCTCTCTCTCTCCTTTTTCTTCTCATTCCTCTCGTCTGTCTCCTCTCTTCTTTCTTCTTTTCTCTTGTCTCTATGTGTGTGTTTCTATCTCTACTCTTTATCTGACTCTATAAATCTATGTATGTCATCATCATCATCATCATCATCATCACTGTTGTTGTCATTGTCATTATCATCATCATCGTTGTAATGTCCACTTTTCCATGCTTGTATGGGTCAGATGGAATTCATTCAGGCAGATTTTCTTTGGTGGGATGCCTTTCCTGTCACCAACCCTCATCTGTTTCCAAACAAGATAATACCTTCCCTCTGGCTGATTTACGTTTTTATGGGAAATCTAAAATGAACAAGCACCATTTGTAAGACAGTGATTCTTGTTCACAATGACTGCATGATAACAAGACAAACAAGATAAGGAAACAAACACACACAAAAAAAACAACTATATATGATGTTTCTTTCAGTTTCTGTCTGACACTTGCCCAAGGTGCCATGTAAGTGTCTTCTACGACACCCTATTGATCACTTTAACTCTTTTGTTACCATATTTCTTTTTCACTATACTGTCTTTATTTCAATCAATTTTGACAATACTGTAGAATTTAGTTAAATAACTTTGTCATTGTTAAGCTGATGTTTGGAACATCAGGGGTAGAGTTTGTATTAATAGGGTTAAGAAAAGGAAGACCATATTGATGACATAGTACTGGATACACTTTGTTGGTATTAAGCTGGTATTTGGAACATAGATAAACATGAAATTTTATTGGTAAGTTTTAATTTAGATCACTTTAAATGGAAGTTTGTATCGTAGAACCAAGAATGGTCTCGGGCAGCTTAGAATATTCCAGAGTCTTTAAACTATTCAGTAACAGTTCAATTCCTATAAATTTCCTTTTCATTCACAGAAACGTCAACAACATAAAGAAAAAGTGGATTCCAAGCAGGAATTTATTCAGGAGGAACGCAGAAAAGCCATTAAGCGTCTCCAAGATTATAAGTTGGTAAGAACTGTTTTTGCAACCATTCTTTGATCCTGTGATTCCTAATCACAATAACTGCTGTTCACTCTAGCTTGTATCATGATGACATTCTGCTATTGAGGCATATTTTTACTTCATATCTGTTATGTTTCTTTAACAACATTTTTTTATCATGGAACTATAAATTATTATGCATTTGCTGCTCCATGGCCTTGGGTTTCATAGACTTGCAAGCTGCATCGTGACTTTACTAGTACCAGTGGCATGAAGAAAGCACCCAGTATATTCTGTAAAGTGTTTGGCATTAGGAAGGCCATCTGGCTGTAGAACTCATGCCAAAGCAGACACTGGAGCAGAATGCAGTCCTTGGACCAGTTGGATCCTGTCAAATCATCCAACCCTTGGCAGCATGGAACATGGACATTAAATGATGATGATGTAAAATGGAAGCAAGTATAACTTCAGTTGTGTTGAACCACATCATCATTTTCATCGTTTAATATCTAACTTCCATACTGGTATAGGTTGGTTTGATTGGATCTGACAAGTTGGAGGTGTGCTATGCACCAATGTCTACTTTTGCATGGTTTCTACAGCTGGATGCCCTTCCTTATGCCAACCATTTTTCAGGGTGTAGGTGGTGCTTTTTTGTGGCACCAGCACTAATGATGATTGCCTTGTAACTTGCAGGGGGCTAAGGGCTTAAAATGCTCCTTATAACTGAGGGGGAAGACAGGAGGGGGGAATGATTCTTGGCATAGAGATGAGGGATGGTAAGAAGGGAAGCTGGGGAAGTAAGGCAGGGAGCAGGAGAGAGAGAAGAAATGTGTGACAGGGTTGAGAAAAGTGTTGGATAGATCCTTATAACTGAGGGAGAAGAGAGGAGGGGGGGATGATTCTTGGCATAGGGATGAGGGATGGTAAGAAGGGAAGCTGGGGGAAGTAAGGCAGGGAGCAGGGGAGAGAGAAGAAATGTGTGACAGGGTTGAGAAAAGTGTTGGATAGAGTTGAAAAAGTGATAAAGTAGGTTATGTAAAGAAATTTCGGGCTACAAGGGGTGAGTACGGACAGAAGATGTGAGGGAAGGGGACAAGAATGGTATAAAAGACTAGGGTGGAGAAGAATCCTGAGTGAGTCATTGAAGGAAAAAGAGGTGTTAGCAGGTTGGGTCATGCTGATAGGTCTAAGAAAGAAAAATAAGAAAGGGTGTTGAGGAGGAAGAGAACCTGTGGGGGAGGAAGAGAACCTGTGGGGGAGAGTGAGGGCAACAAGAAATAGATGCTGAAGAGTGTATGTAGGAAAACAAGGAAGAGCAGAGTGTGAATGCCTTCAAAGCATTGTCAATGGGGAGGCATGGGAGAGGAAGGAGAGAGAGGCAGGAGGGGAGTGGAGGACCCAAGGTAGTGAGGAAAGTAAGAGGAAGTGTTGGGTGGCAGTCGAGGTAACTCAGAAGTGAGTGTGTTGTGAAAGATGAAGAGGTGCAATTTGTACCAAAAGCCATTTCTGGATGTTGAGATGAGTGGTCATGACAACTTATCTTAAATCCTTTCTCTCTTTTCAACATTAATACCAGAACAGAAAGAATATTTCTGTTTATAAATTAACAGTTAATATTTTGAATTTAAATATTGTCAGATATTATGAACTCCAGTTAGAGAGAGAAAATGGTGCAACAGACCTAAGTTTGCTTTGCAACCACATGAGTTTGAGTGCAGTTCTACAGCATGACATCTTGGGCAAGTGTCTTCTTTTACAGAAAACTAAGGCAGGAGATGACCCCATGCAGTCTTCTGTTACTCACTCTCTCTTTTGTTCTCCCTCAGTTATAGGGACCACTTTAGGTCCTTAGCATTGGTAGTTACAAGACTACTGCATGAGACCATAGTCTTTTACTATAGCTCCAGACAAACCAAATCCTTGTGAGTTGATTTTCTTGATGGAATCTGACCAAATAGTTAGTGAAGAGCCTGATAAGGGAATAGCACAACATGGGCAAGTCAAGTGGCATGGGACCAGGGAGCTCTGAGGAGCAGAGGCCACTGCAGTAACAGTAGAAGAAGTAGAGAGAGAAGACAGTGTGTCTGTCGAGTGTCCTTTCTCTGGAATTTGTGGTCTTGGATGTTCCAGTAGTGGTGGACTCTCTTGTCTTAAATGACAAATGAGGATTCAGCCTCAGGTTTGCTGGATAGCCTTTATAGATGATTTATTTATAGCGATTAAATGTTTGTGCCGTATGTTAGCTCACTCCCTCCATCAACCCAACATTACCTGTACAGGTGCAGAGTGTGCCACATATCAGATGTCAAAATGATCACAGGCCAGATTGAAAATATTAGGCTTGGCCTACCTTACAGAATAGTACAGCATCGTTTCCAGTGGACCATTCCAGGCATAGAACAGGGGCTTGATGACAAGAATTTTCCTCCTCTTTCATAGGGGGTTGGTGGCTTGGGAGCACCCTTGATGGTTTGTGAAGACTTTTGCTCAGGTCCCAAGGAGGAACACTCCCACACTGGTACAAAGTAATATAATGTTCCAGTGCCAAGTAATATACTGAGGTGGGATAATAGAATAATAATATAGTTGTCTCAATAATGTATTCATCTAATCTATGCTAGCATGGAAAAATCAGGTGTAAAAACAAACAAACTAGTATAGGAATTGAACCTAGTTAATGTATATTTAAATTAATACCATGTTTCTTATTGTTTGCAATTTTCAAATCTATTTAAAGTTGTGGTGGGGGGTGGGAAGAGTGTTCCTATTCTATTCTGTTCTTTTTGTTATTTTTTTTTTATTTTTCTCTAGAAATATCCAACACCATCTACAATCAGGCCACACAAGTATCAACCGGCCCACTCACAGAAAAGACCAGTTGCTAATTCCAGCACACTAACTGCTTCACCAGACATTCATCCTTTAACACTGAATCTTCCAGAATCTGGCAGTGAAAATTCTTCTGCTAATCCTCTTAGTCAGTCATGGATGAAGCATAACAATAGAAAACAGCAAACGGATTTTGACATTCAGATATTTCAGTCTGGTGCCGGAGCTGTGAAAGATGGTGAAAGTCTTAGCAAAGAATCAGGACTTGGTGAAGAGAAAGCAGTCACCAATGATGAGAAGCTAATCTCATCTCCTTCACTGTCTCCAGCTGCATCGTCGTCCACCGCCACCACTTCGCCAGAAATCATCTCGGACGTGTCGCCACCAACAGACATTCTTCCTCCCTCACTCACCCCTCAACAAGTCCCCTCTGTGTCATCGGTGGCCCCACCTCCACCACCCCCTCCTCCACCCCCACCGCCCCCTCCTCCGCCACCTCCATTACCTCCACCCACACAACAACAACAGCAGAAAGCTCCTTCGTCGGCGTCTGATAACAATAACAAAGAGGACTCAAAGAAAGTAATTATCAAAAAACAAACTGCTTTAAAAGACTTAAACGGACATTCTGCTGACTCTACCAGAGCACCATCGGTCATTCCAAATCTGGAGAGCATTCTAAGTTGTAAGAACCGTCTCAAACCAGCCAGCCGACACATAAAGCCACCGCTCATCAAACAAGGTATTTGTATTCTTTATTTCTGTTTTCACTTCTTCATAATTTTGATTTTCACAGAGAAACCAATAAAACTGTTGTTGCTGTTGTCATTATTGTAAACCTCCACAGCTTGAGTTACTGTGTAGACCGTCATAGTTCTGGATACAATGTAGATCAGCATATCTCTGGATATGGTGCAGAACCCCTATAGTTCTAAGTACAATGTAAGTTTGCATAGCTCTGGATATAGTGTAGACTTCCACTTGGAGTATAGACGACTCCACAGCTGTGGCTACAGTGTAGACCTGCATACTTCTGGTCACAGTGTAGATCTATACAGCTTGATTTACAGTATAGACCTACACAGCTCTAGTCATAGAGTAAACCTGTACAGCTCTGGTCACAATGTAGGCCTGTATAGCTTGGGTTCCAGTATAGACCTGCACAGATTACGTACAGTGTAAATCCCCACAACTTTTAGTAGAGGCTATATATATATATATATATATATATCATCATCATCATCATTTAACGTCCACTTTCCATGCTGGCATGGGTTGAACAGTTTGACAGGAGCTGGCAAGCCACAAGACTGCACCAGGCTTCACTGTCTGTTTTGGATTAGTTTTTATGGCTGGATGCCCTTCCTAATGCCAACCACCTTACAGAGTGGATTGAGTGCTTTGTTTTATATCTTGTGTCTACAGTTAGATATACAACTGCTACCGGTGAATTTAGAGCTTCACATAGAGTATCATCATCCAGTCTACTTAGAGTAAAGTGGTGTGGTTATTGCTGTACTTAGCAGTATTACAGGTTATAATATATACACAGCAAATGTAGGAAAAAAATATGATAAACCCAAAATGCAGTATATACGTATGCATGTTTTGCCATTGTGGCTGTTTGTATCCTCTGCAGTGAGTGTTCATATTGCATTTGGATGCAGATCTACAACAGTTCTTCAGGGGAATACTGTTACATTATGTTAACACAGAGCAATATTATGTATCGACTCTGATGACACATGACTGGTCAAGGACCCTGATGACATCCTAAAACTGCCGAAAGACCTGAATGCAATATACAAGTTGGCTGATGAAAATAACATGCAGTTCAACGCTGAGAAATTTCAAGTGCTTCGCTATCGGCTCACAAACAGACTACAATCAGAATACACAGAACCAGAGGGTAGTGCATTCCCAGAATCAGAGTCGGTGCATGACCTGAGAATCCACATGAGTAATGAGGCAACGTTCAATATGCATATTGCCAAGATGGCAACACTGTGCAGACAAGAACCTGGATGGCTTTGGAGATCATTCAGAACCGAGAAAAAGGATACCATGCTACTCCTATGGAGAACTTTCATACTCAGTCGTCTGGATTACTGCTTCCAACTGTGGTCACCACAGAGCATCACACTGGTAGCAGAACTTGGGCAATCCACTACCACTACGCAAAGAAGATTGACTTGATGCAACAGATGAGCTACTGTAAGAAGTTTAAGGAACTGAAGCTCTTCTCTCTAGAGAGAAAGCACAAAAGATATGCAGTGATTTACATATGGAAGATCCTTGAAGGTCTAGTTCTCAACTTTGGAATTGAAAGCTATCCCAACCACCAAACTGGATGGCACTGCATAATACCAAAGATCCCATCTTCCCCATCTAGAATAAGGACACAGTGCTATAACAGCTTAGGTTTCAAGGGTCCACAACTATTCAACATTCTGCCAAACAATCTCAGACATTTGCAAGGTGTATTATGAAGGTCTTTAAAGAACATCTGGACAAATTCTTATCTGAGAAACCAGATGAACCCACATCATGGAAGGAGGCACAATGAAGAGCAGCTCCGTCCAACTCACTACTTTGACTTGCAGTGTCAGTTTTGACAGTGCTGGTTGGCTGCAGATCGAACTGTCCATCAGATTCAGCGGCCTTGGTCTACAATCTGTGGTGGCCCTGGCCTTGCTGGCCTACCTCTCCTCGGTCTCCTCCAGTCACAACCTCCTTGGCAACATACTCCACAAGTTAGCTGAGACAGATGTCAACCAGTTACCCGAGCCAGCCCTTGCCACTTGGACCGCTGATGGGCTAGCATTCCCCCAGATTACGAATGTCCAATGTAACTGGGACACTATCCTATGTAAGTCTACCCTTGAGCGATTAAAGGCATCACTCGACCAGCACCGCATCGCCTGCTTCCGTTCTGCCTCGCAGCCCAATAGTGGTGCATGGCTCAATGCGGAACCCTCCTCATCTACCGGTACCCTTCTAGATGATGAATGCACCTGCAGCAGGATGACCCAACATCACAGTTTCTGTGTGTGTGAGCTACACAATTGTTGCTGCAGAGCGGTAGTGAACGAATTCAGCCTGCATCCTTTGTCCTGCAGCCTTAGTGCAGGCCAATTCCCTCGACACGCTGCCCTGACACACCACCCAACTTAAGCCTGCAAGTCTCGACCGCGAGGACGGCAAGCACCCCGACGGGATAACCTACTTCTCATTTAAGGGAGGCAGATCCCTAATCTGAGATGCAACGCAGAGGAGAGGAAAGTCTACAAGTACAGGAGCTTGGCCAGCCACTATCAGTTCACACTGGTAGCCGTCAAGATGTCTGGTGTTCTTGGTCCTCGTACCACAGACTTCCTCTGCAAAATAGGCATTGCTGTGGCCCGCCAGAGAAATGAGCCCCTCGGTATGGAGTGGCGACTGCAGCAAGTGTCGCTGGCAATTCTCCGTGGCAATGCCACTATGGTCATTACCGTGGGGCACGGCTGAATACCCCCCTGTCCTGGGACATGTGCCATTCCTTTCCCTGTCTCCCGCTGTCTTGCCTTCCCTTTTTCTCTACATTTCTTTTTTTTTCCTTTCTTTCTTTTTTTTCTATTCTACTGATTCCAAGGAATCAATTCTATTCATGTAAATTTCATTTGAATAATAAAGTTCTTTATATCTCTAAAAAAAAATACAGAAAAGGAACCCAATCATACTGAAAGGTGGTGCCCCAGCATGGTCTCAACCGCTGGCTGAAATTAGTAAAATATAAAAGATATATATATCAAAAAGTATCAAAGGTCCTTCCGGAGTCATATGTTCCATAAGGCCAGTTTCTGGGATTCTGTGGCATGTATATATATGTGCCCCACCTGGATGGGATGCCACACTGTCACAGGATTACTCATTTTTGCAGCTGAATGGACTGGAGCAATATGAAATGAAGTGTTTTGCTCAAGATCACAATGCATTGCCCATATCATGCTTATTATTCTTAGATTCCAAATTTTGAAAGCTATGAGTGTTTGTGTGTGTGTGTGTGTGTGTGTGTGTGTGTGTGTGTGTGTGTGTGTGTGTGTGTGTGTGTGTGTGT
>JAOPUL010003388.1:103497309-103510872 GCA_027564515.1 Octopus rubescens
CAGTTACGAACTGGGGTCGATGTAATCGACTACTCCCCTCCCCCAAAATTTCGGGCCTTCGTGCCCAGTATAGAAATTATTATTAAAAGGGTGTTTGAAACTAACGTGAAATTTTAATGGAAAGTTTTAACTTATATCACTTTAAACATGAAGTTTGTATTACTGAACCAGGAGCAGCTTCAGACAGGTCGGTATCAAAAGGGTTATGTGAGATAAAGAAGCCAAAACAGTTCCAGCCAGAAATCAAATATTGGCTTTCCATGAAAATAAAAGCTTTAAAAAATTGACAAAGGATTATTTGATTATTATAGTGGAAGATTAACAGCTGTAGTCTTTTGTTATTTTCACTTGTGAGTAGTTGTGTAGCTCCCCTACAGCAAAAAACCCGTTCTGTTCTGGACCCTTCTCTCACACTTTAACCCTTCAGCCTATAACATAAAGCCATCTTCCTCACTATTGTAGCCCTATTCAGTTGAAGGAAATATTTAGTAGTTTTGCAGGCTGCATGGCAACCTCACTTGTGCTGGTGCCATCAAAAGAAGCACACAGTATATGCTGTAAAGTGGTTGGTGTTAGGAAGGAAATCCAACTGTAGAAATCATGCTAATCGTTCAAGTATGATGCAGTCTTCATACCTGTTGGATCCTGTCCAACCAACAACCCATGCCAGCATTAGTTGGTCTCACACACACACACACGACAGACTTCTTTCAGTTTCCTTGTACCAAATTCACTTACAAGGCTTTGGTGGGCCTGGGATTATAATAGAAGGCACTTGCCCAAGGTATCACACAGTGGGACTGAACCTGAAGCCAGATGCGTGTGTGTGTGTTCGGCTCACGATCATAAGATTGTGGGTTCAGTTCCTGGACTGGGCAGTATGTTGTGTCATTGAGCAAGGCATTTCGTTTCATGTCGCTCCAAACCATTCAACTGAAAATGAACATCCGCCCTATGCTGACGCAGCTCTCTCCCCAGCTACCACACATCTTGGATGTTCCGCTGGGTCATGAATGAGGGGGGGGGGGCTAGAAAACGAGAGCATGGTACATGTCACCAAGCCATACTTGCAGGCGAGTGACGGCTGGCTGGCTATACTATATTATATTTTATTCCGGCCTCATGAAAACGGATTACCAGAAACTTTTTATTTTACAGTATTTATATAAAAAGTTGCATATATATCGATATAAAATTTAAATCATTAAATACGTTTAAAATATCCGAATATTCTATAGATATGCCAAAAATCTTTCGTTTCCATGGGGAGGACGAGTTCTATTAAAATGCAAGGTAAATCTTTATTATTACACCCGTCTCCCACATTCTGATCGACAGACTTTCGAAATAGCCATCACTACCTCATGGCGAAGGGCAAGGAATTGGATAATTGTTTTCTTCTGTCAAAGAAATTTTTGTCCAAAATATTTTATTTTTTACACCCCCAATCCGTGCCCTTTACCGGTAAATGTTTACTAATACACCGGGATGTAATAGCAAAATAATACCAAAAGCAAGGCGACTTTATTGTGACCTTGAAATGAATTGTTCCAAATATTCCTATTTTCAAAATAACACATCAATCCACTCAATGACATTTCTTCACAGGAATACAATGATTTAGATTTTTATAGAGGAGAAATAAGAAACCGACTTCAAAATTTAGTTACAAAACATAAAAATCACAGGGATACTTCATAACACTGGAATGATTGAATTTTTTTTTTTTTGTAATTAAAATTAACAAATGATGTAAAATAACTAGATGGAAATATAAAACTGTATTTCTATCAACTTTTTTTTAACAGTGAGCTGACTGATTCTGCTAAATGAGATTCTGTAATGTTCCTACTTTCGTCAAGGACATTAACGGTTTAATTGGAATGGCCGGCCACACCTGGGAATGAAAACTGGATTCGACGACAGTGTAAAGAATTTGGAGGACTTGAGTCTTAACAATGTTTATAACAGATAATCGACAAGGTTTCTACTATGAGTATTTCTCTTCCATGAACAGATGATATAAATGCTGGTCCAGGAGGAAATGGTTTATAATTTAGACCCAAGATTAGCAATATTGAGAGGAGAGGGTTTTAGACAATACCATCCACCTCTGAACTTAACTGTCACTTTATTTTTATTTTTATCGAGATGAAAGGCAAAGTCGATCTCAGCGCGATTTGAACCAAGAACGTAAAGAGTTGGAATAAATACCACCACTCTAACAATTCTACCAAGGCACCGCCCTAATTAAACTACATTACGTAAAACAAAAATAAATAACTGATACCGTAAAAACAGTCAACATATGAGATGTTCGTTAAATTACCGGTGTAATAGACTTTAATATTGAAAGAAGTTAAACCTCCGCGACAGAGAAGGAAGGAGGACCGGTGAGAATAGTTAAGACATTAAAAAATAACGGGAAAACGTAGTAAATTATATAAATATCAAACAGGACGAATAAAGTATTACATGTGTGGAATATGAATCATTTTTACCTGAAAAGTTTAGTCCAGGAAATATTTGATTACTCCTTTTTATTGATCGATACAGAGACCGAAGAACACATGGTTGAGCCATGACTGAGAGACAACAGAACACTCAAAACGTGTGGTGTTTGTTGCTTTATTCACTTCCGCCGGAAATAGATAACAGTTGCACCACTTGATTAGTTTCTATTTGGAGTCTGAACAAATTTTATTGTTTTAATAAATACCATCGATTACTTTAGTGTTAATATTTTTGTGCGGTTATTTTAAATTGAGGAAGGGAATTGCTCATGACTTTTTGTAGAATCTCTACGACTGGTAAGGAGAAAGGGGGAAAATATCAGGTCGCGTGAATTGCTGGGGTAGGAGGCGGCACAACAGGACGATGTCTTATCAGCGGGCATAACTACATAAATGTGCCCCACCGACTTGGTTTCCTCATAAAATTTTGACAAATGCATATTTTTTAATGAAATTTTCTGGCGGGTTCTGGCGCTGGGATTGGTGGCTTACGACCTCAGCATCTAAAGGATGGTATCTCCCTGTTAGCCAGTGATGCCGGTCTTGAGCTCTTGGAGAACCTAACATCAATATGTTTTCGCCCGAGAGTGTCCTTCCCTACATTCGCCTCCTGTTCTTTGGGGCTAAACTATTTGGTCTCACAAAGCCCAATGGGGACTTCCGCCCCATAGCAGTTGGGTGTACTCTGCGATGGCTCATAGCGAAAGTGTGTCTGTCCTCGGTCTTAGATGGCCTGTCTGCCGAATTTTCCCCCACTCAGTTAGGGGTGGGTACAAAGCTAGGTTGTGATGCTGCTGCTCATGTCACTAGAGCTTCACCAGCTTGCCTTCTGTGACACCAAAGGTCATCCTCAAACTGGATCTCAGGAATACCTTCAATTCCATCAGTTGGGATGTCGTCCTCCGTGCAGTAAGGGAGAATGCCCCATAGCTCTATTACTCTGCTTGGCAAGCTAATCCCATCTGTCTCTGGAGTCCAACAGGGTAACCCGCTTGGACCTGCTCTGTTTGCACAGGGTATTGACGATGTTACCAAGATGAGAGCTGACCTGGACTTGAATGTCTGATATCTTGATGATGCCTGTTTTTTTTTTGGTGGTGGTGGTGGTGGTGGTGGGAGGGTCTTCTGATAAGGTCCTTGCAACCCCCCCCCTCTATCGCGGTTCCTCCCTCATCAGCATGGTTCTTGGAGCCCCTGTTACTGACTGAGCTTTCAAGTCCATCTTTCGATACAAGATGGCTAACCTTGAGCAACTACTAAAAAACCTTAAGGCAATTGAGCCCTACCAAGGGTTTTTTATACTTAGGAATTACTTGTCGATTCCTAAGTTATTGTATTTTCTTAGAGTTAGTCCCTCTTATAAATTCTTATCATCGCTCCAATGCTTTGACGACCTAATCTTCAGGAAACTCGAGTGCTTTGTCAATATCAGACTCTCTCCAGAGTCCCACGACCAGGCTGTTTTGCCCAAACGGTTTGTGGATCTAGGTTTGCGTAAGTGCTCGTCTCTATCTCTTCCCTGTTTTCTTTTTCGCATCTACGCATGTTCCCCTTTGGTAGGCAACATCTTCTCCTTTGCAACATGGACTAGTTCCAACAGGGAGCTGGCTGAAGCTCTGTTACAGTGGAGAGAACTGGATTTGTCAGTTCCTGTTACAGCTGAGGATAGACAGAAGTAGTGAGTATGGGACAATCTACGCTCAGGTGCCACTTTCAACACCCTCTTTGATCAATTTTCAAGGTGTCAACTACTTTCTGCAAATGTGAAATCCTCGGGGGACTGGATTAATGCTCTGCCTGTGGCCAACATTAGTGGTCTGCGCAGTGTGGGTGAGCTCTGTATCTCCATTGCACTCAGAGTGGAAGCCGACGTCTGTGGGGGACTGAGATATTGCTGTGGTATGCCCCTCAACTCCACAGGCCTTCACGGTTTGTCTTGCCACCTAAATGCTGGTCATTTTGCTCATCACATCTAGCTAAACTTAATCATTAAACAGGCTCTGGCTCGGGTTAATATCCCCTCAGTTCTGGAGCCAGCGGGATTATCCAGAAGTGATGGGAAGAGCCCAGATGGTCTTACCCTTTGTCCCTGGGTAAGAGGTAGGTGCCTCATCTGGGATTCCACAGTCTGTGACTCCTTTGCTCCCTCCCACATCCTAGACGCCGCGGTAAATAGGAGGGTCACAGCTTCTGCTGCCGAACGGAACAAAGCCCTCAAGTATCGGGACCTATCAGTGAACCGTATATTCCAGCCTGTGACGTTTGAGACGTTTGGAGGGGCTGGGCCGCTAACAGTGAAGTTCTTGTCATCGTTGGCGGCTCGCCTAACCGAGGTGTCAGGTGATGGCCGTGAGGATGCTTGGCTGTTCCAGCGTCTTAGCTTCGCCATCACCCGCGGTTATGCCGCGAGCGTGCTGGTTTGCTTCAGTACGTTCCACTGAACCTTGCGGTGTGAGATCAATTGAGGTACCTGGTGTTGAATTGTTGTTGTTTCTTTTGTTTGTTTATTTTTTCTTTCTTTTTACCTTATTTCTTTGCATGTTTATATGTTATATATGAAAACTTATAAATCTAATAAAATAAATATATTATAAGATTGAAAAAAAAGTCTAACTGGAATATTTTCGTCTGTAAACAGCTCTACCAACCAGTTTTAAAATGCCAACTTGTATCAAGTACTGAGTTTGAAAAGAAAAAAAAAATAGTGTATGTTTAACACTTAATCATTCTACCAAATGCGAGGCGAGCCAACGATGAAGCCTGTATGCAGTTGCTCGAACTGCTAGAAATAACACCGACATCTGTCAAAAGGATACATTGGATAATGTACGCTAGTCTTGAAGAAGAAAAAATATGACAGGATGGTCATGCAGTAGAGTAGCTGGAGGTGGGTGAGGTCATCTCCCCCGGACGACGCTTTTGGGTCGGTTGTATAAGCCTCGTATAGGCTTGGGGTTGGTGGAGGGGGGGACAAGCTGAAGCGCTGCTCCGGATGGCACACACTCTCGCTACGCCTCTGTTATCAAGGACTAAACGTTTTGATCATAAGTTTGCTACATCGAATCCGATTTGGGGTTTAACAACAACAACAACAGCAACAACAACAGCAACAACAACCCCCCCAAAAAAGAAAGAAAAAAAAGAATAGAAATTTCTTTACATTAGTCTAAAAGAAAACTTTTCCGCTCATCAGCTCGTATTATGTTGTATGTGGTGATATCTACAACAGTATACCCAGTATTTCTAAATCATAATTCCTTCCAGCAATCACATAACTCAACCGTTCACTTTTAAAAATAAATTTAAGATAATTTCCTATTTTAAAAGTTAATGGGAACATTGAATAGATAGATATAATTTGGATAAAAATAGAGAAAAGAAAAAAAAACTTCAATTCTCTTTCTGCCTCTGATCATATTTTCAAGTACATGTTCATCATATTCATTCTATCTTATTTTGTTATATAAACACAAGTCTTCAGACTTATATGAGGTAGAGAAATGAGAATGTATGATATTCATGCCTTTTTGTAGCCGACTAGGAATATATTAAGTTTGTATCTTGGGTTGTATATGAGATAAAGGAAGTTATTTCTGGCTTCTGTGAATTCGTTTTCTTCTTAACTTTGCCCCTATTTTCCTTTTATTCAACTATTCCTCTGCAGGGGGATTAATTACAATTCCAAAGAATACAGTTTAGGCTCCACTACTAAGTGCTAATGATAACAAGTAGTAATGTAATAGGCGGCGAATTAGCAGACGAGTATAAGCGTCGGGTAGAATGCCTTGCAGTAACTGTTCAGGTAATCTGCTCTCTGAGTTCAAATCCCGCCAAGGTCAACATTGCCTTTCATCCTTCTGAGGTTGATAAAATGAAATAATCAGTCAAATACTGCGGACGATCCACCTTCTCACCCCATCTCTTTTTCTCTCTGTATCAGCCACGTTGCGTAGTGAAAAAAAAGTAGTAGAGAATGACTCACAGTGTTCTTCCAGAAATGGAGAAAGGTTGGGTGAGAGGCGAGCAACATCTCATAGACAAAATGACACGCTACTGGAACTACAAAAACGAACCGAAGAACAGTGTAGAACGGAAATAAAGAATGTAATAGTAGTTATGATGATAGTGATGGTTGTGGAAATGATGGTGGTGGAAAGTTTTGATGAGAGTCGTTGTAGTCGTGGTGAATATATCTGATGTTAATGAATGATGTCGTTCAGAAGCCCTAACCAGTCAGATTCAAAACTTTGCAGTTGCTGATGCGTAATACTTGTAACTAAGCTGATATGTTTGCAATATATTCTTTGATTTTTTTGTTTTTTTTTGAGGGCGATGGGTTGGTAGAATTGATAAAACGTCGGATGCTTGCGGTATTTACTTTATGCCACTTTACATTCTGATTTTGAATCCCACCGTGGTCAACTTTACTTCTTTTCTTTAGTGAGGTACTGCGCCGATTTAGTCGACTATGTACTTTTCCAATATTCCTGCAAAGCTTCCTAATTCTGAAAGAATTTATAACAGAAAACTACACTTCCCGAGCTGGGTTTGTCAGTTCCTGTTGCAGCTGAGGATAGACGGAAGCAGAGAGTATGGGACAATCTGTGCTCAGGTGCCACCTTCAACTCTCTCTTCGATCAAATTGATCAGTTTTCAAGGTGTTGCCTACTTTCTGCAAGTGCGAAATTCTCGGGGGACTGGATCGATGCCCTGTCTGTGGCCAACATCGGTGATCTGCTCAGTCTGGATGAGCTCCGCATTTCCATTGTACTCAGAGTGGGAACCGATGTCTGTGTATGTGTGTGTGTGGGGGGACTGATATGTCACTGTGGTAAGCCCCTCGACTCCACAGGCCTTCACAGTTTGTCTTGCCGTCTAAATGCTGGTCGTTTCGCTCGTCACACCACTCATCCTCTCAGTTCTGGAGCCAGCGGGATTATCCAGAAGTGATGGGAAGAGACCAGATGGTCTTACTCTTTGTCCCTGGATAAAAGGTAGGTGCCTCATCTGGGACGCCACAGTCTGTGACTCCTTTGCTCCCTCCCACATTCTGGTCACCGCTTCCGTAGCCGAACGGAACAATGCCCTTAAGTATCGGGACCTGTCAGTGAACCATTTCTTCCAGCCTGTGACATTTGGAAGGGCTGGGCCGCTAACAGCGAAGTTCTTGTCATCGTTGGCGGCTCGCTTAACCGAGGTGCGAAGTGATGCCCGTGCGGGTGCTTGGCTGTTCCAACGCCCTAGCCTTGCCGTCGCCCGTGGTAATGCCGCGACGTGTTTTGCTTGCTTCAGTAGGTTCCGTTGAACCTTGTGGTGTGCGACCAATTGAGGCACTTGGTGTTGAATTGATGCCCCCCCCTTCTTTTTCTCTTTCTTTATTCGCTCATGCTTTTGCTCTCTTTGGTCTTGGATTTGTATTTTTAATGTTTATATGTTCATATGTTATATATGAAAAGAATACCAGACTATTTACACCGTAAATATCTCTTGTCCAGTATCCTTACAGTAGTCTGAAGGTAAAGATTTCAAGGCTTGCGTGGAAGAAGCCTGTAAACTAGTCATAGCGCAATGATCTCCGAAGCTGATAGAAGGAAACTAGTTATTTGTTTCATAGGGATCGCAAATATATATTTGGCCCAAAGCTGAATTAGGTCGATGTAATTGGAGGGGAATTAGGTTTATATAGTTTCACCTCAGCTTCACCTAAGATAATGGCGAATTTCTGACACATTAAACAAATGGACTTTGAGTGCACATTTCGTGAACAAAGGAAACGAACGCGAATACTCGGGTTTCGATCCTTGGTTACGAATCTGGTTTATGTTTCTCATAGACATAAAATTGGATTGGATCATCGAAGAATGTGGATAGTCAACAGAATTAGCTGATATGTCTCAACATAAATCGGATTAGAAATAAAAAACAAAGAATATCTAAATTTGTTTGTTGTGAGATGGAGAGAGAGAGAGAGAGAGAGAGAGAGAGAGAGAGAGAGAGAGAGAGCATTTCAGAAAGTGGAGGGAGGATGAGTAAATATAGTTATTACGAGTTAAGTATCTTTGCGAAGAGTACAGTCTCACGAGGATGCTTGGTCGCCATTGTTGTGGGGTTGCGAGGTTGGATATGTATGGTTTTGTTGTTGACCGTCGTCGTGTGGTCTAGCTGGCTGCGTGTATAATAAATGAAACAAACTCTTGAACTTTAAACTTTTAACATATCTATTGCTGGACAGGATTTACTGCGTTGGTTGTTTAGAAAAGGAAGATGCTGATAATATAACTACCGAGTGGGAGGAGAGAATTGCGTTGTGTCTTGTAAAAAGCTAGCTGTGGTACATCGTGTGTGAATGTCCGAAGTCGTTTCTTGCTCGAGGTGGTCTGCTGTTAGCGGCCTGCCTTCTGTGAGTGCCCAAGGTGGTCTATACGAATGCTCTAGGCCGTCTGACTGAGTTAGGCGCCAAACGGTTTTTATAGGGGGAAAATTTAGATCAACCGAGAGCCATATCACGCCACGGCTTCGCGCTGATTGGTCGATTTATAGATCAGTCACGTGAAACTGTGGTGGCTCACTCGTGATCCCTAACTGAATATCTTGCGGTTGGAGTTTGAATCCCTACAACAGCATAGTGATGATAAGGAAGTGAGAACTGGCAATTGTTGGTCCACAATTCAGTGAGTAGGAACGTTGTGACTTTACGCATTCTATTTAAGATCTTATTGAGAGAAAAAAAAGAAGAAAAAAAAAAAGAAGCAGTGGCACAATTCATATCTCATTTGAGTTAGAATTGTAAAACAGAAAACGCGATATTTATTAATTGCAGCAGACGATAGACAAAAGACACCATATACTAACTACATAATGTAACGGACGACAAATAATAATTAACAAAAGACAGCTATGAAACGTCAAGGGATAGACGACAACCATATCACAGATAACAGGCTGCAGGCAATAGACAACGGACAATAGCCTGCCAACAACCATGTCTGTCTGTTTGTTGTCATCTCTTGCTTTTATCTCTCTCCCAATTATACATACCTGCCAAGTTCCCTCCTCTTCGCTTCCGCATTACAGTGTTTAGAGTTGTAACATACTTTTTAATGTTCCATTTGTTGCTTAATTCCTGACATTACAAATTTGATTTCTGATTGAACCATTTAACTTCACTTTCTCCTCGTAGCTACAATTGCCAGTTATACACAATAGTCTGAGGAGAAGCAGGTTTCTCAAGGATAACTTGAACTATTTTCGAAGCCGTTCAGTAGGAATCCAATGACCCCACGAAGTGATGTGGGATCAGTGCTGGATTTACCACTGTGCTTAGGTGTGCCCCGTTGTGCACAGGGCCCCGTTGACCAGAGGGTGCATCTTCCTCTCCCCCCAAATTTTTTACGATGAATTTTTGCCTGACTGTCCAAGTAAGGGGCCTCATTTGTCCTAAACCCGGCACTGTGTGGGATATTTTCATTTCGGGTTATAAAGGGAAACTACATATCGAATTCTAATTGTTATGATGAGAAAGAGTTGTTGGGATCCAATTTGTTTTTATGTCCGTTCCAACGGTATTGTCAGCCAGTTTTTTAAAATCTCTTTCTCTCTCACTCGGCTAAAACATTCGATTTCAGTATTCAAAGCATTAGTGTAGCATGTATGCTTCATCGCAAATAATTAGCTGTTAGCCTTCCATTAAAGTATAAAATAATGCACCTGAACCGGAAGTAGTAATAACGATTCCATAAAATTCACTAGTGTTTTAAAGATTTAATCTATTCAATGCTTTTCAGTTCCTTGTTGAGCGACGAGGAAATTCGTGTAGTGGAACTGTGATTTAATCAATGCTAGACTGCTGGCGTTTGCATGCTTGCTTAAACTTCTCAGCATCTCACTACAATGGTCACCAACGAAAAATCTATCAGCGGACTCGAGAATTTACTCGAGCTGGATTCTTTAACTAGCCGACATCATGGAAATCGTCAATGGAACTCTCTTCAGTAGAACCAAAGTATAATCGACTGTGGAGCTCAGTTTTTCAATCGGGACTATATCTTCTGTCCAGACAGCGTTAATTCAATCATCAGGTATTTGAAATGAACATAGTGATTAATTTAATATGATCCACCTTTGACTCATATTTATATTTAGGGTTAAGCCGTCTAAGCAAAACTTCTCCAGGTTCAGACAGCCATCCAAGAAGAGATTATCCTATTGATGAGTGATGCAGAAATTTAAATAATCTTTCATGAAACATCATTTTAATCACTGTGCTCCATCTTTTTTATGGCAGCTTTCTTGAATGAAGGGCAAGTACTATTGTTCTTCATAGAGTACAATTTAGACATTCTACTTGACTGTTTCCTGTAAAATGGTATGGAGTAGTTTGAACAATATTATTTTCTCCAAAAAGCCACATACATGAAACTATGAAATTGGATCCCTCGGTCTGAATGGATTGAAGCAGGAGTATCATACACGAAGAATATATTTTGAAAATAGCGAAATACTGTAAGAACCGTCATAACTGAACATGCAAACACAAAAGGAATCTCTGAATATTTATCTATAACCTCACATGAGCGGCGGTAAGGTTTTATGATGATAGAGGATCTTTGAAGTCGACACTGAAAGTCTTAAATGGTTGTGTGGACTTGATAAGTTTGGCATAGGAAAGCTGGTAAAATCGAGGTTTCAATTTCGTGTATACGATGCATTCGTCACAAGTTCTTGTAACATCTTCCAAAGAAGATGGAAAGTTCTTAGTGTCATGACTTAGTGTCAAATTGAGTCACTCCAGAATAACGCAAAAGCTTATGCAAATCTATAATTCTGCAGGAGATATTATGGAAGAACATCCGGTAAGAGCATCTGTATTATTTTTACTTGGTATGTATCGAGTATTATAAGCGTAGAGCGATAATTCCCTGCGTCAATGAAGAATCTTATCTGTGACTAATTATAAATAAGACCGCTTGCTGATCAGTGTTGTAAAATAGCCTCGAAGCCAAAAAAGTTCGCCATTTCCTAACACTTTCTCTGATAATCATAGCCTTCTTTTCAGTTGATGGGAGATTTTGTTTAGGGTAACAAAGAGTGGAGAAGAAAACGAGAAGGTTTATTACATTGAATAGACACCAGAAATTATAGTTCCATCAAGTAAGAAAGGTGAAAGATTAACATTGAAGTTTTAAGCAGATGAAGAACATCTAGATGCCTTTTATGTTAAAAAATGTGGGATCGAATTTTTTCCGAGAAATGACACACACATTTAAAGTAGTACCTAAACAAGCCTCTAGTGATTATAATTATAATAGTATTGCTAGATAGGGTTACAAACTTTTTGGGTCAGGACTCAGACAATTATTTTCTATTTTGTAATCTAGGTAACAAAGGAGTGTTTGGCGGAGAAAACATTTTTCATTGTTTAATGTAATGTGGAATCTTTAAATAACTACTCGTCATTAATTTTGCCAACGACAATAACATTGTCGAGATGGGTGTGAATTCCTTTGATATCATTGTTGGTAATTATACCCTCTTTGAAAAGCGGTTATTAGTCACATCACATTTTAATAGACATCTAGCAGCTTGAAACGCAATATATCTTATCGTCATCACGGAGTCGAATCCAAAGTATTCTGCTTTCAGTCCCAATTTGCTGTTGCATTTATTGTAGGAAATACAACGCAGTAAATCATATTAAGGAGTGTGTTGGTATCTAAAGACTAGTAGCAGTTTATTGCTTGTGAATAGTCAATAATAAAGCATTGTCTTCTACAGATTTTACTACTAGTTTGGAAAAACTGAGGCTTCAACAATACTATCTTCAAGAAGCTATTTAGTCTTTTTATTTTGTAAAAAAAAAAGAGATAAATGTTTCATCGTGTTGAGAAAAGCGGCGAGATTTAGTAACAGTTGGTTTCAAATTCTTGTGTAGGTGGGAAAAATACGAGGAGGGGTATCACCAACATAGGTACACGTCAAGCAACTGTTATTCTTTGAGTTTACGGAATCGTATCGTTTATGAAAACGATGTCCTAGAATTATAGAGAAACACAAGTTGGGCCAAACATTTAAATACACCTTTTCATATATACAACTATATGAGATGTTTAAAATACAGTAAGATGAAAAATCTTAGGTTGAGTTGTTTGGCAAATTCGATTACATTGATAAGATGTTGGGAATGGAAGTTTCTTCAAAATTTCTTCATCTACGAATTGGTGATGCTACCCAAATCGAGTAAGACATGTGTTGGTTAGCTATACATATGCTGATAGTAGGTTTTGCAAGTCCCTTCTCTTGATGTGCTTTTCTTGTAATGAGAATTATAGATGTTGATATTGTTGGTCTGTTTAATCGACATCGTTTATCTTTTACTTGTTTCAGTCATTAGACTGCGGCCATGCTGGAGCACCGCCATAATCGCGAAAAGTCTCAAACCTTTATTTTTGTCAGTGGAAAGTTTCTTTGTTTTTATCATTTTGCTGGACAGATAAAGGTTGATTTTTATTAAACAATATGTAAATATAAAAGAGATGTAGAGAGAGAAGAAGGGAGGATGACAGCAGGGGAGGCACAGGCCCCGGGATGGGGGGGGGGGAGTATTCAGCCGCGCCCCGTGGTAATAACCGCGCTAACGTTGCCACGGAGAATGGCCAGCCTTCACACGCTGCAGTCTCAGGCGGGCTGCAGCAGACCCTATTTAGCGGAGGAAGGCTATGGTTTGAGGACCCAGGACACCAGACGTCTCGACGGCTACCAGCACGTCCAGATTAGGGATCTTCCTCCCTCGAATGGGAAGAGGGTTATCCCATCTGGACGCTTATCGTCCCCGCGGTCGAGACCTGCGGGCTCAAGTTGGGACGGGGAGTAGGCCGCGTCGAGGCCTTGAAAGCAGCAGTATGCTCATTTCTAAGGAAGCTGGACAGTTTTGCAGCGGTTGTTGAGAGGACATTGAGAGAGAGAGAGGGAGAGAGAGGGAGAGAGAGAGAGAGAGAGAGAGATAGAGAGAGAGAGAGAGAGAGAGAGAGAGGTAAGGTCGCTGGTAAGTCTC
>JAOPUL010003388.1:103517379-103527386 GCA_027564515.1 Octopus rubescens
CATAACGCATCACCCGGTCTGGGAATCGAACTCACAACCTCACGATTGTGAATCCAATTCTCTAACCACTCAGCCACTCGTCTTCATAAGCTGTACTAATTCACTAAAAATTGTCTTTAGTTTCATCAAGGCCATGTTTCATATAATAACATCTAGGACTTCAATTAAATTCATAAGATGATAATTGGCTCTTTCTTTACATGGTATGAAAATACGAAAATGATATTGTGGGAGATCATTTTATTAATGCAAGAATGGACAAATTTGATACTCGTTGAAAGCACTTATTTCTTTTGATAAAACGTTTCAAAGGTTAAGGTGTTGCACTCACGATTGTAAATTCGTGATTTCGATTCCCAAACCAGGCGGTTGTGGTCGTGAGAAAAACATGTCATTTTACATTGCTCCTGTTCACTCAACTGTAAATGAGTTCCAGCAAAAGGTATGGAGTTAACCTTACGACGGACTAGCGTCAGTGGGAAGGGAATGTTGTAATCTCATTTACTTATGCACGATGGATTAAGCTCCACCCTTATGAGTCCTAGGGCACATGGCAAATTTAAGATAAACCTATCAGATTCTGAAAATGAAAAAAAAAAAAAACCTCATATAAAGGCATAAAAGTTTATAATGTTATCTATAAGCATGCAAACTATATTTAACAGAGTAAATAATAATAATTGGAAGTTAATTAAACAGCAGATGATGTTTGTTTGTTTTTTTTAATGAACAGTAAACCAAGAGATATATATTAGTAAAATATTATCTTTCCGAGCTAATTCATTATTTAATGTTACAAGATCTGTGGATGTCGTGAATAAATGGTACCAATCGAGTCAATGAACCATATCTTATTCTTATATTTGCAGAAAGCCCCATGCTTACCTTCATTTATATTCATTAACGTGGAATGAAACTTCCTATAATCATAATGTTTTCTCAAACTGTCCCATCTTGACTTGACTTAATTTGAAATGAAGCTTTCATCATAGCAACTGTACTTAATCGAGGATTATTCGTACTCACCAGACACAAACACACAAATATTTAGCATATGTACGTACAAAATCAGAACATAAAGATTTTAAGAGTTGTCTACCCTTAATTCTTCGGAACCAAGGGAAGCAACTTCAATATTTAGAGGGTTTTCTTTTTTTGCAGAAAATAAAAATGGATTTTATTTTAATCAAAACAATCTGGCGACGTAAACAGAATATAATCGGTACAAACTAATATCTAAATTATTATATATAAAATCGTTCATAATGTCTGAACTCGAAGATAAAGTTATAAATGATAGCGCGTAAATATTGAAATGTAAGGTGTTTAGATTATAAGAATTTAAAACATTGAAGAGAAATGACTAGAATCTTTTTGCGGTGAAACTCCAGGTAGATAAAACTATAAATAACAGCGTGTATAATATTGGATTACACAAAAATTGTAGTAAAGAAAGTCGAAGGCTACCCGTGGGCACCGAACATGACAGATGGGCAGCCTACAACCTTTTCCCATTCAGGGGGATTTTAACCCGATATTCCGCACACTAGAATTTATACTTCCATCGACTTCGAGTTCCGCGTAAAAGAATTATTCATTTTAATTCTCTCAAAATTTCTAAATTTATATAACGTAAACAACATACAATTCTTGCTGTTAAGAACAAAGCATCCAAAATGGACAGAGACAATTCGAAGTGTTGCTGCTTTGATGTACTGGTTAGAACGTCTGTCATGTTCACAAACGATGTGGGTTCGATGCCGGGCAGTCTTCGTTTTTTTTTTTGTTTTGTTTTTTCGTTCCAAGGAGATTTTTAACCCAACATTCTACACATCATTATAGCTTTATCTTAGAATTCAAATTCTGTCCCATTTTTTTTTTCCTTACCTTTTATTAGTGAAATATTGGGATCGCTAAAGTCAATTATAACAGGGACGTCACTGACGCTCTCTTTCCCCCCATCAACATGGATACAAACGATCAGTAAAATACTAATGAAAGAAATACAATCAAGACACATTTGTAACAGTGACAATTTGGTTTATTAACTATTTTTAAAAAAACGAGTTTCTTGTGGTCTGTGGCACATAAAAGTGATGATTATTTACAAATGTTCCACCGTTGCAACAACAGACGCTGCTGCAGATGGTGGTGGTGGTGGTGATGGTCGACAGTTTTAAAAGGCGACACCTGCGACACAGAATGTCGTGGACAGCAGCAGAGTAACGATTTACTTTCTTTTTATTTTTTAAATGTTTTCTTACGTTTGTTGTTTTGTTATTATTGAAGTTACTGGCAGTCCCCGCTTATACGGTGGAGAGAGAGAGAGAGAGAGAGAGAGAGAGAGAGAGAGAGAGAGAGAGAGAGAGAGAGAGGGGGGGATAGGTAGAAAGAAAGGTAAGTGAAAAAAAAAAAAATGGAGTAATTTCTCTCCCTTTCACACTCCATAAAATGTGAAAGGGAGAGAAAGTTGGTTAGAGAGAAATTGTGTGTGCGAGAGAAGGAGAGGGGGTGAGGGTTAAAGAGAATATGTACAAGATAGGGAGAAATTGTAAGCAAAAGAGAAAGAAGGTAAGGAAAAACAGCAGAGTAAACGAGAATGAAAGACAAAACAAAAAATATTTTTACAATGAAGGAAAATAAGAGTGAGAGGTACACCTCCTGCATGTAAATTATATTTTTCTATATTTAGAAGAGGAGGAGACTAATTTTTTTTTTTAAATAAGAAAAGAAAGAAAAAAAATTTTAAATGATAAGCAAGAAATAAAAAGGAAAAGGTGATGTCACCAAATCAGATTAAAAAAAAAAAAAGCTTGAAGAGACTGGTATAAGATAGTGATTGTGGTGGGAAATTTTGTTAGGGCTGTGATGATGATTGAGGATCAACAGATGCAAAAGACAAAAACAAAAAACAATAAGCAAACAATGCCAAAAAAAATCTGTAAATATGTGGTGGAAGTTGTGTGTATATGTGTGTGTGGACTAATATTAATTAAAGTCTGGTTTGACAAATCTCTTCTACCTCTCACTATCCAGACACACACACATACACATCTGCAATATGTAAGGAGAAAAACAAAAGCTCAGTCTCTAACTTGACTCCATCACATTCCATACATTCTCCAACCGCACTCCCCCAAGTAGTAAATAATTACATATAGTTAACACTTAACATGCATACTTTCTTCTTGGGCCACCATATGGACTGCGTGCGGAAAGAGGGCACAGTTGAAGCATAAAAACACACACACACACACGCATATGTAAGAGGGACAATGAAAATAAAATCTAAAAAGAGAAAGTCAAAGAGGGAAAGGTGTTGTTTTGTTTTCTATTTAGTTTAACCCTTTTCATACCAACCCACCTGTTCTGCCCCTAGTTCTATGATACACATTTCTTGTTTTTAGGTGATCTAAACTAAAGAAATCTTCCATCAAAATTTCATGTTGATTTATGCTTCTAACGACAAATAACAAAAGTTATATTACTAAATTCTTCATTATTTTCCAAATTAATTAAAACAAAAGCAGTGTATTTCAACAGAAATATGGTAAAAAAGGGGATTAAGTGATCTAGATTAAAATCTTCCTTGAAAACTTCCTGTTAATTTATGTTACAAACAACAGCTTATTAATGACAAAGTTTGTTTTTTTTTACTAAGTTCTTCATTAGTTTTAAAATTAATTGAAATGAAGGGATTGAATTTTCATAGAAATATGGTAACAAAAGGGTTAAATCATCATTGAGAGAGGAAGATTGGCTCAACATTGTCACACTTAATATGAACATTGATTTGAGAGACACAGACAGAACACATGAAATGAGTTATCTAGTTGTGACAAGTGGCGATGTCTCATGTCATATTATATATATGTTGTTTGTGTGTGTGTATTTACTTGCTGAGTCTGTAGGAAGAGGTAGTACCCATGACTTTTGCAGGTCCTCGAGACCAGTCAACATGATATTGTGTGTGTGTGTGTGTGTGTGTGAATGACAGAGAGAGTGTGGGTATATGCATGAAAGGAGGGGGGGGATAGAAAAGGGATATTTTCTGTTGCTGTCAGTTGTTTTTTAATTTTGTTCCAATTGTTTTCAAATTTGGTGTACTTGTGTAGTTTTGTATGCTAATTATTAAAATGAAGTTTATTTATTTTTGCCATAAATTAATAAATAAAAAATTAATAGCTTTTAAAGTTTGGAAATTTTGGGTAATTTTAACCAATCAAAAGTCACAGATACATTGATGTCTGTTTCCATAGCAACAAGCTAAGCTGTAGTCTGCTTAAAACTACCACCACATGTATTTTCTTTACATGTCTATTTTCTTTGATGAGTGCCTATTTTCTGAATTTTCATTTTTGAATTTTTGCTACAAAAAATGTATTAATTCTTTACAACAGTTTGTTTTTTTGTTTTTTGTAATTTTTCACAAAACAATTTCATTGAACAAGCATTTAAACAATTTAAGGAAAACTTCTCAAGTGTTTCAACCCCAACAAGCCCTACACTCTAACCATTAATTCTACCACACCCTAACCTTAACTCTTAATTCTAAGCCTAAACCCCAACCCTAATTCTAATCCTAATGTACAGTGTTTTATAATATTTTGTAAAAAAATTTTTTGAGAATTTTTGTCCTTTTTAAATTATTTACATGTCTATTAAACAGTTTCACATGATGCTATTCATTAAAAGCTCAAAACTTCTTACAAATTTCATTGTTGTAATGTTTTGCTTTCATTTTGTTTAATAAAAATTTGTTGTCATAATGTTTCTGCTTTCATTTTGTGATAGACAGCTATCACACAGAAAATAGCCAGCTTCCAAATCCTATTTTCTGATTGGGTAAAAACTATCAAACTTTAAACCTCTAACATTTTTCTAAAATTCCTCTCGAACAAATGAATAACAAAATCAGAGTCAGCATGAAAAATTACATCAATATACTAAATTTGAAAATGTTTAGTTAATATTAAAATTTCAAAAACTGCGACAGCAACAGAAAAGTCCCAAGAAAAGTAAGTTTGGTTCTATAGCTGGGGGAGGTGGGGTTATCACACTTGTGTAAGCAAGTGAAGGAGAGAAGAGGAGAAAGGAGAGAGTGTGTGAAAGAAAGAGAGAGAGAGAGAAACTTTAGTGTTAACAGTTATCACAGATACCATTTATTTAACAAAACACTTGGGCCATACATACACACTCACCCATTCTTCTTCATATCTTGTTTTTGCTTGCAAGAAAGAATGCACATCATTATCCTTATATCCTCACAAGTAATACTACTATAAACACAAGACCAGCAATTTCAAGGAGAGGGAAAAGTTGGTTACACTGACCCCAGTACTTGACTGGTACTTAATTTATCAACCCCGTAAGGATGAAAAGTAAAGTTAACCTCAGTAGTATTTGAACTCAGAATATAAAGGGCTGGAAGAAAATGCTGCTAAGCATTTTGTTCACCGTGCTAATGATTCTGCCAGCTTGCCACCTTAATAATGATAATAATAAACATTGATAACATGCCAATGATATAACAATACCCAACCATATCAGAACCAACTACAGCATACAAAATGACTCCTAATTAAGGGCAGCAAATATAACCATAAAACAATGAATGACTCATCTGATACTAGAACATCATAGCCAAATGGATACACCAGTGCCATCTAGTGGACATTTGGATGTTTGGCTTGGCTCCGCTCTATAGTTAGAAATAGGCTAGTGTATATATATATATACAGTTGACCACTGTGTCAGAAGGAGAGTTTTTTTATAATTAATTACAGGACAACTTGCTAAGTCTATGTCCTTAAAGTAGGACTCAGATACAATGATGGTATATTTTCAAATAATGTAGAAGAAAGGTGTTGCCCAAGACTGGGACACTTGTGCCATGTTCCTAACAGTAATATCTGTTGATTCTTTCCAAGTTTTCCCCTTACAACCAAGAATACAAACAAGTTGTTTGTTTTAAATGCCAAAACATGAAGATATTTATTGCAAGTGATAAAGAGATGTTAACAGCCCCACCTGACTGTGGCCAACAACAAAGTCTCTGGCTATATCTGGCCCAAATATTCTACCTGTTTTATGTTCAAACTGACCAAATCCTGACTCTCACACCTGCCCCACAATGCCATTCTAAAAATAAACAATCACATCATCGAAATCTCAAAGCTACAAGATATTGCATGCTTAATTCAAAACAATATGAATAAATAAGACAGAGTAATCATCATCATCATCCTTTAACGCCCGTTTCCATGCTGGCATGGGTTGGATGGTTTGACCGGAGCCGGCAAGCAAAGGAGCTGTAGCAGGTTCCTGTCTGATTTGGCTCTGAATGCTAAAGGGTTAAATTATACAAAACAACGGCCTCGCCTCTCAAACAAAGCTGAACATTGCAGAAGCATTGGTTGGCAGAAATGACATAAGCAAAAGGGTCCCAGACACCAATAGCATCATCATCATCAGACAATAGTGGTCTTCCTTCCATCCCACCAGAAATGGATGGTAACAGATTTCTCAGAGAAAATAAACATTACACGGAATCTATCAACTGCACAGAAATCAAACAAAACATAAACAAACCAGGGAGGGATGGGATTGTAGAAAAAGAATTAAAAATCAAGTTAACAAACTGCCCAGTAGATTCGGTGAAGATGACTGACTAATTAATGAGGGCACAGCTGAAACCAATAGAACTAAAGTCATCAACTTCAACAGTAACAACCCTTACATGTAATCATTCCTTAATTCTATTTATCAACTTAACACCAAAACTTGGCTGTTGGGTGGCTTTAGTGAGGGCCACCTTGCTGAAAGCATTTGCACCAGATGTCCAAGATGAAGTTTCTCTCTCCCTTCCATCAGTCTCAGAAACTCATCAATAGAATATAGGTGGTCTGTCCTTCCTACTCTTAGGTCATTAAAAATCAATCAATGTAGCAATGGGGGAAGCTAAGAAATAAAAATCTAACACAGCCATTAGAAAATAAATTAAGTACAAATGGTTAGGAAGAAAAAAAATGAAAAGTGTGAAAGAGGGGAGAATGTGTGTGCATGTGTGTGATATTATTGAAAAGTTACCATAAAAAGTTTAAGTTATAATTTACAATTAGCAAGAAAAGGGGGTATGAGAGAGAGATCGTTTGAAAAAAGATGCTTTATAAGCAAAAACAAAAAAAAATTCCTTATTTTTCATTAAGGTTTAAAACAGAATAGTATGAAGTGTCTCAGACAGACAGATTGCAGATGGGTCATACCCTGTAATCAGAAAACAAACAAAAAAAATCTGGCTTTGCATTGTGGACAATTGCAGCGTGCACAGTTACACACACATACACACATGTATTTGTACATACTCTAGCAAATGACAATACTTTAAGTGTATACACCCTAACTATATAATTCTTCTGATATCAACCTGCCTCAGACCACCCACTGGTTCTATGATACAAGCTCCCAGTTATAAAATAATCTAAATTAAAACCTTCCACCAAAATTCCATGGTAATTTTATTTCTATATTTATTAAAAATATTAATTAAAACAATTATATTCAAATACCAGCTCAATATTGACAAAGTTATTTTACTAAATTCTTCAATATTTTCAAAATTAATTGAAATAAGGCAGTGAATTTCTACAGAAATATTGTAGCAAAAGGGTTAAAATGATCTAAATTAAAACCTTCCTTCAAAATTTCATGTTAATTTATGTTCCAAAACACCAACTTAATAATGACAAAGTTATTTTACTAAATTCTTCCTGATTTACAATAATTGGGGTACATGAGAGACAACTAGAAAGAGAGAACATGTTGTTATACGTCTCTTCAATTGCAAGGCTTGAATTTTTTTAAATTACATGTTCAGACTTATGTACCAAGAGTTGCCTCTGGTATGTATATGTAAATATGTGTCTGTATGCAATTAGATAGGCTGTAGGTAGACAGGTAAGTGTGGCACAGCAGACTGAACACAGGGTAATGTGCATTTTCTTTTGATTGCATTTTTCAAATATTTCTAATTATTTGGGTCAGTTGTTAAGAAACGAGTTACCTGCTCATTAGAATTTACACAGCAAGGAAGTGATGTTACCTGGTAAGTTCACAAAAGTCTTGCCTATCTCAATGCCATACATTTGTATGTATACACATGTAAGCTAACATGTGTATAGATATATTTATGTGCGTCTACAACAAAAGATACATGTTATCAAGGACACTATAAAACTGACATGGGCTTTGTCAACTTGTAGTTCTTAATTCTCCTCTAAAGAGTACGATTTGAGAAAGTTGGGATCAGCTAATGAGTGCACCTGGATATATTATTACATCAAATCTTCAATGTACCACAAAAACTTAATGGACACTTCCATGATTGTAGAATGCTGTCCAATATTTTTTTCGTATTTCAAAATAATCAGTGCAAGCATTGCTGCATGATCAAAAAGTTTGCTTCCCAACCACATGGTTTCAGGTTCAGTCCTATTGTGTGGAACCTTGGACAAGTATCTTCTATAACTCCAGACTGACAAAAACCTTGTGAGTGGATTTGGTAGATGGGAACTGAAAGAAGCCCATCGTGTACGTATACATAAGTGTATACATTTTCAAAGAAACACAAAAGTACACAGACAAACAGGCTTCTTGATTTCCTTTCTGTCAACCAAATCTACACACAAGGCTTTGATCAGCCCAGAGCAAAGCAGAAGACACCTGACCAAAGTGCTACACAGTGATTGAGGAAGTGAACTATATAACCACACAGTGATAACAAGAAGAGAAAGATGAGGGGGGGGATGTAAAAGAAAGAGAAAAACTGACATTTTATAACAACAACAACAACAAAGGGTAGTGGTGGTGGTTTGGATCAACAATTCTCTTGAATTAAATTGCCAAATACATAAACATTAAACTGCAGATATTGGGAAGGGAAGCAACAGCAAAACACTGAATCATACAGTTCAATCATCATCCTCCAGTTCATCTCAGCCTTACTCAAACATCTCAAATAGCACTGTGCTTTTCAGCTGCTTTTGCTTGTGTCTCAAAGCAAAGGGCTTAGAGAGAATGAACGACAGAAAGAGAGAGAGAATGAAAGACAGACAGAGAGAGAGAGAAAGAGAGAGAGAGCAAGTAAGTGTGTGTATATTGTGTGTGTTTACTAAGATTTTTTTTTTGTTCATTGTTATTTATTTAAATTAATTACAACTATTATTTTTTTTTTTCTTGGCTATATCACAGTATCGCACTTTAACGATAATAATTATCTTCTAGCCTCTCATTCACACTTGCTCCACCTCTACTCTTTTTCCTTCCTTTTCTCCCCCCACTATGTAGACCACAATTTTGTCCGGTTCTCACAGCACTCCACCGTTCTACTATAGAACTCAATAATGGCATGCACCAGTGTGCATTGCAGTCAACTCTTGCTGCAATTTCAGCTACACTAAATATGAAGTGCAACAACAGCACCAACTGGTTGCAGACTGTCTAAATCATGAAGCATGTTGCAAAGTGAACACAAATGTGTTAGAGTGTGAGCAAATCATGCAAACACACAACAATGGCAGAAACTAATAAAACTGGTTGGGGAAGGGAGTATGACAAACAGATGGAGTTTTACAAAGATGTTTTATATACACACACACACACATCGTTTCATTTTTACATTCATTTTCCCATGCTAACAGTGACCAATAACATGAATATGTTATTGGGAACTGTTTTACAGTCAGATGCCCTTCCTGTTGTGAACCCTATTTGCTTTCCCAATTAGGAATCTCTTATTTGACATGTCTTCAAAAGGAGAAAATCCAGTAGAGAATTTATTGACAGGAGAAATGAGAAGCAACAATAATTGTAGCTTGTGATTTTCAGAGAAGCAAAAATATAAACAAACATACAGCATAAGTATGTGCACATTATATATATATATATATACATACATACATACATACATACATACATACATACATACATACATACATACATACATACAT
>JAOPUL010003388.1:103531450-103546666 GCA_027564515.1 Octopus rubescens
CCAGACTCCAGTCCGTTTTGGCTTGGTTTCTACGGCTGGATGCCCTTCCTAACACCAACCACTCCAGAGAGTGTACTGAGTGTTTTTAACGTGTCACCAGCACGGGTGTTTTTAACGTGTCACTAGCACGGGTGTTTTTAATGTGTCACCAGCATGGGTGTTTTTAACGTGTCACTGGCACAAGTGATATTAACGTGTCACTAACACAAGTGTTTTTTAACATGTCATCGCAGGAAAAAAATGTAACCACCATTCCAATTATCATTAAGTCTTGCCACATTTCTGGGTTAAGGGATACCAGTGAAGGTATTTGACATACACTCGGATTTCTTTCCAGTACCATAAAATCCTTCAGTTCAAATCAAATGGTAATCCTCTCAAATATTAAGCATTAGGGCAGAGGACTGTATACATATCTGGGACAGTGATGCTACTAGTACTACTACTGTTACTACACTGAGAGCATTGGAATACTGCTTACATATCCAAGGCAGCATTGCTAGCACACACACACACACACATTAGAATATCAGCAGCAACAGCATTTAACATCCACATTTTCCTGCCTGCATGGGTCAGACGGAATTTCTGGCAGTAGATTTTCTACAGCCAGATGCCCTTCCTGTTGCCAACTCTAACCTATTTTCAAGCATCTTTCACAGAAGACTAGAAACGAACATCCCTTTGTAAGACATTGATGCACATTTACAATCATCACATGATGTCAAGACAAGGATGTACGTACACGCACACTACAACAGAATACTACTCACATATCTGGAACGTTACTACTGCTCCATAGACATACTGCATCAGAGTTATCAATCACATATCTAACACAGTGTTGCTACTCCACATTCACACAAACATCCATCGTATCCAAAAAAGGATTTGCAAGGATGACTCTATTGATTCACAAACATTTTCTTTTATTATCTTTGCCTCTTCTAACCCTGACAGAACAATATCTGCTCCTCTGAACCAGAAAATTACATCTCACCAACCCTACAGCTCCTCTTCCATTAACCTTAGTTGGCCACACTCCATATACCCAACACTAAATGCTTAAAATAAACATCAGCCACATGACTCTCAATCAGGTTTGTATGGTCACAGAAACTAATAATAAAAAAGAAAATGTGTGGTGAAAGTGCCTAAGCCATAGTTATGTCTAAGCATTTATGAGCTTAAGTGCATTTGTTTATACTTACTTGTATTAAGCCATGTTCAGAAAGCTGTGATGACTGAAAATGATCTTTTAGGAGATCTTGAGAAAAGCTGGTGTGCATCCTGTAGCCTTCAGCCTCTTTTACCTGGTCCCCACACAAACGGTATAGGTCTACAACACAGAAGAAGAAAACAATTATGAAATTAAGCACATCAACAATAATTAGAAATAGCAGCAGTACCATCATCATCATCACTACCACACAACATCCATATGATTAATACTGAAGCGTGCAGAGGAGTTTTTAGCTAGACAGGCATCTTGTATATAGGCTATACAAGATATGGGTCAATGGCGCACAGCCAATTGTTTGATCAACTACCTCTATGTCTATCATAGCTGTGCTCAATCGAGGTTGACACAAGAGTAACCCAACAACAATAATATTACTCCAAGTCACATGGCCTCTCAATATTGCAGCCATATCTTCCTCAATAACTCTTCTCCAGCTTTAAACTTGTGACCAAATATTTAAAAGCCTGGATTTTAGGGCAGTATCATGTTAGAATGATGACATGGCCAGAGCTAGAATGCTGAAGCAGGAGACATTTTATAACTACATGGCCAGAGCTAGAATGCTGAAGCAGGAGACATTTTATAACTACATGGCAGTGGTTTATAGTTGTGAATTGTTCTGACAAATTTAAAAAGTAATTATCATATGATAATTCTACTTAAAATCACAATATAGAGAGATATATTATATTTCAAACTAGTACAATACGTGCCAAGATGGAAAAAGAGGTATTAACACTTTTGTTACCTTACATCTGTTGAAATACACTATACTCGTTTTAATTAATTTTGAAAATAACAAAGAAATCAGTAAAACAACTTTGTTGTTATTTAGCTGGTGTTTGGAGAAAAGGTTTTAATCTAGGTATCTTTTAAACAGGAAATTTCTACCATGGAACCAAGGATAGTCCTGAGTAGATTGCTATCAAAGGGGTTAAAATGATGAAAATCTATACTAGAATGGAAAAATGGACGTTAAATAAATGAATGAGTGTGGTGGTATTGATTCAAATTACATCATCATTCAACGCCTGTCTTCCATGCTGGTATGGGTTGGATGTTTTGAAGGATCCAATGAGCCAGATGACTGTGTTGGACTCCAGAGCCTGGTTTTACATGGTTTCTACAGCTGGATGCCTTTCCTAATGCCAACCACTTTACAGATTGTATTATATGCTATTTTTGTGACACCAGCATGAGTGAAGGTCATCAAGTAATTTGCAAGACAAAGAAAGAAAAGAAAAAGCCTACAGGAGGAGGTGGCTGTATGCCAGGTGTTGAAAGGCTAGTATGACAGAGGGACAAGCACAGGTGATTTGCTATAGAAGAGATACATAGCTACCTCGCATGATATAGAAGAAGATGGGAATAACTGGAAGGTAAGATATAGCTGACAAGGTATCAGAGCATAAATAGAGATGTTGGTCACCACAGAAAAATATAAGTAAAACAAAAAAACAAATAATAGGGAGAAGCCAAAGAAAACTGGAAAGAGCAACTCTCCTCATTAAGTGAAACCAACTTAATTAAACATGTAAAATACCTTTGAGTAACGAAGAGGCCCACAGCTGAACATGTACATCTGGGATTTTACCAGCCAACTGCATGGCTGGAGTTACCATGTTCATGGCTTCCTGCAACAGAAAATAAACATGGCAGATGATAGCAGAGAATTAAATATTCTTGTAGAAATATATATAGAAGAAACAGATAACTGAAGTAGAGTTTTACTGTGTGTATCTTAGAATGGTTTGGGATGAAATTTCAGGTTCTATTAGTTCTTTTTTAAACACCATCTCAGTAGAATTTGAACTCAGAACATAAAGAGCTGGAAGAAATACCATTAAGAATTCTTTCTGACATGCTAATAATTCTTATAACAATAATAATAAATAAGAAGACAAGTTGGCAGAGTCGTTAGCACATCAGACAAAATGCCTGGCAGCATTTCTTCCAGTTTTTTAACGTTTTCCAACACCCCCAAGGTCAACTTTGCCTACATCTTTTCGACGTAACCAAACTTGCTCGTAATCAAACTTGCTCCTTCCCCATTATAATTGCTGGCTTTCTGACAGAATTTGAACTAAAACAACAACAATAATATGATAGGCAGAAGGCCTAAAATTTTGGAGGGAGGGGGAGAGTCGATTACATCGACCCCCAGTGCTCAACTGGTACTTATTTTATCAACCCCGAAAGGATGAAAGGCAAAGTCAACCCCAGTTGCATTTGAATTCAGAACATAAAGACATGAAATGCCACAAGGCATTTTGCCCAGCATGCTAACGATTCTAATGAACGCAGTGCTCAGATGCTCTACAACTCAACAGAAAAGGTTAAAAGAGGAGACATATAAGTCAAAGATTTCTTATATGGGCAGAAATGGTGGTGGTGGTGGTAGGAGGTATTGCTGATTGACTCGACCTCAGTATATGATAGATACTTATTTTATTGAACTGGGAGAAATGAAAAGCAAAGTTGGACCTCAATAAGATTTATACAAAATTAACTTAAGATTTATTTAAATGTTAGAAACATAAAAATGTTTCACTTCCACATAAAACACTGGCACTGATTTAGCAACATTTTGTAAACTTCACAAATATATTGACTTCTCTTGACTAGTCGCAGTTTCATTTGTTGCTGTTAAACCCCATATCAACTCTAATCCAGCTGCTTCATATTTAAAGAGATTCTAGACCTAACTATCTACATCTCAGGCTACATTGCCAATAAGAGATTTTAGTAACTATTTATAGCAGGTTGAGCAACCATATAAAGGATCCCTTGCTGACTCATCCTGTTTCTTTTAAAAGAATTTTAAGAACTTCATATTAAGTAAAAACAAAAAATTAAAAATGTAAATTATTTGCAACTTTTTCCTTAAATTTCCATAATTTCAATTTCAAGTTTCTAATCCTGCTTCATATTGACAAAATAGTTATCTCCCTTGTAATAGCTGCGCTCAGTACGCTCATTAGGGGAACCACGTGTTCATACCGTTTTTTCTTTTTTTTAAAAAGTGTGTGTGTGTGGGGGTATCAGTATCTGAGTGACCCTAGTATATTACCAGTATATTACAATCACTTGTCACTGCCACCAACATAAATACAGTGAACTAATGATTGATGTCGGTTACCTGTAATCCCCGCCATTGATGTACACCAATTTTGATATAAAAAAAAATAAATAAAAATACTGTCAGGAAACCTAAAACAGAAAACATGAAACAATTTTTCAAAAATAACAACAAAAAAAGAATACTGAAAAATAATGAAACCAAATTATATTTACCCTGCTATTTCCTAATGATAAAAATATATGCCCTAATAAAACCAGTGAACATGATGTTAAACGATTTAAGTCTTCAGCATTGGCCATTTTCAGCGTCTCGCGTAGGTAGCGTCTGAAGAAATAAAGTACAAAGATAAAAAGAAATAAGATTAACAAAACCAAACACTAGAAGAGGGTAACTACAACAATACCCATCTACCTCTATCTTTTTTCTTTTTCTTTCACAAAAACTACTAAGCTCTCTAGTCTCTTGATTCCTTAACTACTAACATTCTAAGTAGGGGAAGAAAAAAGACATATCCCATGAATTTCTTCCATAAAATGTCTAGTAAGTCAGAGGTTACGTCCTGCAGATGATTTCTAAAAATAATGAAATAGTACTTCATGATAACCAATAACTTTTATGAATGTAGTATTAAGTAGACAAAAATAATGTGAATTCTATACAACTTTTTCCTTAAATTTCTTTAATTTCAATTTTTTAATCCTGCTTTGAATTATGACAAATGATTTATCTCCCTTGTAATAGCTGTGACCGTTAGTAGGACCGTGTGTATTACATGAAGAACATGAGAAAAAAAAGTCATAAATATTAAAATTTATAGGGAAAACAAAACAATGACATTCATGCCTTTCTCCAAGTGAAATAAATAAAAAAAAGAAAATAGTTAAAAGAACCGATTAGAGTTGTGTTCTAAATTATCTATGATGATCAGCTACAATAATTTCACATCACCACAGCACACATCACTGTTTAGAAAATATAAACTTTCAACTTATTTTTTTGTTACTGTTTTCACATTCATTTTCCAATACGTGCATAAATAGATTTTTTTTTTCACTGTTGGAATAATTGTTTTTAGAGTTGAAAATGTTTCCTACTATTAACAATTTAACAACTGTGAAAATGCAGGGCTGAGAATTTTGGGGTCTTTCTTTGTCATCAATCAGGCAAAGTGGAACAAGAGTTATGTACCTTGTTCAACAGTATGCCACAAAGGTTGTGGTAAAAATATTAGTCCCTGACCAGGTTAGTCAGTCAGTAGTCCAGTACCTTAAAATTCATAACCATTGTGCTTTGTCTTTGATTTTAAAACAAAATTCAACACAAAAGAAGATATTTTTAAAACAACAGTTGTGGTAAATAGGGAATTGTGTGGTGAACTTCTCTTGATCAGTCACAAATTCAATTCAACATACCACATATTATTTCTACATAGAAGCACAACACCTCATCACTATTAATCGCTTCTATAAACACAAAACCTCATTACTTATATAAACACACATAAACCTTATATAAACCTCATTGCTTATATAAACACAAAGCTAGATCAATACTAATTGCATATATAAAAACAAGGCCTCACAATCACAGTAGAAGGGAAATATTCACACATTGAAAAGAATTAATGATGTACATAGAGTGAATTTTTGTTTGTTACTCTACTAATTCTATCTAATGATCTCTAATATAATTGTTAATATTAGAGACCATTAAGGTTTCTAATATGAAGCTATACCCAGGAAGATGTGGGATGAGGTGTTGAAATATGATCTTCAGTTGTTGAGTCTCATGGAGGCAATGACAAGTGACCAAGACTTCTGGTGATTTGCTGTGCTTAAGAAGACACGTCAAGCTAGGTTAAATCGTGATCGTGACCAGTACAAGTGACATGTAAAAGGCACCTGTGCCAGTGATAGGTAAAAGACACCCAGTACACTCTGTAGAGTGGTTGACGTAAGGAAGGGAATCCAGCCATAGAAACCAAGCCAAAACAGACTAGAGGCTGGTGCAGCTCTCCGGCTTACAAGCTCCAGTCAAACCAGCATGGAAAACGGACATATGATGATGATGATGATGATGATGATGATACTTGCATGCTTCTACCAAATTCTCTCAAGGAATTGTTCACCCCAGGAGAAGACACTTGCCCAAGGTAGCTTGCAGTGTGATTGAACCTGAAACTATGTGGTTGCAAAGCAAGTTTCTTAACCTTATAGTCTATCTTTAACTTATATCAAAAAGCAGCTATAATCACTGCCATCATCCCCATCTTAACGTCTACAGTGGATATAGAAAGTAATGTCTATAGAAGTGACACTCATTCTCACACTTCTTCTCTTTCTAGCTTTTACACAGCAGAAAATAATTAAATAATTAACCCAGCCAATTAACTTGAGGAGTAATCGTTTTCCATGCTTTTCCCTTTAAAATCCTAACTCTTTTTTTCAAACATTTAGCATTTGAACTTGCTACATCACATCCAGCCAAATATTCTGTTTTATGTTCAAACCAGCCAGATTTGGCCTTTTACACCTACCCTACAAAATCATTCTAAAAATAAACAATCACATCATCAAAAATTCAAAGCTTCAAGATAATGCACAATTTATTCAAAACAATATCAATAAATAAGTATTACATTTGACAGAGTAATCTGAATCTTAAATGGTTATAAAAGCCAAGCTTTGATTTTAAGCAGCATTACTTACTTGGCTTCATTATAGCCTGCCTGAAAGAATGCCTGCAATCCACGAACATAAAATGCAGAAGCCCGTAAACTGTGTGAGCTGAAAATCAAATTAAGGAAAATTTTATTGGTGAAGCAAAAATTTAATCTTGAGAAAAGTTAATTTCAAAACACATCACAGGGCTTGGGGGGGGTCTCTGTGTTGCATTACTGAGGCACTTAACTTTTATTCATTCACCTTCTTGGATAAGTGTGTGTTTCTTAACAATGTGAATTTTACAACCATCCATCAATGTTTCTAATTAATATTTTAAATCTATTTTTTTTATGTTAGCATATTAAGCTAATCTAAAATATTTTAATTAAAAGATTTTTTTTCCAGGTTTGCATAGCAACATTAAATAGTATATAAAATAATTTAAAACTCCAACAATAAATTTTTTTAATTCTAAAAATAGTATGAAATAGACACATCAATAATTGCTTCCAAAAAGTTTATAGTTACTTCTAGAAAAATTACTTTTATTTACAGTTTTTTGGGGGTTTTTTTAAAAAATATTTTTGATTCCAAAATATACAAGTTAACTTAGTTTACATCCATGTTGAACTTGAAAATACAAAATTCTTCAGAGAAATGTAATTTGCTTAAAGCCTTGTAAACACACCAGAATGGACTGCTGATAATAAAGACTTTTTCTCTGAACCCTTGGATATTTGATAAGGGAAATCTTTCCCAAAATATAATAGGAACATTATTAAACAACTTATGCAAGGTGATATGATATCTTGTCTTTGTAGTCATTTATTGGCATCCCTTACATATTTTGCCTAACTTCTTCACCTGCATTGCTTAAAGGTTTTTTTATTAATATTTATGTCACAAATTCTGTCATTAAAACTTTTAATATAACTTTTATTCCAATAAAATGGTTATTATACATACCCGATTCGGCTCATTACTTCACTGTCTGTTGATAACCTTCTATCTCTAGAAACAAAACATTGGGAAACAATTAATAACAGCTATTTAAAACAAGGGAAGGAGGAGAGGATGAAGAGGAGGGGAAGAGTAAAATAATTAAAGCTAATATTTCCTGTTGATATTGTAAAATATATTCCACAACGTGAAAAACTTTTCGGTGTATGCAATTAAAATAGCATTAAATTAAAATTGCCATGTGTGTATATCATACTAAATGTATATACACCATTAGAAGGCATGATGCTGTGAAACTGTCTGAGATAAAATCTCTTCATAGACTTGTGTTAAACAACAATACATATCAGAGCGAAACAAGCATCATCCAAGCAGTGACTCACAAGAACATCAGATGTGTTTGGCCAATGCTACACACCCAATTGCCACCTGCTTAAATAATCGACATTAAAACCTTCAATCATTAAAATTCCAATTTAATTTATATTCCAGATACCAGCTTAACCCTTTTGATAACAACTCACCCAAGACTGGCCTGGTTCTAAGATATAAACTTCCTGTTTTAAGATCTAAATTAAAACCATCCATCAAAATTTCATGTTAATTTATGTTCCAGATACCAGCTTATTAATGACAAATATATTTTACTAAATTCTTTATTATTTTGAAAATTAATTGAAACAAAGGCTTTGTATTTCAACAGAAATATAACAAAAGGTTTAATGCTCTTCTTGAACCTTTATAATTCAACACCTGCACAAAAGACAATGGTAGGGAGGAGTTCTAGACAGCTGACGTTCTGGGATGGAAGAACTGAGTTTAGGGGTTAGTGTTGGGCCACATAATTCGTAATACAAATTAAAGCCAGGTGTTGAAAACAATAATTTTATGATTGCTTTGTATTTAAACGTGTGCTAACATTATGAAATAAAGACTCATTAACTAAAATTTATGTTTTGTTTAGCAATACATGTTAATGGAAATAAAGGACAGTTGAAAAATATAACTTACGTTGAAGGAGATACCTTCTGGGGTGAAACCACCGTTTCCAGAAGACTTATTAAATCTGTTTGCCTATTTGTTCGTAAATATACAATAGCAAGGTTCAGTTTTACAAATGTTCTTAAATCTACATCGGTAGAAAGCTGCAAGTAAAAGAGAACAAAAAAAGAAAAGAAAAAATGATGAAAAATAGAAGTGAAACAGAAAATAAATATTTGGATCCGATTACACACTCAACTAATGATACCTCCCATCTATTTACAAAAGACAGACTAATTTAGAAAGACAGTAAAGAGTCATTACATAATCGCTTGACCTGCTAGAAATAAAAGCTAAAATCTATTTTCTTGTCTTAAGAAAAGACATCATGGATAATGTAGTCTAAGATATGTACTAATGATGATGATGATTTAGGTCTGGAACATTTAATCATAAGTCTGCTGAATCAGAAATGATCCTGGTTCAACAATAACAAACCAGACTGTCAAGTTAATATATATGTAAAGTTCACAAATTGTTACTAAATCAGTGCCAGTGTTTAATGTGGAAGATGAATAAATATTGTTTCGAATATTTAAACAAATCTTAAAAAGCTTATTTTCTATGAAATTTATCGAAGTCTGCCTTTCGCTCCTCAGAAGCAACTTGTGTGGTTTACAGTTCTGTGATGGTTCTTGCACTGTAGTCTAGTTAACAATACATTCAACAGATGGGATTTCTTCCAAATGAAGATTTAAAGCTAATAGTTCTATCAAAAAGGGATACTTGGTATATTTACTTTTCATTTTGTTTCAACACTAGACCATCAACAGTAGCAGTTGTTGTTTAAACCAAGATCAGGCTGGATTTTGATCAACTGAACAGACATCTGCTCAATAACATTTCAACCATCTTTTACCGTAGTCTATTTAACAACACATTCAACAGATGAGATTTCTTCCAAATGAAGATTTAAAGCTGATATCAATAAAAGATACTTGGTATATTTAATTTTAATTTTGTTTCAACATAAACAACAGCAGTTGTTGTTGTTTACCAAGATCAAGCTGAACTCTGAGTATATGTCTTATCAACTAATCAATGATATTTCAAAACCATTTTTTACCAGAATATATGTAGGACTGCTTTAGCTGATGTGTCCAAGCATTCTACATTAAGATGTTAAAGTGCGAGTTTAAGGAGATTTAGTTATTACTTCTAGCAGGTCGATCAACCACATAACTCCCTCATTCTTAGATTTATACAGTGGAGTATTATTTACTTTTATTCTTAAAACTGAATATCACTTCATTCAAAGAAAAATTCTAGTGGATATAACAACATCAGTGAATTAACAAAAATAAAAGAAAAAGAAAAGAGAAACAAACACAAGATGTAACATCTACAGGATTTTTTGCATAACATAAATGAAAGTTCAATTTGTAGCAGAAAACTTACTTTAAAAGCTGTATTAAACTGTGACTCTGCTGCCTCCATACAGTTCATAGACATAGCATAAAGGCCCTAGAAGAAGGGAAAAGACAGAAAATATTAATATAATAAAAGTATATGAAAAGCTTTTATGTTGTGAGTATGCATGTGTTTCAATAGGTGTTACTTTTATGTACAACAAGTATGTCTATACATGAAGCTTCAACTTTAAACAGAAAGAAAAAAGGAAGTTGTGACATTAATATATATCCCAAAGACATTAGTTAGATGAATACATATAACTGAGGGATTGTTCTACAGCTCGATGCCCTTCCCATAGCCAATCCTCACCTGTTTTTCAAATAAGGGAGTTTTCAATCAACTTATCTTCAAGAGTGCAAAGGTACTGGGTGATTTGTTGATGAGCAACTGTTAATCAACAATACCATCTGCAGCTCAGCACAGAATGTAACACATACACATATATACACATAATGCCAAATCAGACTGGAACAGGTGCAGCCCACCCAGGCTTGACGGCTCCGGTCAAACCGTCCAACCCATGCCAGCATGGAAAACGGACGTTAAAGGATGATGATGATGAATAGGCATGTGTATGTGTGTTAAAAAACAAACAAGTACAAAATAGCTAAAGACAAGTCACTCACTAATAGTGTGTGTATTTGAGCTCCATGAGTTGAAAATAACCTGGGTTGTTGTTGGCAGACATTACAAGCCTGGAAGATCTGAAAGACAGAAAATGTAAATAATTATTATTATTAATATTATTATAGTCATTAATATTAAAAATATTGTACTGTTATTATTCTAGTGCTTTTTACACACACTCATGCAACATTAATCACCCCTGCTAACCCTTATCTATCATTTACTGTATCCATCTCCCACAATGTTTGTTTTTCATTCATTAAATTCTCCTCCTCATCCATTCCCCATATCTCACACTCCCATACACACTTGCAACCTCTACCCACCCACACTCCAGATTCTTCTGTTTCAACTCACTTCATACCTTGAGGGTCCACAATAACTTCTACCCTCTCTTCTAAAATGTCTGTAGCTCCTCTACAGTAAGAAGTCTCCTCTGCTCTGGCCCCTTCTCTCATACTTTAAACCCTCATCTCCTAGTATAAATCTGTACCCTCAGGGTTCATAGTTTTGCAAGCTGCATGGTGACCTCACAAGTGTTGGTGACATGAAAAAGCATCCAGTACACGCAATAAAGTGGTTGTTGTTAAGGGCAACCAGCTGTAGAAACCAAAGCAGACAGTGAAGCACGATGCAGTCCTTAGACCCATTAGAACCTATGGAACAGTTCAACTTATACCATTATGGAACATGGTCATTAAATGATGATGACGATGATGATTGATATTCCTACTACTACTACTACTCCAATATAAGTATGCTAATTTACAAACAGAAATTTAAGATTTGGATTACAGAATCCTAGAAATGTCTTCATAATGCTCTGAAATTCCTCCTTCACTATATTAACTATAAAAATAACTAAGATCTAATTCCTCATTCACTCAGTAACCAAAAATATCTGCAACAAGGTGATGCTAGCAATTTCTGTTCTTGGAAACAGAATTGTTTATATGTCCTTTGTTGTACTTGAAGGATCCAACAGTCAACTTGAGATATGGTTTAAAAGGCACTAGATTTTATTTTAATATTAATTAACAAGATTGTAAAAGAATCTCAAAAGAAAACTTGTCAGTCATCCACATGTGAAATTTATATCTCAGCCTGTTCTAAGATAACAGGCCCACCTGATAAATCTACTTTCTGATTGTGTTATAATAATCCAATGCTAGTTTTCTGTGCTAGCGTGACACACTCTCTCTCTCATTCTCTCTCTGTGAACTTAGAGAATTACACAGCACATGTTAGAATTTGACAACTAAATGTCCATCCATCCATTTTTGCCACCCATTATTTCTTGAAAGATAATCGAGGTAGAGTCCTTGGGTACCTCCCCCATAGAGTCCTATCAGAAGGAACAATCATTACACAAATATCTTAACTCATATGGTTGACATATATAAGAATAAGGCTCTTTTTGTAACGATATTATTGGCATTAACTGTCCCATATTACTAATCCCCTTTTCATTGTCTTGAACTGTCTTATATCACTGTAAATAAGATTCCAAAGGATACAGATGAATATAGCAAAAGAAAAGAGAGTAAAAGTTTGGAAAACTGGTCGACTTACTTCTTGGATGGCGGCAGACTTACTGCCCATTATTAGACGACACATGACGATGTGTTCAAGCAGCATCAGTTGGAATGATGATAAGAGTGGATGGGCGTCCAGCACTGAACAGGCAAGAAAAAGACAGCATTTAAAATATCATAAATAGGCAGATTTTAGTACATTAAATAACAACAGAAGAATTAGAGCCTAATAGAGGGAACAGCTCAAAATAAGTATTTTTTGAGCCAAAATAAGTATATTGAATCTAGGACAATTCCATGTAGCTTTTTCAGTGCATAACAGTTTGGCAGGGTGAACTAACGCCAGCTTTAATGCAGTTAATAATCTAAACGAGGTCTGAGAATTTAATAGTTGAAAGGAAAAAATAGTGCTTGAACAGTAACAGGGACCGTATGGATTGAATTGAGATTAAATAGAGATTTGGGTGTTACTTTTGGCAGATCAAGTGAGTGACTGTGTAGAGGATCCCCCGAGTTTGGACCTTTTCAAAAGAATATTTCAGGAACTACTAACACTAGAAGTTGTGCCCAGTGGAAAATGCAAGACTAAACGACTTCAGATATTAAAGGGACAAAACTCTTCCTCTACTAATTCATTTTTAGACAGAATTATCAATCATGTTCGCGAGGTGCGTCTGAAAACGCCATTTGGTCTGAGATGTACAACATGTAAACCTCCCTCATACCTCCACAAACACTTTTTTCTTGTTCTTTGTTTTCTTGGTGAGGTAGTTCGAGGGGGAGGGGGTCTCGAGAATTTGATCTTTTATACTTTAACGTTTTTTTTCTTTCTTTTCTTCCTCTAAAAATGTTGCTAAATAAAAATCTAAATTGACAAAAAAAAAATTATCAACATTGATTTATAGCAATCAAACTTTTTGTAAATATTTTCTTCTCTCTCAAACTCTTCCACTGCAAAATCTCAAATATCTACAGTCATTCTTGCACATACAAAAATATAAAATGCAAAATAGTGAAAACATAATTACTTTTTAATTTTTCAATCTGCATGAGAGCTTTGTCGGTATATTTTTGTGCTTTGTCCATGTAGCCCGCCTGCATGGAATGCATCACTGTAACCTGTGGAAGGAAGGGGATAGCAACAGTGATGATGTTAGATACATACAATGATGATACATACAATGACATCATTGTATGTATCTGACACCAAATGTTATATCGGAGCTGTGGAAGGAAAATTTAAATCCAGATAAAACAAACATCTTTCGAATTTTAGGTACCATGATAGGAGACATACGACACCCCTTTTGGCTTTAATATGGAAACTTAAAGATGAAGGGACCAATTTCGACATCAAATAGAAAATCCTCTCCAAAGCCAGACCCTATATTAACAGGTTCAAAAATTGTTCAGTATGTTCTCTTGAAAAACTATATCTATTAAAGAACTTGAGAACCTTCAATGAACATATAAATTCCAGAAATGAAATTTTTTCAGTTTGTCTGCATTTCAAAAAATATATTTTGTCGGAATTTAAAAGTAGACCACGAGACATTTAGCTATACGTTTGCTTGACAACAAACTATTGTAACGTTAGTTACCTCCCTTGTTTTTCTTCTTGTGAGCATCCCTTGCTTAAACATCTATAAACAAAACCGCCAACTGACAAGCGGTTTTGTTTTCAACTTGATAAATTGTGAAATAAATAATTAAAACGACCAGGAAACCCTCGGGTAGTTGAACTACAAACTTGTGGTTTTTAAAATTATATATATATATATATATATATTACATGTAGTTGATAGCTTTCGTTACCTAGATAAACAATTAGTAAGGTAGATAGTTTCTCTGAAAGTATAGTAGCCAGAGTAAGAACATGTTGGCAAATGTTCAAGGAACTGTTAGCAACAAAGGTCTTTTCCCTTAGAGTCAATGGCAGATTGTAGATTGTTAGAACCGTGATGCTGCATAATAGTAAAATACAGGCCTTGAATGCAGAGGACTTGAAAAGACTGGAGAGAAATGAAGCTTCCTTAGATGTGCAATGTAAGTGTGCATTAGTGACATAGTACAAATGTATCAAGAGAAAAACTAAGCTTAAGACCAATCAGATGTAGGGTTACCATATGCTCTGGTTTGCCCAGGGCTCCCCAGTTTATTATCATTGTCATGGCATCCTGATCACTTTGAGACTGTCCTGATATTTTGGAAATCTGGAAAATATATATTTGTTATGATTTTATCCTGGTTTGTCAGGAAATTTGCTATAGATATTGATACTAATTTGTCCTTCTAATGCATTATGAAACACCTGTAGCAATAACCCAACCAGGATTTGAAACTAATACCCTCTGCTTCATTTATAATATTCAGAATTGATCCTTCAATTGAAAAAAAAAATGAGATGGATGTTGAAAACTTAGATGGCCCCTAAAAAAACCAGTTGGTGACAAGAAATTTTCACAGGCTGAGAGAAACAATGGAGTTCTCTGAACTCTGACCCATTCACACATTAATAACTGTTAATATTAGGCCTTATAAGAAGGCGGCGAGCTGGCAGAGTAGTTACCGCACTGGGAGACATGCTTAGCGGCAATTTTTCCGTCTTTACGTTCTGAGTTCAAATGCCGCCGAGGTCGACTTTGCCTTTCA
>JAOPUL010003388.1:103568227-103579849 GCA_027564515.1 Octopus rubescens
TCAGAACGTAAAGTCGGAAAAATTGCCGCTAAGCATTTCTCCCGGCGTGCTAACGACTCTGCCAGCTCGCCGCCTTGACAACAGAAACAATATTAATAACATTGCAATATAGCAAAGTCATTTGCTTAGTGAGAGTGAAACACAAAATAATATATTCTAGTATTGTTTATACTATTTCATTTTTGATTAAGTTCTACAAGGGATATATTGCTCACTGCTCTATTGCGAACCCAAGAAGGGCCATATTGCTAGATCTTCTGTTGCAGATGTCCCCAACCATTTTTGCACTATGGACCAGTTTCATGCAAGGCAATTTTTTCACGGACCAGATGATCACACATAACAAAACACAATAAAGTAAATAATATATAATTTAATTATTACATATATAATACATATATAATGCACCCTGTAGACTGCGATAGCCAATAAAAATAGAAATAATATTAAATAATTTATTCTTTCTATGTGGCCTGGTACTGGTCCATGGCCTAGTGATTGGGGACCCCTATTCTATTGTGTTGCTAAGTCGGGTCATATCTTTTATTGGTCTTTTATGATGCTAAGTTAATCATATTCTTTGCTCACCTATCAGGACTCTGAGTAAGGCCATATTGATAATTCTTATATCAGGGGGCTCCTCCACTGGCTCACCATTACTCAGTGGAATATTAACATACAAGAAAAATCACAATAATAAATATATATTCTTGAAGTCATGTGATCTACTGGTTAGAGTGCTGGGCTCATGATTGTAAGGTCTCAGGTTCAATTCTTAGATCAAATGGTGCACTGTGTCCTTGAACTAGGAAGTTTATTTTATGATGCTCCAGTCCACTCAGATGAAAATGAGTTCCAGTAGCAACAGCAGCAGCAGCAGTAGTAGCCAGGAGTTAACTTTGTGATGGATTAATGTCCCATCCAGAGGGAGTCTTCACAGACAAGAGTAGTGGCAGCATGTTGCTCTATTTCACTACAAAAAGACTGTTATGATAGCCTGAGTTGACTTATTGATTTTGATTTGATGATGTCTGGACCTTTAACTCCCCCCCCCCCTAGATCTAGATCTTTCTTTCTGATCCTTAAGCTCTCACAGGAATACCTGAATTGTCCAAGCAACTGAAATGAGATCAGTTAATCATATAGCATGCTACATAATGGTTGCAACAGTGAGCAGTCCTTTCTGTGGTGCCTGTGTGGCTAGATGTTCTTGAGGGCTGTTGAGAGATGAATAACTTGGCTATGGAGAATATGTTCCACCAAGCTTTCAAATATCCTTGTTGTCACAGAGAAAGCAACATATCAAAGTCACTCTCATTTGTAATTGTCTTGATTATTGGGTTTGTATTGTCATCGTGTATCTGGTTATTACAAAAGACCACACACTGATGATAAAGATACCATTTACAAGCCAATGTGGGAAATCTGTGTGGTCTCTTGATCTGCTAGAAATAAACACCAAATCTGTCTCGAATCAACACCTTAATGTCTTGAAAGTGGAAAGACATATTAAATAATGTGATTCTGGTTGGTCAAAACTGGAATGCCTTTGATCACAGATTAGCTGGATCACAGTGAATGGGAGCTAAACAGCAACAACATATGTTTTGTGTAATATACATCAGGCCATCCTCACATTAACCCTCTCACACCATTTGGATACCTGACTTAGCTACAAAGGATTTCTTTTGGAATGATGTTAATATTTGGTGCAATAGGCGGCGAGCTGGCAGAGTCGTTATCGCGCCGGGAGAAATGCTTAGCAGCAATTTTTACGACTTTACGTTCTGAGTTCAAATGTCGCCGGGGTCAATGAAGTGAGTACCAGTTACGAACTGGGGTCGATAACATCGACTACTCACCTCCCCCAAAAATTCCAGGCCTTCGTGCTCAGTATAGAATGGAATATCATGGAGGTTGCAGTTTTTGATTTCTTCCTAAAAACAAGCTTGTAGATTTAACAAGAAGAAGCGAAATAGATAGAGAGACATTCATAATTTTCTTTAGGATATTAGCAATATAAAGGAGGTGAAACAGTTACAGCAATGAATTAAAACTGGATTTGCCACAAGTTTACCGTAACTTTCCAATATTATTGTCATAACGAGAGTGTTACCCATCATATGACAGGTAACTTTAGAAGTATACTAAGGGCCTTGCTCAAGTATACAATGCTTTGAAACCAGGACCTTATGATCACGAGCCCATCACATGGGTAATATCAGGAAATATGTTATACATACAATAATTATAATTTAACTTTATCAAATTTCTTGCTGCTTCTACAAAATGAAATAATGAATACTAATTTTCAAAAGAAAAATATTTATTACCTTAAAATAAAATTAAACAAATTCTTCATTTGTATATTTGCAATAAATGTTTTTATTTTTTCTAAATTTTATCAACATAATCTACAGTCTACTTCATAAAAAAAAACCTACCTCTGCAAAATTTCATTTAAAAAATGAGTATTTTTCAGAAAGTTAAAAGACACTGATCCTGCACTTCTTATATTAATTCTCTCTGTATCTCTTTTACTCCCTCTTTCTTCCCCTCTCTCTCAAGATGTAAAGCATGACTGGAGAAACCAACCAACCAACCAGCATTTATATCAACCATGATTATATGTTTGTTGAAAGAGCATTAACCCTTTTGTTACCAGATTTCTGTCCATTTGTCAGTTGAAGCTTAGACAATATCAGGTGACAGTTAGCTGGTGCCGACTGCTGGAGCCTACTGACGCATATAAAAAGAGAGATTTTGACAGGACAGTCAGTTGACTGCTGACAGCTGTGGACGCTGCATTGAAGAAACTGAAGATGAAAAGGCCAGGCAAAAAGGAGAAAGAAGACACGCACTCAACACCAGAGTTGAAGACACCTCCGAAAGGGGGGGGCTCCGCCACGTCAAAAATGGTAGAGGAGTAGGGGCCGAAACCGGACGTGGTTCCTCCTGATGATGTCTTTAGCAACTGGATCCTATAAAGGAGCTGTTGAGATTGTGAACCAGAAACATGGTTAGAATTCCTCCCACTGCCTTTGTTTCAATCAATTTTGAAAATAATGAAGAATTTAATACAACAACTTAGCTAGTGGTTGGAACACATAAGCATAAAATTTTGATGACAACTTTTAACTTAGATTGCTTTAAAACAGGGAATTCGTTCGTATCAAAGAACTAGGGGTGGTAGTCACAGATGTGGTTGGTCTCAGAAGGGTTAAAGTGATGCCAAAATAAGATTTTATTCAAGAAATCAGAAAAGAGATAAAATATATTAATGAACACCCATCAGAAACAGTTGAAAACAGTAACTTAGATTAAAACAGGATCTAAGAATTTTTGGAGCAATGTTCAGAAAATGCCTGACAACTACTAACTATATGAACTACTACAAGAGTTAGTCCTTACAGACACCGACAGAGTATCATCTTTACATTGTGTGTTCAAATCCTGTCGAGGCCAACTTTGATTTTTATCTTTCCGGGGTCAATAAAATAAAGTACCAGTCAATGAAGGAATTGACTAAGTTTCTCTCCTCAAAACTGCTGTTCAACACACTAATGATTCTACCAGCTCACAGCCTTAATAATAATGACTTCTTTTATTGGCCACGAAGGCCCAAAACACTGAAAATATGAAGAAAAAAACACACATAGATGGTGGAGAGGGTTAACATCTAGCAAAAAGGTCAAAAATATAACTATATTATCAATAACTTCCCCTGTAGCAAAGGCCACCTTGGGTAATTCAGGAGAGGGAACCCACACACACACACACACAAATGCCCAAATAATTCTGCCTTATTCAAGGCTTCAAAGAGTGCCCTCTTCCAGTTTCTTTCCTCCTGCTTACAAAAGTGAAATCTCCTGTTGCTATAGTAAATAGTATGATGCAACATATATTTTTAACCTTTGTTGTCAGTCTTTTTCTTCTTAAAAACAATAACCCTTTTTGCTTTATATTTTTGCAGAATAATTGACTATGGAAAATTTTGAAAACTCCCTGCCCAATTTGTGGAAGAGGCATGGAGTCCTCCTTGGAATCCACACCAGAAGGACAAGCAAGGAGATTTCAGACGTCCTCAACGTCAGCAGAAGGATGGTGGTAAAGTCAGAAAGGAGCTGGAAGATTCAGGATTTGACTACGATCAGAAACACCAGAATTCAACGAAATCCTGGAGATCATCAACAATGAGCCCAGCTAGTCAATACATGCTATTGCATGGGGAAAGGTCTGGATGAAAACCTCATCAGGCTGGTGGTGCATGAGGACATTCACTACTTTACATACAAGATGAGGAAGGGACAATTTCTGACCAAGGTGAGGCAGGAAAAGTGACTCAAACACACCAAGAAGCTGATCAACAAGCTGAAACATCCACTGGAGCCAGACATGCTGTGGTTCTTCTCTGGCGAGAAGAATTTCTGCCAAGGCCAGAAGATCCAACTCCCAGAACAACAGGTAGCTCGCTGTCTCACCCAAGAACGTGCCCTGAGTCGTGCAGACGAAATTTCCAGTGCCAATCATGGTCTTTGGTGTCATCAGCAGTGAAGGTGACACCATGCCACCCCACTTCTTCTCTGAGAGCCTCAGGCTAAACACCAACGGCTACATCCGTGTTCTGAATGAGGTGGTGAAGCCCTGGATCGATCGGGTAGCTGCAGGGAGGCTGTACATGACAGTAAGACTCTGCACCCTTCCACACCAGCCGGAAAACCCAGGCCTGGCTGTCGGAGATTTCTTCGATAACACAGCACCTGACATTTGGCCTCCCAACTCGCCTGACTGCAACCCCCTCAACTTCTTTGTGTGAGGTGCAGTGGAACAAGAGACGAACAAATCCAGCCTTCAGGGACCTAAAACAGGAAATAATGATGAAGGTCTATGGTCAGTTCCAAGGTCGCCTGGAGGCTGTTATTGAGGCCAAAGGCAGGTTCACCGAGTGAAATCAACAGAACATGTCATGAAGACTGACCCAAATTTGACGAATATATCTCAAAAAATAAAAACTTTCATTTTTTTCCTGAGACAGTCATCATGCAAACAAATATCGTCTGCACCCTGTGTGTGTGTGTGTGTGTGTGTGTGTGTGTGTGTGTGTGTGTGTGTGTGTGTGTGTGTATTAAAGAGAGAGAGATAGAGAGAGTTGGGGAAATATTGATCTAAGACAGCAATCAGATGATGATGGAAGGCAATTGAGAGGAGTTAAATATGGTTAATTAATATTCAGGTTGAATCTATGATGATCAGTGGCTTTGAGGGGGAAACAATGATGAAATGGAGTTCCAAAGAGTTCACAATTCTAGAAAATGGGGAAAGATTGAGCACAGTGTAAATTGCCATGTCTAGGGAATGAGACACCGAAAGAAACAGGAAAAGACAATGAAAGAATTGAGGTTTAAGAAGCTATACACAGCCAGATGGTTCATAAAGAAAAGAAAAGAAAAGAAAAATAACAAAAACAATTGTTATAGCAGTAGAAGGGAAAGAGAAAACAACTCAACATTCAAGCTTAGCAACATAGTATAGTAAAGTGTTTGGAGTGGTTCTAATATGTCCATGTAATAAGTGCATTATAACATAAACAGTTAATACTATTACATTAACTAACTGCTTGAATGTGAGTTTTTATCAATGTTTAATCCTTTCATTTGAAATGTTGATGCCACAGCTTATATCTAGTTTCATAATATGAAACATTAAATTCATCTCCTCTTGGATAAGGCACCAAACTATTGGAATGAGACAATCTGGCGCAGCTGTTTGGATGCTGATGATTTGGCACAGTTGACTGGACATTCGACCTGTTTTGGCAACAGTACTTTTTGGCACTGAAAGCTAACAAACACAAAATATGCACATACAGATAAAGAGAGAGGGATCGGGAGAACGAGAGATAAACATTAAAATGTCTAGCATCATTTAAGTCAGCATTGAATCAACAACACCAAAACAACTGTACCAAAATAACCTGACTATTGCAGTTAATATTCCCAGATGATTTGGTACTTGTTACTGATGGACATGTGAACTATGACAATGTAGAATAAAGTGTTTTGCACATAAATTACAATAAAATACCTGCAGTGGATTTGAACTCAATTCTACTTCCAGTTAGAAGTCCTGTGGCTCTGATCAACATATACGGAATAATAATTACCTAATTTCAATGTGTTGATCCACCTCAAAAATTTCTCTTTTTGCAATTGCATATATATGTATATACATCTACATTGTTTATGTACATCTGTCAAAATTGTTGTTGTTTATGATTTGTAACTAAGCAGCCAGGCAATTAGAGGTTGACAAATTAATCTCTAGACTGAAATAAGTACTAATCAACTAAAAGCTCTTAAAGGTGGTGCCCCAGCATGACCTCACTCCAATGACACAAACCAACAAAAGAATATGACTAGAATTTATGAAAACTAATGGAGTTTATTCTCTAATGAAGAACTCAGTTCAAAATTATAGATATTTTTTTTTATCTCGCAGTATGTTTTGTTTTTACTTTTTATTTTTTTAAATCCCTTATCCCAGTATCATCATCATTGTTTTTACCATCCACTTTTCCATGCTCACATGGGTCAGACAATTTGTTGAGGCAAAATTTTATATGGCTGCATACCCTGTCAGACAACCATCAGCTCTTTCCAAGCAAGGTAATATTTTCCCATGACAAGACATTTTTTCACAGAAGATTAGAAACGCAGGACACTACTTGCATGACAGTGAAATTTGTTTACAACTACCATGTAAAGTGACGGCAGAGTGACAATATATATGTGTGTGTGTGTGTGTGTGTGTGTATGGAGAGAGAGAGAGAGAGAGAGAGAGAGAGAGAGAGAGAGAGATACAACAGGTTTCTTTCAAGGACAAGATGGAAAATTAATATAATCAAAAGCAAAATCTGACATGAAAATTGAACTCTGACCCAGAATATCAATTTCTGTCTTAGACCAATATTCTATCAATTAATCAATACATGTCTAACCATTGTTACTATGTCTGCTGAAACACACTACTTTTGTTACCATTAATTTTGAAGTTTATGAAGAATTAACTAAAATAACTGTCACTATTAAGCTACTGTTTGGAACAGGAATTAACATGACATTTGGATAGAATGTTTTGATTTAAATCACCTTAAACCTTTTATCAACACATTTCTGATAAAATACAATGATTTGTTTCAATTAATTTTGAATAAAGAATATAGGAAAATAACTGTGTCTGTATGAAGCTGGTGTTTGGAAAATAAATTAACACAAAAGTTTGATGGAAGGTGTATATTTATATCACTTTAAAACAAAGTTTGTATTATAGAAGCAAGTTGTTCTCGGGTGGTTTAGTATCAAAAAAGTTAATCCATTATTCCAAGTCTTAGTTGCAGTTACCCGATCTGTGTTGGTCACCTTACTTTATGAAGTAGACAGGACTCAAAACATAAGGTTCCACTACACTTGACTGTAGGGATCAAAATCGATCATCATTTCGATATTATTTAGTTATTGGTTATTTGCATAACATTAATTCAGATCATTGTAAAATTGCTATTTTTAGAGTAATTAAAACCAAATCTTTTTACTTTTAGTTTTTAGTTTACTTTGTTACTTTTGTTACTTTTTTTTTCTTTTTTAGATTTCCTGAAGAGAAAACTTTTGAAACAAGTAATGTTCTGTAGGGTTGAATGAATCCAGGATTTGAATCATTGAATCTTGAGAAGCATAAAGGCCCTTAGTCAATATTTCTCGTTTCCCAAGCCTCCCAAGGACTATAAAAAGCTTCCAAATAAAATGAGGTGGACATATTTGTCCTTGACAAGTTGCATGAGAAATCATACTTTTAGACTATAGTTTAACAAACTCACTTTTTATATTGGACGAAGATCTAAACAGCAGCATATGCTTTTCAACTTAATATGAATTCCCATTACAAAATCTCTGAAGTTTGTTTGCTCGCTTATAAACAGATACGTAGGTAGATTTTCTACAGCCAATTACCCTTCTTGTTGCCAACCCTTATCTGTTTCCATGCAAGATAATATTTCCTCATGGCCAAATATGTTTTTTTTGCAGAAGACTAGAAATGAACAACATCACTTGCATGATAGTGACACTCATTTAAAATCACATGATGTCAAGACAAGGGTAAAAACACACATACATAAATGGACATCTTTCAGTTTCTGTCAACCAAATCCATTCACAAGGCTTTGGTTGACCCAGGGCTATAGAAGACACTTGCCCAAGGTGCCACACATTGGGACTGGACTCTAGACCATATGGCTGGGAAGCAAGCTTCTTAACCACACAACCATGTCTATATCTATAAAATGTGTAAAGATTTGGCTAAAGTATTAACTCTAATCCTCTCACAGACACATTAATACACTAAATAAAGCTAGTCCAACTAAGAATCATTCACAACACTCTTAAAATATATATGTAAAAATATGCAAACAAATCTTTTATCTTTTACTTGTTTCATTCATTGAAATGCGGCCTTGACAGGTTTAGTTGACCAAATTGACCCCAGTATTTATCATTTTTAATTCCATTGACCTTTTGCTGAACTTTTAAGTTATGGGGGTGTAAACAAACCAACACCAGTTGTCAAGTGAGTCATGAGAGTGGACACACACACACACACACACAATGAGCTTCCTCACAGTTTTTGTCTACCAAATTCACTCACATGCCCAAGGTGAACCCAAAACCACATGATTGTAAAGTAAGCTTCTTAGCCACATACCCTGTTTTTTTGAAATTTATTGTAAGAGTTAAGGGAGGGGTGAAAGATGAAGTAAATAAATATCAACTGTTGCAGATTTAAATAAGACAAGTTTTATAGCTTTATCAATGAAGAAGTGTGTTCCAAATGAACTGCAGTCTTTTGCTTGTTCAACATGTCAACAATATCATTCACATCTACCCTCAACCCTACCCAAACTTCACAGTTGTTGCTGACCTCTCCTCCTGTCACCCATTCCTCATTTCTCAATCCCCCATATACTCCTGCAACCTCCACCCACTCACACCCTTTGTTGTTCTCTCGCCACTCACCTCATCCCTTGAGGGTCCACCCAGACACCTCATCACTACTATTTTTATCTCTTTCCAATTCCACCTGATCATTCCCACCTTCTCTTCTAAAATACAAGCAGTCTTATAGCTTCTTTACAGCAGGAAACCTATACTGCTCTGGCCTTTTCTCTCATACTTTAACCCAGTGGTTCTCAACCATTTTTTACCTATGGACCCCTTTGATTTCTATTTTACTCGGATGGATCCTCCAAGCCATTCGATATTTTAAAATCCTATTATATTTTTATAATTAAATATTATTAGGAAGTGTATTAACAAAAATTGCTAAAATATTTTGTGTATTGTAGATGTATAATCAATTTATTGCACACTATTTTTAACAACAAAATCTTATATGAACCCCGGTTGAGAACCACTGCTTTAACCCTTCATCTCCTAGCATAGAGCCACCTCTTCAGAGTTTCATAGTCTTGCAAGCTGTGTGATGACTTCACTAATGTTCGTGGCATGAAAAAAAAGCACCCAGTATATGTGGTAAAGTGGCTGGTGTTAATAAGGGCATCCAGCATCCAGTTGTTGAAACAAAACCAAAGCAGACACTGGAGCACAATGCAGTCCTTGGGCCCATTGGATCCTTTCAAACCATCGAACCCATGCCAGCATGGAACATAAACGTTAGATGATGATGATGATTTCTTATCTTACAAAAAATTTAATGAATTTATTATTTCATACATCATGTTCACTTTCCATGCTGGCATGGATTAGACAGGTCCCTGCGGCCAGAGTCAGCACATATTCAGGTGTTATTGCTCACAGACAGGTCCGAGGACTGCATTTCAGTGTGTTTCATACATTTGTAAGAATTATTGGAGTGGGTCTTTTACAGCAGGACAGCATTCTATACAGAATCAACAAATTCAATCCCAGTATATTACTAGTATCAATCAACGCAATGCTGGTGAGATGATAAGCAAAATGGGACAATGAACTGTAAAGCATTTAACTAATCCAGCCAGCTCGACTTTCCACAATACATTCAGTACCCAGTACTTTTCAATTTAGAAATTACATGTAGAAGGCAAGTGCATGGTCGAACCAGTTTCAGCACAAAATACTAAATTAGAATAAAAACACTGGCCTTTTGAAAAGCTGTGAAAGTGCCAGTGGAGTGGCCTTATATTTGTTTGTTCTTTTGACAAAAGCAAAACAAAAAAAAAATACGATTAGAAATCATAATGGAGAGAAACATTTATAGACAACAGTTGGCAAGTAGAATAGAGGGAAGAATTAAATTTACTTCGTTCCATGCCAACATCAACACAAGTGGCTTGTCAAAAAAAAAAAAAAAGGCCATCTGGTAAAAAAAGGCCAACATATTTGGGATATTGGCCAACAGAGCCAAGCAAACCTAGTATGGTGATTAATAATATAGTTGAGTAGTTTTGGTTAGCTCCACTCAGATATATGTCGATTTAATACAATACAGTTGAGTGAAGACATGTGGCCTAGTGGTTAGGGTGTTGTACTCACAACCGTAAGATCGTGGGTTTGATTCCCAGACTGGACAATACATTATGTTTTCGACCAAAACACTTCATTTCATGTTGCTCCAGTCCACTCAGCTGTAAATGAATCCCAACTATAGCTGGGAAGTTAACCCTGTAACAGACCGATATCCCATTCAGGAGGAGTGTTGTAATTTCAGTCACTTATAAGCCAGGGAAACTGGGTTAAGCTCCAGCTTTATGAGTCCTAGGCCACATGACAAAGCTAAGTAAGTCTAAGTTGTTAATAGAACCAATTTACTCACCACCTCAAAACTATCTGATACCATCTTACACTTACAGATTGTAAGTGATGATCTCTCTCCTCATGTACATTTAGTCATACAAACACAAATAAATGATTATAACAAGTACCTATTAGAAGTTTTTGCCAAAATGTCCAAATGGATTAACTAAAAAAAAACTCTTGATTTGACACTGAGTGAACTACAACTAAATTACTCTATGACAACAGTTTATTGTTATCATAGTTTTATCAACATGGTAATCAAGTTTATTTATTTAGTCATTTCCACTCCTAGCAGTTTTTCCATAAATTTATATATTTGCCCTCTTACCACTAAATGTCCTTTATAATTTCCTATGTACACACAAGGCCTTCATCATCATTATCATTTTAAAGTCCACTTGGCTATACTACCATGTGACAGACAAAATTCATTGAAGCAGATTTTCTACGGCCAAATGCTCTTCCTGTCACCAACCCTCACCACCAAGTAAGGTAACATTTCCCTATGACCAGACAAGACTTTACAGAAGATTGGAAATGATGCTTACAACTTGTATAAGAATGACACTTGTTTACAACTTTCATACTAAGTTAAGAAAAGGAGATACAGACATACATACAGACATATATGCATATATATATATATATATATATATAATTTTTTTATATATATTATATATATTTCTATATATATTATATATTTCTATATATATTATATATATGTGACTGTGTGGTAAGAAGCTTGCTTCCCAACCACATGGTTCCGGGTTCAATC
>JAOPUL010003388.1:103688312-103705672 GCA_027564515.1 Octopus rubescens
GATAACTCGTATAAACATAAAGCAAGATAAATGCAAATAATAATAATAATAATAATAATAATAATAATAATAATAATCTTCCCCTTGTCCCACAAACCAAATCAAAAAGGCATAAATGGACATGAGAGGAATATATTTCTATCCTGCACGCTTATGTCACAGCATTGCTCTATCCACAGAACATGTAAATGTACATACAACAGTATATACATAGAAAATCTGGAAGAATGATAGCCCAATTATGGATATAAACTATGACCACTAATAAACTAGCAAACATAAGAAGATATATTCTCAAAACAAAACAAAAAAATATCGGAAATTGAAATATAACACATATAATACATTAAGAAAACACAAATAGTGGTAATAGAACAATACCTAACAAGACCATAAGCAATGGGATTGTAAACATATGCAACAAAAACGAAATAACTGACGAAACACAACAAACCCAAACCCTTGAAATGCATAATGATGACCAAAATGCACCAAACTAGAACAACACAGACAAAAATATAAACCAGAAGGAATGCAGAACAAACGTAAAAAACAGAGAAAATGAAGGGATAACCATGATTAGGATACTCTAAAATGAGTATAATCAAGTAATTAAAAGCCACATAATTCTGTATGGACCACCGGTTGTCCCTCCTAAACAATAAAGTTGATAATAAAACAGCAACAATGATAAATAACATACATTTGGCCGTCAAAGAACTAATCGCAACAGAAACAAATGTCAACATGACAAGAGTAAATGAAATGATATATGCAGCAGCCACTGTGGCCACAAGAGAAGTTGGATACTCCCTGAAATCAATCCAAATATGAGTATCACAACCAAAAAGAAACAAAGCAACGAAAAAATTAATATGCAGAAATAATAGAAAATAAAATAAAATATCTGTTAATCCTTAATGAAATTAATAGACAAACGACACTACTAAACAACAAGAAAGAACGAAAAATACTAAAAAAAAATACAAAATAACAACAGAAGGGATGCTGCAATGGCTCATATGACTGTTAAGATCGGTTATTGATCAATAAAGCCATAACTGCAGACAGCCGAAAGAAGAAAAGGGTCTAAGCATAGCTTAGATCGATTATCGAATGGATTTCGAGAGTATCCCCCACACATGGATCCTGGAACCACTAGCCATGAACAATGTAGCACGAACGATAATAGAATATATATATAACATACCATGAATAAATGGCAAACAGTGCTGCAGCTGCAGACAAAAGAGGGAATAATAAAAAGTAAACCATCCCCATTAGAACAGGAATATACCAAGGAGACTCTTTTTCTGTCTGGCATTAACACCTTTAACTGACATACTAAACAGAACTGGGTGTGGATACACATGTTACGGTAAAACAATCAACCATCTCTTATATATAGATGATCTAAAACTGTATGCTGCAAATGATAAACAACTGGAAACATTGCTGCATACAGTGCAAGGTTTTACCAAATAGATAAACATGAAATTCGGCTTAGAGAAATGTGCAAATGCAACCTTAGAAAGAGGAAAAGTAGTTATGAGTAACAATATCATACTAGATAAATAAAATGAAATAAGAGAATTGGACCAATCCAGACATACATATACCTAGAAATCAATTAAATAGATACGGTAGAACACACACAAATTAAAGTGAACATAAGTAAGGAATACTATAGACGAGTCAGACTAATATGTAAAACAGAGCTCAATGCGATAAACAAGATAATAGGTATCAATACACTACCGGTCCCAGGTATAAGTTTTAGTTAAAATATTTTTAATTGGACACTAAATGAGCAAACGAACTAGATAGGATTAGAAGAATAATAATGACGGAATTTAGAATGCACTACCCAAACTCTGACATAGCAAGTTTATATATACAACGAATTGAACGTGGTAGAGGCCTGATATAACTAGTAAACTACTACGAAATAACAACCATAGAATTACAGAAATATGTAACTGAGAACCAGGGAAAACTGGTACAAATAGCCACAAAACAGGAGCAAAACAAAACACTGTTTTCTTTCTTTAAGGAAGCTGAAACATACAAGAAATATACAATAGTACCTGATAACAATAAAGAAGAATACCAAACAGCAAAAGCTGAAGCTCTAAAGAATCTAAAATGTACCAAAATGCCATGATTAAACGATGGCAAGAAAAACTCTTACATGCCAAATACTGGGATAAGCTAAACAGAAAAGAAATAAATAAATTAAAATCCAATCAATGGTAGAGAAACTCAAGACCCAAAGCAGAGATTGAAGGATTATTAATTACAGCCCAAGATCAAAGCCTCCCCGCGGAGAAACTACCAGAAGCATATAATGAAAAAAAAATACTATAAGTCATTGTAGAATATGTGGTGATAGGGAAGAAACAATAAATCATATCGACTCTGGCTGCTCGGTCCTGGCTAAGAAGGAATATATTACAGTCACGACAGAGTTGGGGGCTATATACACTGGAATGTATGCCAACAATATGGAATGACAACAGAAAAACGATGAACAACAATGGTATATGCAAACTCCAGAAATGGTCTCAGAAATGACAAAACAACCATACCCTGGGATATTCCAATATACACAGATACGGGGATGAAGGATAATAGACAAAATATAGTTGTCAGAGATCATTAAGAAAAAAAAACTTCTAATTGAAGTATCAATTCCAACAGATGACAATGTGTCTCTAAAAGAAACGGAGAAACTCACAAAATACAAAAATCTGGAAATAGGAATCACAAGTCATTAAAACTTGCCTTATACCCATAACAAGAGGAATTCTTCAAGGAGACTCGCTGTCACTCTTCCGTTTCCTCCTTGTTCAGACTCCGCTCACAAACTTGTAAAATGAAACCACCATGGGTTACAGATGCTATGGACAAATAATAAACCATCTACTATACAAGGATGACATGAAAACGTTCACTAAAATTACCACGGAACAGGAAAAAAAACTTCTAAAAAGTGTCCATAAATTCAGCAAGGACATCGGAATCAGCATGATGCTTGGGAAATGTGCTAAAGGGACACTGTGAAAAGGCAAAGTAATCAGCACGGAAAACACTACACTCGATATAGACACAGAAGTCAGAGAATAAGACCACAATCATCCATAGAAATATCTAGGAATAAACGAGACAGCTAAACAACACAGAAATGAAGGACACAATTTAGAGAGAATACTGAAGTCACAACCCAAAGCAGATATCGGTAGAATATATCTACCGCGCTCAGAAGGGAGCCGCGATTTCATACAGAAAGAGACCTACTATAAAATAACAAGAGTAAAACTAGAACAGTACTTAGAAACACATAGTGGAAGACTACTACATGTAATAAAGCAAAACGAAAAGACCTACACAAAGAGGCGACAAAATACAAAACAGAAACAATCTACAGTGATACACTGATCTCAGATGATAACATAGGAGAAATGGTCAAAGAAAACATGACGACAAAACTACAAATCATGCTAAAGACGAAATGGAGAGAACAATTACTCCATGACCACTACCTTGCAAAGGTCGACAGAGAAGTAGTGAGCCTAAGTAAAAGCCAACGATGGCTCCGTACTAGGAGCTGAAACGGAAGGCCTGAGGCTAGCTGTACAAGGCCAATGCCTGAACACAAACAATTATAAAAGCAGGATAATGAAAACAGGCCATAACACTAAATCCAAAATGAGCAACCAGCACAATGAGACAGTTGACCATATCATCTCTGGCTGCCCAGTCCTTGCCAAATCTGAATATATATATATAGACATGTCCAAGTAAGTATTTATATCCACTGGGTAATATGCCAACACTACAACATATACACTCGCAATAAATGGTATAAACATGTGCCAAACAAGGTATATGACTACGACCAGACCACAATCATCTGGGATATGCCTTTTCAATCAGTCAAACAAATAAAATCTAATTGCCCAGACATAATAATCAAGGAATGAAAACCAAAAAAAAAACGCCTATTATAGATATTGCAGTCCCTTCTGACCGAAAAACAATTGGAGAACTTGTCAAGGTACAAATACCTCGAAATTGAAGTATTCAGGATGTGGGTCATGAAGGTGAAAACAATACCAGTAATATTTGGAGAACTGGGTATGATAATAAAAAAAACATATGAACAAAAACGTAGACGCTATAGATAGACAACCAATACTACACACTATCCTAAAAATAACCCTGCTGGGAACAGCCCACATCTTACGTAAGACACTACCAATTCAATAATACAACCCAAGCAAAACAATCTACAAACACAAGACACACTCTATATAGTAAATATCCAATAACTTAAACAACCACCACAACAAGCAATACACGCACAAGAAACAATACAAACACTAATACAAAAAATGTTGCAACCAGATGTTTTTTTCAACTGGCGTCTTCAGGATTGGATAAGGTCTCATCGTCAGATTATTAAGACCCATGAAAACAAAAGACTGTAACCAGACCCCATAACAAAACAAACTGACGCGATACAATACCGGGAAGGCTTTGCACTCCCCTAACAACAAAAGAGCACACATAATACAACACACACACACCAGCAACATGGAGGTGTAGCAGGTGATGCAGTAGAAATCTGCCTGAAACTACCAAAATTTGAACAATAATAATAATAAAAATAATAATAATAATAATAGTAATAATAATATTAATAATAATAATAATAATAATAATAATAATAATAATAATAACGAAAGAAAATTATAAAGACTTGCTCATTGAAATTGATAAAATATGGCATCTCAAGGCGATTACAATACCTGTGATCGTAGGAGCACTATGAATGATCAAGAAAGGAACTGAGAATTATTTGAGAATGTTTACGACATGTTACCACACCCATGGATTCTAGAAACACTTAACATATGTGGAGTAGCTGGGAACGTGCGTGCATTGATAAAGAACAGTATGCCTAGTTGGAAAACACGTCTTTCCTACAACATCCAGCACTTAGCCGAGGTACCGATCAAAAGAGGTATTTTCCAGGGAGATTCTTCTTCCCATTTGTTAATTGTTATAGACTTGATCCCATTTTCTGTAGATCTAGGCAAAGTCAACGCGCATTACGAGCTGAGGGAGAATGGACCTCGTCTCAACTAAACTGTTCGAAAGGCTGAGCCTGATATGGAGGGACTGTTTGAGACTGTAAAGATGTGTAGCAGGAATATAGGAATGGAGTTCGGGATCTCAAAGTGTGCGTTGCTCAATCTGAAACGAGGGAAAAGAACAGAATGTAGGGACATAGAATTACGGAGAGCGAATGGGAGATCCGGATGATGTTATGTACAAATAACTTGGGATCCTGGAGATGGACGATATCTTGCAGAGATAAATGAAAGACAGGGTCACCACTACATATTTGAAGCGCCTCAAACTTCTTCTGAAGTCAAAATTCAATACAAGTAACCTTGTAACTCCTAGCAAAATATGGGCTGTTGCTGTAGTACGCTATAGTGCAACCATTCTGAAATGGACACGAGCGGAGATTGACCAATTCGATCGCACTACCTGAAAGACAATGACAATGTGTGGTGCTCTCCACACTAAGGCGAAGTTACGCAGGCTGTACATGAAGAGGTGTAACGGAGGACGTGGCCTGATTATCGTACGGTAGTGCATCGACAGTGAAAGAAGAAGCATGGCGGAATATTTGGTAAAGAGAGAACATGACCTATTATAGTATGCTGCTAATGTAGAAGAAGCTACCAACAATGGATTTGAGAATGGTCATGAATTCCATTCAGGGATAATCAGCGAGAGAGGAGCAACACTACACCGCATGGAATTACATGGTCAGTTCCACCGTAAAACTAACACTTAAAAGACCAGGAAGCATCATGGTAGCTGTTCAGAAAAGGTGACCTAAAAAGGACGATTGAAAGCCTATTCATCGCTGCACAGGACCAGGTATTGAATACCAACTCAGTAAAAAGAAATATTTACTACACAAGTACAACTAAACTCTGAAGAACGTGTAGAAAAAAGGTCGAAAGTCGAAAGCGTGACTTACATTGTTTGTGCTTGTGAAAGTCTTGCAAAGAAGGAGTACACGCTCAGTCGCGACAAGCTGGCCCAAAACCTGCACTGGCTACCATGCAGGATATATGGATTTGAGGTAACGGGCGCTTGGTACCAACACATCGCAACAGATATGGACGAAAACGGGAAGGTGCTAGAGCACCAAAGACCAGATATAGTAACTTTTGGGAGAGAAAAGCATGCCTAATAATCTGGAATGCCGGTATCCGTTGATCAGGAGCGGGTCATAACAGAATGTTATCATGAAAGAAAGAGAAAAGTTCGACAAAAATGGAGACCTCAACATTGAGATCGCCAAGATGTGGCAGCTGCGAGAGTCAAGCTTACATGTTGTCCTTGTCTTCGTAGCATTGGCTTCAATACCATTGAACCTGAAGAAGCATCTGGACACGTTAGAAATACCCTACAATATTGATGTATTGCAAAAAATGGTGTTACTTAGAACTGCACGCATACTACGTAATGTACTGTCTGTCTGAAGTCCTTGTTGTGACTAGACTGGCAGTATAACCTCTCCCTACCTCCGTACACATAATATGATCTACAACATCACAATATTGGGTACTGTGTGACATATTCATAATAATAATAATCCTTTCTATACTGGGAACAAGGCCTGAAATTTTCGGGAATGGGGATAGTCGATTCAATGGACCCCAGTATTCAACTGGTACTTATTTTATCAACCCCGAAAGGATGAAAGGCAAAAACGACCCCGGCGGCATTAAAATTCAGAGCGTAAAGTCGGAAGAAATGCCGCTAAGCATTTTTCCCAGCGGGCTAACGATTCTGCCAGCTCGCCGCCTTCTTTTTCTAAATAATAATAATCCTTTCTATAGTTTCTGATTTAGGCACAAGGCCAGTCATATCGGGACTGGGGTTTAGTCGATTACATCGTCCCCAATGTTAAACGGGTACGTATTTTATCCACCCTGGAAGGATGAAAAGCAAAGTTGAACCCAGCGCCATTTGAACTCAGAACGTACAGACGGACTATATGCCAATAACCATTTTTCCCTCCCACTGATCCCTTGACTGCCTGCTGTGTGTATTCATAAGTCCCGCACGCGCCAGTGCTGGAGATTGTTTGACAAGTGAAGACTGTTGGGTACTAATGAGTGTATGTTTAATGTAAGCATTATGTGAATGTCGACGTCAGAGCAGCTGATGAGATCCACCCATGCCGATTAGTAGCGTACCGCTCGCTGATGTTCGGGAAATCATGAGTTTAAGCCAACAACCATGAAAAAGAAATATAAAACCTCACAAAATATGAACTAAATTATCAATAGTGTAGGCATATAGACATAATAAATTCAAGTTAAAAAAGTTTTATTAAATCTTATTTTTCTGTCAGCAAAGTGACGGGTTCTGTACAAGTAATAGTAAAGCCCGTAGGGCAGACCATCCACACCAGGCGATTTGCCCGCCGTGCAGCCCATCCTCGCTTCCCGTATTTCAGCGGCTGTTATCGGCATTTTGCAACACTCTGTGCCCCTTTCCAAGAGTCGCGGCACGCCGTCGAAGTAGGCACTGAAGCTCATCTTACGTTCCAGGCGGCCACTCGTCCCAAACAGTTGGGCGAAGTGCTGCTGAAATACCATCCTGCCCCTACCACTCGAGCGGCTTTCGTTCCCTCTTATCTTAGAGCATGCGCCTTAGCTCTGACAATGCAACCTTCGTGTTTAGCGTTGAAGAATTGGTCGAGGGCCAATCTCACCATCAGCACGTCGGTTACAATGCCTTTCCTAAGTGTCTCTTCTAAGTTTATGACTACGTTCCTTTCTATTTTATTACTTTCTGTCACTAATGTCTTACTGAACCTAACTGATTATACTCTAATTGCCCTTTTCAGGGCAAACCACCATTTGTTGTTGACGATTGCAAGCTCTTCCGGTGGTACTAAAGTCATTTACAAGGTCAAATTGTTCTGTATCGTCCACAGTACCTAATTCTTTAATCCGGTCAGTGTAAGCTGCGCACGCCGGGAGTGACGCGTTCAGCTTCCAGTAAGCGGATCCCTGCCTTCTAAGCCTATCTAGGTCGACCATACAAATCACAAATTTGTGGTCTGTATAGCCGACCAGTTTGAAAAGTGGACAACTTATGCTATCCTAATCTACTGATCTGCAGAATACCCTGTCTAGATACGACTTGGATGACCCGATGCGATTCGTCCAAGTCCACATTGGCAGATCCGGGAAATCCAGTCGGTACCTGTCAGACAGTTGGAAATGTCTATCCGCTAGGCCATACAATCCAAACGTGGCTCTAAGACGGCGTTCCAATCACCCACTAACAGTAAAGGTCGCGACGTTCCCAGGAAAACCTCCAGACGTCTGAAAATGTCCGGCTGTCCTGCTCATGTCGGAACATAAACAGCCACAAGTCTGAGAGCACTCCCGTCACTACTGTTCAAGCTCAGGACCACCAATTTACCTTCTGGATCCAGGAAGATGGTCCTTATGTTGATGGCCAGACCTTTCCGGAACAACACCGCAGTTCCATCTCCCATTCTCAGTTGACATGGAGATAGATCTCGTATCCACCGAAAATGGGCAGGTAAGCTTGTCGGTCGGAAAGTCTGGTTTCACTAAGGCCACTACATCGACGCTTAGTGACCTGAGGTAGTTGAGTAGATGGCCCTGCTTCCAAGGCGCCCCCAGGCCACGTGCATTTATGCTGCCTATCTTAAGTATGGCCATGCTAGAAAAAGGATTAAATGCGGAAAAGTTGCTTACGGTGAGGTGATTTTGCTGGTGAGGTGAGGATGGTTTTCCGTCCCCATGGTTAGGTGTGGATGCTTCCAAGAGCTGTTCAGCGTACAACCTTTTATTAATGTCTTTCCTGAAAGCCCCACTCTTTCAGGACAATTGGTTTTTAGGGTTGTGTACGTCTGTTGTGATGTTTGGATGACTTTTATGTTTGTTAGTGTGTTGTTTGTTGGTGTGAGGAAATTGGTGTGTATGATATCTGTATGGTTACATGTGTGCTCCATCAGTTCTGTGTTGTTCGTGTTTATTGCTGTGTAATTTATTATGTTTGAGTGTTGCTGCTGTTGGGGTGTGTGGTCTGCGAGTTGTGTTTGTGAATTAGGTTGTGCTTGTGATGGTGGTGTCTGTAAGAGGGGTGGTGGTGATGTTAGTGATGGGGATGATGTTGTTGACGGCATTGGTGTGGCTGCTGTTGGGGGAGGTGTTTGTGTTTTTGTTTTCGAAAGTGTTTCTCCACTCTTGCCATATCTGCCAGTTTTTTTATGTTGATGTCAGTCCGTTCTTATTTCTTTTCTTTTTTTATTGGATCTACCGACCATTTGCCATTTAGGCTGTTCGTCATCCGCCTCTGCGCAGCAGGACATGTCTGACTGGTCGGAATAGGGCAGGGGCAAATATTGAGGGGCTAGTTGGTTTTGTTCTGTGGATATGGCTGTTGTTTTTGGGGGTTCTGTTGCTGCTGCTGTTGCTTCCACTGTTGTGGTTTTTGTTGTTGTTGCTGCTGTCGCTGTTGTCGGTGCTGCTGTGATTGGTGTTGTTGCTACTGTTGCTGTTGGTTTTCCAGCTTTTGTGGTCACCTTCTTCTGCTGGCGCTTTTGCTCTTGTTGTTGTTGTGTTGGAGGTGTCTGTAGCAGTGCAGTTTTCTCTTTGGGTTGCCTGGGGCAGAAGGCCTTTAAGTGGCTTGTTTTGCCACAAATGTGGCATCTCAGCCTTTAGCCCTCTACTGCTACAAACTGTTAGAATCCTCCAGGGAGCTGGATAATGCCTGGAATCTCTTGTGCTGTTGCGAAATTTGCAAGTAACAAGAGTTCCATCCCTATACCCAAACAATTTTCCTTCTTTAATTTCAAGGCCTGTATTATTTTTATTTTTTCTTCTAAGCCGTATAACACGGTTGCTGCCAGCAGGGAGATGTACACTTCTGGTGGCACCCCGCCACCTTCACCTTGATAACCTCAGTTTTTAGATCAGTTTTGGCATTTTCTCTGGCCAGTTCTTCGGTTAGGAACCTAACCTCCACTGAGCCAAATGCTTTGCCCGGGCGACATAAGATTTTCGACCTGGGCCAGCGTAGCTCTTTGTAATTTTTTGCCTTCCATCGGTATATCACAATGCATTTTTTGTCCTCTCTAGCACCTTTTCTGGTGTGTTGAGGTGGATAATCCTGCAACTCCTGTTTAGGTGGATTTTGGCTCTAGCCAACTCCACCTCCTCTGTTGGGCGACACATGGAAGTGAAACCGCTCTGCGTTGATTTAGAAAAAGCTGAGATAAATGTAGTTTTTCTTATTTTTTCGCTGTCCGCAGGTGGTTTTTGTCGGCAAACATTTTTTCTTTTTCGTTGTCGTTGTTGTTGCTTTGGTTGGCTTTTGTAATGGTGGTGGTGCTGCTGTTTTCCTCCGTTCCCTCCTTTATGCTTTTGTTGGTATTGGTGGTGATGTTATTGTTGTTGTGGCCGTATCAAGACGTGGATGTTTGTGCTCCGTAAGTTGGAATTTTCTTTTGAAATTGTTGCTGTTTATTTTTGGTTGTTGAATTTGTCAGCCACTGGTTGTTTACCAGGAGCGCTTTTGTTGTGGAGTTCCCCCTTTTATGGGCGAATGTTGGGCTTATAACCCTTTTTCAAAATGTTATTGCTTTTCGTTGAGAGGAGGAAGATGGCTTCTTCTCTCGAGGGGAGTACCAGTGGCGTTTCTGACGGCCAGTACAGAAGGATTTCCCCCTATGATAAAGACCAGTAGCAGTGGAACCACTATTAACAGCCCCAACACCAGCACCAGTGACAGCACAGAAAATACAAAGCAAAAGCAAGCAAACGCTTCCAACGCCACCACCGCAATGAACAGTATAAACAGCGAAGAGAGTTCAAAAGGCAAAACGAACACACACGGTTTCGCTGCAGAAGCGAAACCAACAAAGGAAAGGTTAAATATTTCATTGGACGACATAAAAAAATTCAAGGGGCTATTGGTGAGACAGGGCAACAATGTCTCACTAAAAACCCCAGAAGAAATAATTAAGAGCACCAGCCGGAAAACAATAGTATATAAGTGCATAAACAGAAAGAAAAAAACGGACTGGAACGTGCAACGCGACAACTGGAATTGATTCTCAAACCAATATGGGGAAACAAAACCTATGTAACATGTGGAAAACGGTTCGGCACTGTAGAAGTGCGTTTTTCCAGAGGAAGAAGCAATACAGCATTCCACAGTGCCACTAAATTTAGAAGATCTCCTGCTCCGATATATTTTGGTCGGCGCGTTACACAAATCAAAATTGGGGAGGTGCTCCCTGAAATGAATATATGCTGTGTGGTGGAGGCTGTCTTCTTAGATATAGAGGACACCGCCATATTACTCGAAGTGCACAAGTTGCACCAAATTGGTCGGGTCAGGGAATGGAGCTTCTTGTTCAAATTGAACAAGAGGCAATAAATTCCATACCCGACTCCATTAACCTACCCGATAGCAAAAGACTTCACGTTGGTGTGGAAGGCAGGAGACCGAAGTGCTACTTCAGTGGAAGTGACCAGCACCTCAAGGTCGACTGCCCCAAATACAAGGTGCGTCGGCTACTGCTGGCAACACCCCCAACGCAACAACAACAGCAGCAGCAGCAGAACCAAGTAATCACTACATCACTAACAGCATCAACAACACCACCAGCAACAGCGAGGCCACCTCCACCCGTCGGCGGGACACCAACAACAACAAAGACACCAACCGAAGAACCACCACCACAAGCTCCAGTAACATCACCACCACCAATAATACCACCGCCATCAGCAGTACCAGCACAACAAATGAACCCCAACAAGACTTAGAGCCAGAAAAGTCCCCCTTCCCGACCCAAACAACTCGAACTGCTCCCCTCCCTCACACTAAAAAAGACTAAAGACACTAGAAAAATCAGGAGGCACAAAGAGCCCGAACGGCCCAACAACAGCAACACACACACACAACAAACAACAACCACAACAACAACAACAACTCGACTAGCGCTACCACTTCCAACACCAACAGAAACAACAGTACATACAGACGCCACAAACACCAGCAAACTCACAGCCATTGACACAAACTACATGCAACTCATGACATACTTAAGAGACAACACAGACATCACATTAGCAGACTTTTTTCCAAAGCATTACACACCACCAAACCACATACAAATTTTAAAAATTACACAACACATATACAACACCACAAAAATCAATATTTCAAATGCTGTTGGGTCTCTTTCAAAAACATATAGCAAAAGACTTTATAAAACCCTCATGGAAACACCCACACCAAGAACCAAGGGAGCCATCATACCAGACAACAGTGGTAAGTAGAGTTCTTCACCGTCATAAATATTTATTTTTAGCATGGCGATCCTCAGAACAGGTTGCATAAACATCAGGGGTTTCGGTTCGCCTTGAAAACAAGGTCACCTTTTAAATGAGCTGAGATCCCTTAGTGTAGACGTAGCAGCCATTATTGAATCTAGACTATCCAACCCATGGGACCTCGTCACCCTTTTCGGTGGATACGGGATGTTTCTATCTCCGTGTCAGCCGTTGGTGGTACTGTGGTTCATTTTCGGAAAGGTCTGAAGTTGAGAATAAATACAGTCTTCCTGGATCCGGAAGGTACGTTGGTGGTCCTGGATGTGAGCAGCCATGATGGCAGTGCTTTCAGACTGGTGGCTGCCTATGACCCTACAGGGGCAAAGCGGCCGGAGTACTTCAAGCGTCTGGAGGTTTTGCTAGGAACGTTTCGAACTTTAGTGTAAGTAGGGGACTGGAACGCTATCTTAAATGAACGTTTTGATTACGTGGGAGTATCTGATAGCAGAAGGGAGTGCAGAAGCCTCAAAAACCTGTTCAGACATGTTCAACTGTCTGACAGGTACCGAATAGATAACCTGAATGTGCCAATGTGGACTTGGAAAAATCGCCTAGGATCATCTAGATCATACCTAGATAGGGTATTCTGTAGGCCAGAGGATAAGGATAGTATAGCTTGTCCACAATTTCATATACTCGGCTATACAGACCACAAACTTGTGATCTGTGTACGGTCGACTTAGATGGGCTTCATAGACTGGCAGCCGAACACATCGTTACCTGCGTGTCAATTTACAGAGACCGGATTAACGTTTTAGTTTAGCAGGTTTAGCAGGGCATTAGCGGTAGAAAGAAATAGAATAGAGAGAGACTTGGTTATAAGGTTAAACAAAGCGCTTAGAATAGGCATCGCAACGGATGTATTAATAGCGTGGTTAGCCCTCGACCAGTTTTTCGACGTCAAACACGAAGGTTGAATTGTCAGAGCCAGGGTATGTTCACTAAGAAGGGAGGGAACGAAAGCCGCTCGATGGGCCCGCGTGGCGGAAGGGTAACATTGCAGTAAAGCCACCATTCGGTCTTTGGAAGTCAAGAACGGGTGCAAGGTTTTCGAACCGAAGCAGATGTGTATGGCCTTTCAGCAACACTTTGCTCGACTGTTCGGGACGAGTGGCGGGACGGATAACAGGGCGGACTTCGGTTCCTACCTGGACGGCCTGCCCCAACTCTCGGCGAGCGAGGTGGAGTGCTGTGAAGGGCCGATAAAAGCCGCGGAAATACAAGAGCTCACTGCCCTCCGTCAGGCGGGCAATGCGGTCGGTGGTAGTTCTACTCTAGCGTTTTATAGAGGGTTACTGGAAGAAAAGTGCGATGACGTTCTCGCGGAAACACTGGGCGTCAACGAAGATCCACTGACAAGTCTGGTCCGGAGGACTTTCGGGCCAGCACCTATGGATAATTTCCAGAAAAACCTCGCCTGGCAGTGCTACCGAGTGGCGTTGCCTGTTCGGGATAAACTTTACAGACATAGAAGTGCAGTCAGCCGAGTCAACCCAAGGTGCGCGCAGAGCGATGAAACCGTTTTGCACGCCCTTGTCTAGTGCCCGAGTATTGCTGACCTTTGGGTTTATGTCTGGGTTTATGACCTTTGGGTTTATACCTACTATCGCGTGTAGGACGTATGCGGCTACCAGCTGAATCCATAGTGAAGATTGCCCCGCCGCCCTCCTTTGGCTGGGAGAAGCAGGCAGTGTTTATTTCTGTGGGCTGTAACAAAAGAGGTCGTATGGTGGACGCGCTTGGAAGGGCTAAAGACAGACACTTTCCTCTGTGGCCAAGCCCTCGTCAACTTCTTCAGGTTTCACTTCAGGTTTCACAAAGACCTCAAAGCGCCTCCCCTATTGTGAGTTTTAATTTGTTCATTTTTTATTGTTATGTATTGTTTCCACGATGGAAAACCTTTTGTCCCGTATTGATTTGTTTCTTCATGTCTGTGTCATGTCATTTAATGTTGTTTTATTTGGTCCTTGTGGTTAATAAAAGAATGGGATGTGCAACACGGTTCCGTGGACAAACAATAATAATAATAATAATAATAATAATAATAATAATAATAATAAACTGAAAAACAACTTGATATATGTACCTGCAAGCTATATATGTGTGTGTATATAAATATCGGACAATTGAAAACCTATCTGCGAGCCGGACAACTGAAGAGTAGCTTGATATATATATATACATAGATATATATCAACTAGCTATATGGAGATAAATTATATACATGAGTATACGGACCATATATGTGTGTGTATATATAAATGTATATATGTGTGGGTGTGTATAAGTAACTGCAAGCCGGAGAACTGAATATCTATCTGCAGGCCGGACAACTGAGAAATTGCTTGATATATATATGTATCTACAAGGTATGTGGAAATTTTGTATATATGTGTACGTCTACGGATGTATATATGTAGACGTATATACATATATATATATATATATGTATATGTATATGTGAGTGTATAAATATCTGCAAGCCGGACAACTGAATATCTATCTGCAAACCGGACAATTGGAAAATAGCTTGATATATATATGTATCTACAAGGTATACGCAGATTTTATATATATGTGTACATCTGCGGAAGTATATATATGGATGTATATATATGTGTGTGTGTTTATAAATATCTGCAAACCGGACAACTGAATGTCTACCTGCAAACCAGACAACTGGAAAGTAACTTGATATGGACCGATATATGTGTGTGTATATATATGTGAATATATATATATATATATGTGTATATATATATATGTATAGATATCTGCAAACCGGACAACTGAATATCTACCTGCAAACCGGACAACTGGAAAATAAAAAAGAAAAAATAACCTGATATAGACTGATATATGTGTGTGTATATATATATGGATATATATATATATATATGTATAGATATCTGCAAGCCGGACAACTGAATATCTGCCTGAAAGCCGGACAACCGAAAAGTGACTTGATAGACTGATATATGTGTGTGTATATATATGTGAATATATGTATATATATATATATGTATATATGTGTATATATATATATATATATATATAACTTGATGTAGACTGATATATATATATGTATCTACAAGGTGTATGGAAATGTTTTTATATATATGTGGGCATCTAAGGGCTATATATGTATGCTTATATATGTATGTATTCTTTCTTGCTGGTATTCTTCCTTTGTTGTCCTTTTTGTTCTCCGTGTTTTATCGCAAAAACAATACATTTCCTTCTAAGGCATAAACAATAATTTTTAGTAACTTAAGATTTTAACACCATAATATGTGGACATCTACGGTCTATATAAGTATGCTTATATAAGTATATATTCCTTCTTCCTTGTATTCTTTCTTCCTTGTCCTTTTTTCCTCCGTGTTTTATCGCAAAAACAATACATTTCCTTCTAAGGCATAAACAATAATTTTAGTAACTTAAGACTTTAACACCATAATATAAAAAAACAAACACCCCCCCCCAAAAAAAAAACCTTAAAACTTTAACACTATAATATAATATAAAACAGACAAGCAACCAAAAACAAAAAAAAAATAGCATAACTTCAACTTGTGTTCTTCCACTACTACTGCTGCTACTGCCACTTTACTTTAACCGAGGGTGTCTGAATCTATTTATAGACATACTTGAACCTTTAATGACCCATGAGCCAGTTCGTTCGTGCGCCACACCTAGTCACCCAGAGGGATGAGGGGTAGGGTCGACCTCGGTGGAAGATGACGAAGATGATGAGGATGATGATGGTGGCGGTGGTGGTGGTGGTGGTGGTGGTGATGATGATGGCGGTGGTGCTGTTGTTCTTGTTGTTGGTGGTGGTGGTTGTGAATTTTGTTGTACCTGTTATTGTTGTTGTTGTTGTTGTTGCTGGTGGAGACGGTGGTGATGGGGATGCTGGTGGTGGTGGTTTTGGTGGTGGGGATTGTGGTCGTGGTGCTGTTGATGTTGGTGGTGGCGGTGTTTGTTGATGTTGTTGTTGTTGTTGTCGATGGTGATGGTTCTGATTGTGGTGGTGGTGCTGTTGTTGGTGATGGTGGCGGTGTATTGTTGTTGTTGTCGATGGTGATTGTGGTGATTGAGGTGGCGGTGCTTTGTTGATGTTGTTGTTGTTGTCGATGGTGATGGTGCTGTTGTTGGTGGTGGTGGCGGTGTTTTGTTGTTGTTGTCGGTGGTGATGGTGGTGATTGAGGTGGCGGTGCTTTGTTGTTGTTATTGTCGGTGGTGGTGATGGTGATGAATTTTGTTCTTCCTATTATTATTATTGTTGTTGTTGTTGTTGTTGTTATTGTTGTTGTCTCTTTTTATTCGCATTATTATTGTTGACGTTATTGTTCCTGTCACCCTTTGCTGCTGTTACCGATTTTTGTTTTATTATCGTCGCTTTTCTTTCATCTCTTATTATACGGTGAGAGTCGAGGTTTGTGTTAGTGGCAGAGAGGTTAGTGGACGCCGTTCTATTAGTTTTATTGTTGTTCTTATTGTTTCTCAGTTCGAGGTTTTATGTGTTGTTATTGCAAATTCTGTTTAATGTGGTGGTGGTCGTGGTGGTGGCGGTGGTGGCGGTGGTGGCGGTATTGGTGGCGGTGGTGGTGGTGGTGTTTTCTGATGTATTGTTGCTCTCGATGCAACTTTCGTTTTGCAGTTGTTTGTTGTAACTGTTGCTTGTTTCTAGGACTTGCCAGTAGTAGTAGTAGTAGTAGTAGTAGTAGTAGTAGTAGTAGTAGTAATAGTAGTATTAGCAGGACGGTGGGGTTCCTCGATTATCCCTAGAGGTTCTCCTGTATCAGGAGGACCACATCACTATCATCCCCCCCGTTTTTTTTCTTTTTTTTTTGTTTTTCACCCGATTGTATACTATGT
>JAOPUL010003388.1:104004462-104018344 GCA_027564515.1 Octopus rubescens
CTCATACAAGGGTTTGGTCAGCCAGTTGGGGTGGGGTGTGGGTTGGGTTGGGTGTTTCTTAAATGTCCACCCGTCGTCATTTCCACTCTTCTAACTCACAAACCTTCGTCTTGTTTTTTTTCTCTTCCTCTTCCTCTTCTTCTTCTTTTCTGCAGACACTGTCTTTATTCTCTGTTTCTCCCTCATCATGCTGTCCGTCGACCTCTGCAGCCCTCACGTCAAGAACAAGATGTCGAAACGCGAGTTCATTCGAAACACCCGGCGGGCGGCCCACGAGATCCAGGACGACCTCGCCGGTCACCTCTACGACAATATTTACCTCGTCGGACACGTCGCCATCGCTCAGAAAGCCATCACAGAAGACCATGCTCACAGTTACCGCATCATCTCATGAGGAACACTGTATATACACTCACTATTTCAATAACAGACAAACACTACACACGTGTGTCTCTCTCTGTGTGTGTGTCGGTGGTTTTATATATATATGTGTGTGTGTGAGTGTATGTGTATTGTTATGTATGTATGTATATATCAAACTTACGTGTGTGTGTGTGTATAGTTATACATTAAATATGTATATGTGTGTATATATATATATATGTATGTATATATATCAAACTTACGTGTGTGTGTGTGTATAGTTATACATTAAATATGTATATGTCTGTGTGTGTGTATATATATATGTATGTATATATAAAATTGTGTGATGTATATATATATGCATTGTAAATGTGTGTGTGCATGTGTGTATATGTGTATATATATATATATATATACACACACTTGAATTCTGTCTCTTTCTGTTGTTTCTCTTTCACTCCCACCTTCAATCTCTCTCATACATACATACATACATACATATACATATATACATATATATATATATATGTATATATCTTTTTATAACTATTTCTTAAAACAACTTTAGCCATCACATGACCAGTGTGACCACTACCACCACCACTACTACTACTACCACTGCTGCCACACCATTCCACTCCCTCCCCCCCTCCCAAACACATGACCACCACTCCTGCTGTCGTCACTTCTTTAATTTTGATACCACAAACCCCATAATTGCTCCCACCACCACTCTTGTCGTGTGTTGAATCACCGCCGCCGCCACAGCTACCACCACTGTTCTGACTACTACCACCGCCACCATCGCTACTCCTGCCATTCCATCACCACCACCACCACAGCTATGGTGTAGAGTGGGGGGGCGGGGCTACTTCAAGGTTCCGAAATTTACCTCAAGCTCTAGTGACACATTAAACATAGGCGATGTGATGATGTGGTGGCTGTCATGCAGTAACTAAGTCAGTGTGGAAAATGAACTCCATCTCACCTCACCTCACCTCACCATGCCCCACAGTCGCAAATATACAGTGAAGACGTCACATTGGATTTGATCTCAGAACATTGCAGCATTTGTGATGTGAGCTGCTTTCGTTTGTATTATTGTGTGTGCGTATATATATATATGCACGTACACACACACACACATATATATACAGTCCATACATATGGGTGTGTGTATATATATATATATATATATATATATATAATGGACTCTCCCGTCGTCTTCGACGTATAAACGTTTTGCACATTTAGTTTGATTATAGTGGAGAGGGCTTGTGCAGCACCCACCCCATTTTTTGGCAAAGTAGACTTATTAGGAATGGTGCACTGAGTGCCACGAAGCCAAAGTCTATATTACCTCAGGCTCTGCAGAGCAAGGGAGCCAGGCTCACTGATGGGAAAGGAGCCTTCCTTGAGATAGGTGTATATATATATGTGTGTGTGTGTGTATATATATATGTGTGTATATATATATAGGTATGTGTATATATATATATGTATTTGTGTATATATATATGTATTTGTGTATATATATATGTATGTATATATGTATGTGTATATATATATGTATGTGTGTATATGCATATATGTGTGTGTATATATGTATATACATATATGTGTGCATGTATATATATATGTATGTGTGTATGTATATATGTATGTGTGTATGTATATATATATATATACACATAGATATGTATGTATGCATATATATACACACACATAAATATGTATGTATATATATATATATACACACATAGATATGTATATATATACATACATATGTATACATATATACATACATATATATGTATATATATATATATACATACATACGTGTGTATGTATATATACATTATTATATCTATAAAATGCATATATGTATATGTGTGTCTCCAAATATATATAGACAGATGACAAAGAGGTGATTGTAATCTTGTGAAACCCCTGTTGAAAAATCTCTTGGTTATGACCAATCTGTTATGATAGGGAAACTGGTTAAACATAAAAAAAAACACTCTTCAATATTGTTCTAAATTTTATTTTATAATAATAGTATGTAGTCAATGATGTGTCATTGTTTAGGATATGATGCTCATTTGAACACACATATAGGAAAAGAGACCTGTTTTTTTTTTCACTCAGTGACATTTTCTGTTTGCATATCACTGTAGCATGGCATCTAATGATGGCTTTTTGACCTTCTTTGTACTTTGTAAGCATATATAAAAATATAATTTGCTAGATCCCTTCAATTGTTTTTTTACCCCTAGAGCCCTAGGACTCAAAAGGTTGGTTACCCAGTTTCCAAGGCATACAAGTGATCGATATCACAACATTCCCCCTGAATTGGACACCAGTCTCTTGCAATGTTCAAAGCCGCAGTTTTGAGTGGATGGGGCAAGTTGATTACATTGACACTAGTACTTGACTGATACTTTGTCTTTCATCTCTTTGAGGTCAATAAGATAAAGTTGACCCTGGCGGAATTTGGACTCGACTGTAAAAAGCCAGGGTAAAGGCCACTAAGCATTTTGTCTGAGCTAAGCTCCCTCTAATAAACATGTCATTGTTTCAGTTAAATTATTGCTACACATGATATGTATGTAATTGCAAGATAAAGCATATTTAAATATTAAATAATTTCAATTTTAAAAAAAAAAAGATAAAAATAGCAGTATTATGTAATCTCTTTTAAACCATTTGATGGACTGTTAGCATTGGCTGAAATACACTGTTATTCTAATTTTGGGTAATGTTGGAAAATCTTATTTGGAACTAAGTTAAATCTCTAGGAAATATCTAAATGATTTAATCAATTCCTGAAAGCATCATCAATACTGATTTTTTTTTTTTATCTATTCCAAATAAATTTATCAATAATTTACTCTAAATTTTGAAAGTGTATATATCCGTGTCAACATTGCCTTTTGAGGTTTTGGTTATGTTTCAATGCCAGCATGGAAAGCGGATGTTAAAGGAGGAGGATGATAGTATCTCCATTTTAGCATTCCATTTCTAAAGGTTGTGTAATAATATAATTTTAATTTAAAATGTTTTATTGTTTATAGTATTATTCAATTGTGAGTTATTTGTTCAGTTCTTGTTATAACATTTCAGCTGCTATATAAAATCAATCATTATGTTCAATGGAATGGTAATAATATAATCAATATGATATGGATGGATGAGAAACTTGTAGGGTTGGTTTTAAAAAAAAAAATTTTTTACATCATCGTCATTTAATGTCCACTTGCATGGGTCGGATGGAATTTATTGAGGCAGATTTTCTACAGCCGGATGCCTTTCCTGTTGCTGTCCATCACTTGTTTGCTAACAGGTTTACATGAAAGATTAGAAAATGGACACCGCTAGCGTGATGGTGACACTCACAACTATCACACGATATTACGGCAAGGAGACAGTAGTACACACACACATCCATGATGGGCTTCTTTCAGTTTGTATCCCAAATCTATTCAGAAAGTTTCGTTTGGCCCAGAAACACTTGAACAAGATGCCATGCAGTGGGACTAAAAGCAAAACTATGTGGTTGGGAGGCAAACTTACCACACAGCCATGCCTATGCATTCAATGGAGTGATAAAATAATATATAGGTGGACGGGAAACTTGTAAGGTTTTTTTTTGTTTTTTATGCTTGAAAATTAAATGGTAAGGTATAAACATATTTTTAAAAATGTTTAAAATAATCACTTGTTTGACATAGTTTGCCTTCTTTTCAGTGAGAATTTGAGAATGTTTTCATTATTACTATAATTAAAAGGTGATTGATTGATATAGTGTTAGGCTAAATATCTTACAATATTTGGTTTCAATTCTGTGTTCTGAATTCAAGTCTTGCCACAGTTGACTTCGCATTTCATATCTCTGAAGTAAATAAAATAAGTACCAGCTGCTTTTCTCCTTTCCTCTCCTATAAATGCATGGACTTGTGCCAAAATCAGAAATTCTTGATTATTATTATTATTTTTATTAATAGTAAGGTGGCAAGCTGGCAGAGTTGTTAGCATATTGGATAAAATGCTTAGCAGCATTTCTTCTGAGGTCAACTTTGCCTTTAATCCTTTTGGGGGGTTAAAATAAAGTACCAGTCAAGTACTGGAGTTGGTGTAATCAACTAATCCCCTCTCCCAAAATTGCTGGCTTTGTGCCCAAATTTGAAATTATTATTAAGACGGCAAGCTAGCAGATAAAATGCGTAGTGGCTTTCGTTCCAAAACATGTTCTGAGTTCAAATTCTCCTAAGGTTGACTTTGCCTTTCATCCTTCCATTATCACTATTATGGCCGGGTTCCAACCCGGACCACAGCAACAAAGTCCACCCACCACACCTCGGCCCAACATCACTGCCTCGAGATCCTGGACACATTCCAGGCCAGTGTCTGCAATCAAGTTGTCTATGTAAGTTTGACAACGTTTTCCTCTTCTTACATCACCATGAAGTGTTTGCCACAAGACTAATTTGGATGCTTCCAGTACAGGGTGGCGCACGCAGTGACCAGATAGACACAGTCCTCTTTGCCTGATCTTCTCGCTAACTTTTGGCCAATAAAATAAGTACCAGTAAAATATTGGGGTTGATGTAATCAACTAAACCCCACCCCCAAAATTTCAGGCCTTGTGCCTATTGTAAAAAATGATTATTGGTGATGGTGGTAGTAGTAGTAGTAGTAGTACAAATAATAGCGGTTTTGTCGCACTTTGCAGTAAGCAGAGCATAGACATATAACATCGGAAAATGGATGAAAAGTAGCAAAAATAAGACAATGTGTTATCAGATCTTGTACACACTGAGGGACAGAAATATTAAGTAAATTTGTGAATGCTAAAGACCCAAATAATTTTGGCTGTAGTAGAAGTCATCACAAGCTACAAATCAAGACATAGAAAACTTCTTAGGAGATCTTAAAATGTGGAGCTTACTATAGAAGATTGCCCTGCGAAGCACAACCAGTGCAATACATAAAGTACAGGTTGCAGTCATCATCATTTAACGTTTTCTATGTTGTCATGGGTTGGGCTGTTCAACGGAGCTGGCAAGCCAGAGGACTGCCCCAAGATCCAGTGTCTGCTTTGGCATGGTTTCTACATCTGGATGCCCTTCCTAATGTCAACTACTTTACATAGCATACTGGGTGCTTTTTACATAGTGCCAGCAGCAGTGGGGGTCACCAAGTAACTTGCAAGACAATACCATTTAGTCAAAACTAAAACACCAATGCAATACATGAGGGTTGTTCTTTACTTTTGGAATATTATAACATCTCCACTAAGACAGCAATCAGTGATAAACTAGAAAAAATGATAATAGATTTACACATAAATTTTCTCAATTACAAGATTAGTCAACTGATTAACTTTTGAGTACTACTAGTTCTGTTAGGCAAAATGGCATGTATCATTGTCAGGCATCTTTTATTTCCTTGTGAAATAAGGTAACAATTTTTGGAATCTGGTGTACATAATTGAGGCAGTATTAAATTAAAATAGACATCTATGCATCATGCTCAACTTATATACACGGTTTGACAGACAAGATACTATGGTTTTTGTCAGAGATAAAGTCTCTGATAGATGTGCTGTGTTAAAAAACAATATTGCAGGCATGACTATAGTTAAGAAGCTCGCTTTGCAAACCACATGGTTTTAGTCTCACTGCACAGCACCTTGAGCAAGTGTATTATACTATAGCCCTGGACTAACCAATGCCTTGTAAGTGAATTTAGTAACCAGAAACTGTGTGGAAGCAAATACTAGACTAAAAAAAAGAAATATAAGTTCTGGTGTCAATATGTTTGACAAAAATAACTTGATGGCAGTTCTCCAACATAGCTGCTGTCCAGTGGCTGAAACAAGTAAAAGATAAGATATATTGGAAGGAGGCATTCTTGCTAGCTGTTACTGGGATGATTTTTCATCTCCCTCTAATATATAGTTTTTTTTAATGCATCATGTTTTTAAGAGGTTTTATCTCTGATAAAAACTGCAGTTTCTTGCATGTCAGCATGTTAAATATGGTACATAGATAGCTGTTTGAAGTTTTGAAATATTTCCTTTGTAATGATTGTGATAGTAACGGAAAACAAAAGGAATCTCTTTGATGTGTTATGTTTTGAATGATGTCGGCATTGTACCAAGAATTTAATTTGACAAGCTTTTAATGAAATGGGTCATGTTGACATTCTTGATTTTGTAATAGTATTTGCTTTTCGGCATTAGCTCTTTAAGCCTTTCATCCCATGATATTTCATATAAATTAAAACTGAAATAATCTCGGCTTAACCCTTCTGATAGCAATCTGCCTGAGACCACTCTTAGTTCTGTTATGCAAACTTCCTGTTTTAAATATGATCTAAATTAAAATTTCATGTTAAATTATGTTCCAAACAAAGCTTAATAACAGCAACATTATTTTATACTATATTTTTCATTATTTTCAAAATTAATTGAAATAGTGTTTTGCAACAGAAATATGGTAACAAAAGGGTTAAATGGTTTTAAGACTTCTTGACTTGATAAGATTCAGTTCTGTATTATCTTGTGTATAATTATGTCACTACCTGTAGTATTAGAGTTTATTTGTATTCTTTAGTTTCCTTTGAATGATATAGAAAAGTAACATGAATATGAGAAAAATGAATTATTTTAATCATTTATTGATTTTTATCCTTCTTAGAGAATATAATTAAACATATGAAATGATAGTGGTTTTACTGTAGATATAACAAAAACCTTGGAAAAGTAGAACACTGATTTTAGTATATGTTTATTAGTTTTTTTGCTTTTATGTGCTGAATAAAAACCCAACCTGAGTAGACTTTTAACCTCTCATCTTATATGTACCATTTAAAATATCAAGGTTAATTCAGTGATTGTATCCCACCACATTTCAGTATGATGTTATCTGTGTAATAAAAATAGATATTTATGGTTGGAAGAAATTATATAATGTTCCATCCCATATTGACACAATCTTTAAACAAAAACATTTAATAGCTCTTATTTGATATTTTTTTTTTTTTTGCCCCTGAAATTATTTAGAATACCATAAATTCATTGTGTAATATATTGCTTACATAGGATATATGCAGACATGGCTTTGTGGTTGAGAAGTCTGCTTCATAACCTCGTGGATTCAGGTTCAATCCCACTGCATGGCACCTTGGGCATGGTTTCTTCTACCAGAGCCTTGTGAGTGGATTTGGTTGATTGATACTGAAAGAAGCTAATCCTATATATATATATATATATGTGTGTGTGTGTGTGTATGTATGCACGTGCGCTCGCACACACATGTATGTCCCTTGTGTTTGCTGGTGTCATTGGCTTGCAGTGCACCACAAAATGTTATCGTATCTTCCTGACATGTCTTGACATGTTGCATGATCTTTATAAACAAAAGACTCCATAAATGGTGTTGTTTGTTTCCAGTCCTCCACATAAAACATGCCTGGGCTGTTAGATGTTCAGAAGACTGGGAGATTATTACCTTACCTGGGAACAAGTGATGGTTGGTGGCAGGAAGAACATCATATCCTTTGGCTAATAATCAAATGCCTTGTTTTCAAAGATGTGGTCTTTTTGTGAACCAGTGTCTTATCTGCACACCTATTATTACTAATTTACTATCTTCTTTCTTGCGTTTGTCTCGCATCATATCGCTGGGTCCGCTGATGTTATTTACTAATTTACTATGTAGCCATATAAATTGTGTAGATCATCACTATAAGTACTTTCTTCGGCCTCATTTGCTTTTCGTATCTAGAAGTTTCATATTCATATCTCTTTTCAATAATTGTCTTGGGTTACATAACATGGAAATAATGTTGCAAACCACATTGGTGGGAGAGCTAATTGTTGTAATCTTTTTTCCTATTGGCACTTTAGCCAAGTGCCTTCTACAATAGCTCCAGGCTGCCCAAAGCCCTGTAAGTGGATAGTCGTGTGTGTATGTATGTATATATATATATATATATATATTCACACACGCACATATATGTATATATATATATATATATATTCACACACACACACATATATATGTATGTATATATATATATATTCACACACACACATATGTATATATATAATATATATATATATATACATACATATGTGTGTGTCCGTCCATGGCTTCTCATCCAGACATCACATGCTAGTTGTAAACAAACACTACTTTCATACATGCAGTGTGGTTCATTTGAAATCTTCTATCTAGGGAAAGTATTTGATTAGAAACACATGAGGGTTGGTGACAGAAAGATCATCTACCTCAACAAATTTCGTCTGACCCATGCACGCATGGAAAAGTGGACATTAAAATAATGATGAGGATGATGTTGTTAGTGGGGCTTACAAAAGAGGGGGGATTATTTTTTCTTTGATATGAAATTGGAGTTCACCCAAAGAAATGGCTTATGATTAAACAGCATTTGTGAGTGGTGTAGTTAAATATTTATATATTTGTATAGGTACAAGCATGGCTCTGTGCTTAAGAAGTTTGCTTCTCAACCATATGGTTTCAGGTTTCGGTTTCAATGTGCAGTGCCTTAAGCAAGTGTCTTCTACTATGGCTCTGGACCAGCCATAGTCTTGTGAGTGGATAAACAGAAACTAAAAGAAGTCCATTATATGTATGTATGTGTGTGTGTGTGTGTATGTATGTATATATATATATTATATGTGTGTGTGTGTCTGTTTGTCTCCTTGTCTTGACATTGTGTGACAGTTGTAAATAAGTGGCACTGTCATACAAGCAGTACCATTCATTTCCAGTATTCTGCAAGAATATGTCTGGTGATGTCTGGAAATATCTTGCTTGCAAACAGGTGAATGTTGGTGATAGGAACAGTCTCTGGCTATAGAAAATGTGCCTCAAACTTTTCTGACCCATGCAAGTTTTGAAAAGTGGATGTTAAAACGATGGTAGTAATGTTTGCTTTTCTTTCTTTTAGTTTATTATTAGGAAGCAACACACTGGTGCTGCGAGATGTGGTTGGTTGCATTAGAGATTGTGATTCATAAATAACATTAACTTGGTGAATAGTTTAACATGCTCACTTTCCTGCCCCTATACACACACCATCACCTTAGAATTGCCTTCTTTTAAAAGCTGTTATATAGCAATAGTGCTTTGTTCAATCTGGAATTTAGTACTTGCCAAATGATCTTATCTGGGTCCTGTTAACTGGTTGTCTCATCCCCTGATGCCAAGGTGAATACTATGGTTGGATGAATACAGTAATGCAGATGGATTGCTTGCAAAATTATTTAGATAAGATTTATTTCGAAGAAATTTTAATGAGTTTTCTTCTGGTGTATGTTTTGTTTTATTTATTTTTACCATTTGTAGAATTGTTGACATTCCTTATGATAAGATAGAGATCTTAATGCTTCCATCCATAACCATTTACTGGATATTGTTTGACAACAAATCACACCAACTCAGGCATGTCATTGTTTTAAAAGTGATGTTGGTTTCAATAGTCCATGATGTGATATAAGTATATTTATAATCATCATCATCATTGTTCAATGTCTGCTTTTTCTATGCTTACATTGGTCAAATAGAATTTGTTGAGGCAGATTTTCAATAACCAGATGCCCTTCCTATCACCAACCCTCACCCATTTCCAAATAAGGTGATATTACCCCATGGAACACTGAAAACCAACAACATTGCTTGTATGACAAGGATGCTCATTTACAATGTCATCGCATGATGTCAAGCAACAGGCTTCTTTCAGTTTCTACTTACTAAATCCCCTCACAAGGCTTTAGTTGGCCTAGAGGTATAGTCAAAGACACTTGCCCAATGTGCCATGCAATGGGACTGACCCTAAGATCACATGGTTGGTAAGCAAGCTTCTTAGCTACACCAGTGCCTTGATATCTTTAGCATCTTTATTTTTTAGGTCCATTGTTTTGTAATAAATATTTCAGTAAAAGTTAATTTTCTTCCAAATTTAATTCTATGAACATGTGTATTTTGTTGTGATGATATTGTTAGACTTCATGAATCATTTCTTTGTTCAGTTCACAATAAACCTCTATTGTCTACACTACTCTTCTCTAGTAGGTATTGCTAAACAATAGACAGTTTCCAAAGTGGAGTTTGATTTGTCTCACGTTTTTTTTTTCTTTTCTTTTTTTTTTGCCTAGCTCAATTCAATAGTTGGTGCTTATTGATATGACTCAAAAAGGTTTTTCTTTCTTTCTCCACTGAAAAACGTTCAAGACATTAACAAGTTCACTGTTCATTTCATAAGAATAGGTAATTTGTATTGGAATAATGTAATGTTATTTCACATGCAAAGCAGATTGACTGTGATCTAATAGTTATGAATCATCAAATTTGTTGTGTGATATGGCATTTTTTCTTTTTTCAAAAGTTAACTAGTTTCATATTGAAATTGTATTGCTCAGCAGGTTAAGGAGAGGTGAATCCTATTGAACAATTGAACTTGATCCTTATTCCAAGCTACTGAAAGGACTGAAGTTTTCAGAAAGATTAAATATATATGGTTATGCTTCTGTATGCATATTAATTGAATATAGAATTAATTATTACTGGAGGTATAGGAAACTGTTGTTAGTAACAAAGCTGTTGTATGTTTGATACTGGCCTGGCTCTTTGATTAAGAAGTGTGCTTCTCAACCACATGATGTTGGACTCAGTCCTGCAGCACAGCACCTTGGGCAAATGCCTTGTAAGTGAATTTGGTGTGCATGTGTGTGTCTGTATGAATGGAAAACTCTCTTGCTTGAAAAATAGATATGGGCTAACAACAGGACAGTCATCTGGCTGTAAAACCCTCTTCAGTAATATGTATTCATCTAACCCATGCTAGTATGGAAATGCAGAAAATTTGTATCTAAGAAAAAATCTTATATTTAACTTATATCCTACAGATTAAAGAAAATCGAATTGGAGTTAAACTGTAACTTCATCAAGTTTTCAACTCAATCTATATTTCCCTGGTACTACACAATTCAATGTACAATATATACACTTGTAAAAATAATACAACCAGCTATTACTTGTGAACAAGTATGGCTTGGTAACATGTATCACGCTTTCACTAATAGTTCTAGGTGCCTTTGTTATCATGATCAGAAATAGACATACTCTTGACCTTCCAGTCATTGACCCAGATGTATAACTAGTGCTTGAATGGTAGTCATTACAGCTGAGTAGACTGGACCAGTGTGAAATGAAGTTCCTTGCTTAAGGACACCATATGCAATCTGGTGCAAGGATTGAATCCACAATTCTATCTATGATCATGAACCAAACTTCTAAGCCATGCACCTTGAAATACACTTGTAAAACTGAGGAATCGGTTTTGTCAAATAAGTGACAGACAGGCTTGAGAAAAGAGATATAAGTAAAAAGAATTTTAATGGTGAAACTTGAAGCAGATAAACCTATAAATAAAAGCATGTAGATTATTGGGTTAAATCCCTCTGATGGAAAAAAAAGTTGAAGGGTGCTTGTGGGGCTTGAATCCACATAAGAATTTTTAGAAACTTCAAATGAGAGGAAGTAAATTATTTGTTTTAACAGTGAAGCTTGAAGTAGAAAAGGCTGCACATAATAGCATGTAGAATATTGGGTTTAAAAAAAACCTTGGATAGAAAAGAATCAAAGGTTGCTCATGGGGCTTGAACCTACATATTCTGTGAATATGACATGTGCTAACCATTATACCAAAGTAACATGCAAACTTTCTCCATCTTAGAAGTGAAAACTGTAATATAATAACCTAATAAATACTTTTGTTAATAGCCTATTTGAATAATTATCTAATACAACAGATTGATACAATATTTTATTGTCCTACAGGAGAAAAAGTAGTAGAAATCTACTTCACTGAACATATGTAACTAGCAATCTGTTTGTGTACTTTTGGTAAAATTAGACAACCAAGTTCCAATTTTTGACTTGTAGATTATTGCTTCAACAATGAGGCAGTTTGTTTTTGAGATTTTTTCATAGGCACAAGCATGATTGTAAAAGCCACTTGGTTTCAGGTTCAGTCCCACTGCATGCACCTTGGGTAATTGTGTCTTCTACTATAGTCCCTGGCCATTCTATGCCTTGTAAGTGAATTTGGAAGACAGAAATTTTGAGGAAGCCTGTTGTGTGTGTGTTTTTGTGTTTGTTAATCCCTACTGCTTGACAACCGGTGTTGGTTTGTTTACATTTCCATAACTTTGCGATTTGGCAAAAGTGACTGATAGAATAAGTACCAGGCTTTAAAAATAAGTACTGGGGTTGATTCATTTGACTAAACTTTTTAAGGCAGTGCCTCAGCATGGCCATAGTCCAATAACTGACACAAGTAAAAGATAAAGATATTTTCCAGTAAAGCAAGAATTATGTTATTGTTGCAGCCTGCAGCTTCTCGACTTTCTTTTATTCATCAAGTTATAATTGTCTATTCAATCATTTTTTCTTTATGTTGATCATAGCTTTTTTGTTTGACATTTGTTCTGATTTTATCAAAGATTTCTACACAAATGTAGTTTTCCATGCCAATTACAAAAATAACAAATGTTATGGAAAAATAGTTTTTAACCCTTCTGTTACCAATTCCTTTTGAAATACATTGCCTTTGTTTCATTTAATTTTGAAAAATAACAAAGAATTAAGTCAAAATAATCTTGCCATTATTTAGCTGGTGTTTTGGAACATAAATTAACATGAAATTTTGATGTTTTAATTTAGAATCACTTTAACTCTTTTGTTAAAATACACTTTGTTTCAATTAATTCTGAAAATAATGAAGAATTTAGTAAAATATCTATGTCATTAATAGGCTGGTGTTTAGAACATAAATTAACATGAAACTTGATAGGTTTAAATTTAAAACACTTTAAAACAAAGAACCTGGGGCAATCTCAAATGGGTTGGCATCAAAAGGGTCAAACATAGAAATTTTTTGTAATTTTAGCCAATTAAATTTATCCATTCTTGACAGCCCATCCAGCAGATAATCACAATTGCTATAGCAACCTATTGAAACTATCATGGGGTTAGGGTTTAGGGTGACAAAACCAAAAACAAATAACACTTTGAATGGAATTTATTTATCTGATTGGCTAAAATATTTTTTAAAGTTCAATTTTGAATGGTTTGTAATTTGTTTATTATTAGATTTTCGAAAAAAAATGGTTTTGATTTTTGTAATTGTCCAGTAAAACTACATCTGTGTAGAATTTTTCAGTAAAATAAGACCAAGTGGGTCATGCACAAAAGATCCTATGTCCTTATAGTGTTATTGACCTATTACTGTTGTATCTAATAGGGATTTGATGTGATAAGAAATATTTCACTAAATTACTTGGTATACATTTCAATAAGAGAGTTTACCTTCTTCAAGTGTAAAGATGAGTAGTTGAGATATATATATATGTGCCGGTGATACACTCTCTGAAGTGGTTGGCGTTAGGAAGGGCATCCAGCTGTAGAAACCAAGCCAAAAATAG
>JAOPUL010003388.1:104018444-104042593 GCA_027564515.1 Octopus rubescens
TGTTTGTTTATTTATATTGTTTTGAATTAATCATGTATTATCTCATAGCTTTGAGATTTCAATGAAGTGATTGTTTACTTGTAGAATGGACATTGTAGGGTTGAGGTGAGAGGCCAGATCTGGCCAGTTTCAACATAAAACAGGTTAAATATTTTGGCCGAATATGGCCGGTTTGAATGCTAAAGGGTTAAGGGGTGTGTTGTAATATTGCCCCTCAATGAATTGTGAGGTTACCATTGAACTAAATCCATGAACAGGTTTTAATTAAAAACTTTGTGTCACAACCTTTTATTCCAATGCAATAGATATCGTTTAAGGTTTAAGTTGATCATAATAATCATAATTTATTTCAATTTAGGTCTTATTCTATCCATAGTTATTCATTGATTTACTAAGTTAGGGTTTTTGATACAAAGGGATGCAACAATACCAGTTTACACCAGACACAGCAGAATTGGACCTGGAATCATGTTTGGGAACCATACAATCATCATTTTAATTTCCTCTTTCCCATATTTTGGCAGATTTTCTATAGCTGGATGCCCTTCCTTGTTACCAGCCCTCATCTGTAAATGACTCAATGAAATACCATCCAGCAGTAATTCAAAAGAGTGAACACATGGAGAGAGAGAAAGAGAGAGAGAGAGATACCTGTGTCTTGTAACGATTGATACATTCCTGAGCCTCGGCTGAAATCTCAATATTGTCAGCGCCATAAATCTTTTGTGCAATTATCCTGATTTTATCTTCAATTGACAACTGAAAGAGAAGAAACAAGATAAATGACAGTATTTCATAACCTCTGAACTGTGGCAATGTGGAGGAGTGGGTGTCATGGAAAGCTTGTGAGTTAATCATCATCATCATTTAACGTCCATCCTTCATACTGGCAAGGGTTGGATGGTTTGACAGGAGCTGGCAATGCTAGGGGGCCGCATTAGGTTACATTGTCTGGTTTGGCAATGTTTCTACGGCTGGATGCCCTTTCTAATGTCAACCACTTTACACCGTGTACTGAGTGCTTTTTATGTGGCACCAGCACCAACAGGGTCACCTAACTATCCTCTCTATATAGGACTTTTGAAACCTATTCATAACAAGGTTCCATCAGAACATCTCATCTCCTCACATTCTCCTTCAAACCAATGAAGGAGCCTGTGTATATATAATTACTCACCTAGCTAGAAATAACAGTCAAATCTCCCTTATATTACATCCCACCATCTTAAAATAAAGCAAAGAGGATGCATTATAATATATGTTTCTATATAGTTTGTCTGAAAATAAAACAGGATGGTCACCGCTGGAAAACTTTTGATCCAATGTCTACTCAATCAGGGATGACTCAGGGCTAAACAACAGCAATTGCAACATTGTCCCTTAAATCTCTTATCTATGTTCCAGTCTGTTATATGAATGGTGTCATTCATTCTGAGTTTTCTGTGAAAACATGTCCACAAGCATGGCTGTGTGGTTAAGAAGTTTGCTTTGTAACCGTGCAGTTCTGAGTTCAATCTCACTGTGTGGAACCTGGGGCAAGTGTCTTCCACTACAGCATTGAGTTGATAAAGGTTTTGTGAGTAGAAGTGTTTGTGTATGTGTTTGTGCCGGTGACATGTTAAAAATACCCGTGCCGGTGACACGTTAAAGGCACCTGGTACACTCTCTGGAGTGGTTGGCGTTAGGAAGGGCATCCAGTCGTAGAAACCAAGCTAAAAATAGACTGGAGTCTGGTGCAGATCCCCAGCTTGCCAGTTTCCAGTCAAACCGTCTAACCCTTGCCAGCATGGAAAACAGACAGACTGCAGGCATGCTGGGGCACCACCTTGAAGCATTCTAGTCAAATGAATCTACCTCAGTACTTTTTTTTTAAGCCTGATACTTTTTCTATCAGTCTCTTTTGTCAAACTACTAAATTATGGGGACGTAAACACACCAATACCAGTAGTCAAGCAGTGGTAGGGCAAAAAGACATGTATGTGTGTGTGTGTGTATATATTGGTGTTAGGAATGGCATCCAGCCATAGAAACCATGCCAAAACTGACAATGGAGCCTGGCATAACCCTCTAGCTTTCCAGCTCTTGTCAAACTGTCCAGCCCATGTTGGCATGGAAAACGGATGTTAAATGATTATATATATGTATGACAGGCTTTTTACAGTTTCTGCTTACCAAATCTACTCAGAAGGCATTGGCCCAAGGTACCATTCTAAGTGACTTGGTCTGAGACCATGTGTTGAAACTGAAGCAACATGATAGAGGAGTCATTTCTTAACACATGGTAGAATTGTGTTAGTGATCAAGTCACAGCTGTGTAATGGTAATTTTGACACTGCATAAAAATAATTAAAATGAATTTAACAGCTCTTCCACAATTGTGTGGTTAAGAAGATTGCTTCCCAACCACATGGTTTCAGGTTCAGTCCCACTGTGTAGCCTCATGGGCAAGTGTCTTTTACTATAACCCCAGGCTGACCAAAGTCTTGTGAGTACATTTAGTAGGCAGAAACTGAACGAATTCTCAAAATGATGAGGATAATATATATATATATGTATCAATGTGTATGTATATGTTTATGTCTCCTTGCCTTGACATTGCATGGTAGTTGTAAATGATCATCACTGTCATATAAGCAGTCTCATTCATTTCCAATATTCTGTGAGAACATGCCTAGTCATGGAGAAATAAGTTTGGTAGATGGAAACTCAAAAGAAGTCTGTCATACATGTGTATTGTGTGTGTGTGTATTTATCTCCCACAATTATACAAAAGTTGACATTTCTTTAAAAAATATTACCTTGTTCAGAAAGTGAATGTTACCATCAGGAAGAGTATCTGCATTAGTGAATTTCATTGGATTAATGCAAGCATGGAAAAATAAACACATACACCCACTTTTGTTCACATATGAAAGATTTTCTTTAGACTAAATGCCCTTCCTCTCACAAACCCTCATCGGTTTCCAAGTAAGGTAGTGTTCCCCCATAGCTGGACATTTTCAGGGAAGATTAGAAATGAATTACATTGCTTATATGACAGTGACATTCATTTACAACTGTCATGCAATGTCAAGACAAAGAGACACACATATAAGCACAACAAGCTTCCTTCAATTTCCATATACCTACCTAATCCATTCACAAGACTTCGGTTAGCCTGGGCTGTAGAAAAAGACACTTGTCTTAGGTGCCACATGGTGGAACTGAACCCGAAACAATATAGTTGGGAAACAAACTTCTTAACCACACAGCCACACCTGTATACCTATATAATCACACATGAATATATTTCCTCAACTGACAAAGGTGTGTTCTGTTATTGTACCATACATCTTATTGTTTCTATAGAAACTAACTACCTCGTCCATATTTTCTTTGTAGTTCTCTATTGCACTTTGTCTGATTAGGTCTTCTGCTACTATATAAGTGAAAGAAATCTTAGAATTTGCAGACAGACACATACACACACACTCTTGTTCACTCACTCTCTCTCATGACCCAGAAATGGTTAACATTCTTTAGAAATATAATAATGGAATGTTGCCAGATGTAAAGCTAATATGGTAACTGTTTTTCATTGGGGTTTTTTTTTTCTTCTTCACCAGCATTTCTTGATGTAACTTAAAATTTATATCTTGTCTTCTCTAGACTCTCACATATACATACTCTTTCTCATTCATGTACACACACACACACACACATTTATACAATCACACTCACTGAGCAGAGACCTTTTCTACAAAATAACTGATTTATTTTTTTGTATAACCTGGATATCACCTCAAAATGACTACTGAAATTTTCAGTTATGGATGTAATTATGTACTTCATTTTGTTCCTGCACTGACAGCAGTTGTACATAGTAGTGAGTCAGTGAGGTGACTTATAATACTTTACAAAATCATTGATTGCTATCATTTGTTTCTTTGATATCACTCACTTGCAGTTCTGGAGTAGTGATTCATACTTTCTCCAGTGAATAGGAGCTGATCACATCACCAGAACTAAACAATAACAAACACTACACAGCTAATTTAACAATCCACTTCAAACTCCTTTTTTTGTGTTTTCTCTTACTTGCTAGGGTATATTGGGTAGAAGTTGATAAGTCACTGAATAAAGACAAACAGCTTTACTACTTGGCAAATACAGTTCATTTCTTAATGTTTAGTAATTGACTGATTATATTCTTTTATTTCTTCAGCTTTAATCTTTAATCTAAAACAGCTGTGGCCTCATTCTTTCCTGGCAGTTAAAAAAAATGGAGAATATTAGAAGTTTTACATTTTTATAAATGATTTATGTAATTATTATCCTTTAATGAATATAGCTGTAAATTCTAGACCAGATTGGGAAATCTAAGAGGAACTGGAAGATGTGTTGTAGAATCTTATAGCTCTATATGTAGAATTTTCATTAACCCATTTCATCCTGTCTGGCACAGCCCCTGATTCTTTGATACAAACAACTTCTGGTTTAAATTGATCATATTTAAATTTAAAACTTCTTTATATCATAATTTTATGTAAGAACTCTGTTATGTTCCAAAGTACTAGGTGTAGAAATATGATTTTGAATTGAGAACATTGGAAATATGGTTATGAGTTAAGGTCACCTCTTCAAATCTTCCAGTGTCAAATAATTTGATTTTGTTTTGTTTTTTATTTCAAGAAAATTAAATGTCTTGTTGCACGTCTTTGACTTTTCCATCATTGGTCAACTGTATTGCAGAAACAATAACTTCATTTCTTATGTCCAATTTCTTCACTTAACTTCTCAAAGAGCACCTTTCATGGTTGATAGGTCATATGCACACTCAACATAATATAATACCTGCAGTCAAGCAATATTAAGGCGGAAGTGTCTACCATTGTTGTGCACTTGCATCTTTGTCCTGCCTCCTCAGTACTTCATAATCTTTGATTCCTGTTCATATATCTATGCTGTAAAAGCAGCAAGTTAGGTGTTGTCTAATGGCACACAAAATAATGATTAGCAATGTTAAATCCTCAAGATGAATCTTGGAAACCTTTGAATTTTACTTCATATTTCATTCAGTCAAATGAAATTGTTTGATTAATACAATTTCTTTAAATTGTCTGCCTTTATTCTGTTATAAATAAGTACCATTTGAGCACTGGGGTCAATGTAATCGTCTTACCCTCTCCTTTCAGACTTGCTGGCCTTTTGCCAAAATTAGAAAGAAATAACATTATTATCGTAGTCATTTCCCCATGTTGGCATGAGTTAGACAGGTCATACAGTAACTTATCATTTGTTTCAATCCTTCATCATGTGGTACAACAGCAACAGAGAATCAGTATCAGTTATCTTTGCCAGTATATTATGTATTAGGATCCCTTCCCCCAAATGGTGTTTCTCTCTGCTGTATATACCCTTCCAGTCATCAACCATTTTACATTATGACATGGTTAGATAAACACTTGCACTTTCTTTGATGTATAGATTACATATTTGTATCCTGACCAAGAGGTTGTATATCTGAGTAAGCCACAACTCTTGGCAGAATTCAATTTCTTTTTAAGCATTGGTAAACTGGCAGACATAGAGGACCAAATTAAATATTTTAGCTGTACTTAATGTCATCATTTTACATACTGATTTGACATTGTCAGGGTCAGATTTGCTTATGATAAAATAAATTCTACTGATGTACTGGAGTTGAATTAAATTCCAGAAAATAATGTAATTTCATTTGATTAAAGCAATTCTTTACAGTAACAGTGATAGTACACTGCTGATCAAAACAGTCTGCCATTGTAACTTAACAAGTCAAACTAATTTACTTTACACTATTAAATTTTTTTATTCTAAATTCAAATTCTTCTGAGATCAGTCTTAACCTTGACCTTTCATTCCTCCAGACTTATTATGGACCAATAATAAACTATCAATTTTTCTCACTTAATAACCACCTTTCCTATAAAAGTTGTTCTTGTATCCTATGGAACTATTTGTATTTGCCCCTAGGAAAAGCCCATTGCTCCGCTTTCTTCTGTCATTGTGGTTAGCATTTTTCATTTCTGCTTCAGTTTAGTGTTAGTTTGAAGGTAGGCCATCCTATTGTAAAATACATGATTGAATGATAAACATTTTTTAAAGTTTGAATCCAGTTTCTATTTTAGCTGCTGTACAAAAATTTAAGTAGTGTAGAAAAACTGATGAAGCCTTTCCAGATTTCAGTGCCCTATATACCTGGTGCCTGTCTTAAGTTTCTATAGAATTAAGCAGGTGTGTCTGGGTGCAAGCACTTATTAACCCTGTTCATACCAATCTGTCTGTGATACAAACTTCCTGTTTTAAAGTGATCTAAATTAGAACCTTCCATCAAAATTTCATGTTAATTTATATTTCAAACACCAGCTTAATATTGACAAAGTTATTTTGCTAAATTCTTCATTATTTTCCCAAATTAACTGAAATAAAAGCTGTGTATTTTAACTTGAATATGTTAACAAAAGGGATAAACTCCGATAATACTTCTTAAAAAAGCAGTAACAATGGAGAATGCAGCCATGAGGGGAAACTAGAGAATCGTGATTGCTACCACTTAACTCTGCTGCACCTAACTTATACCCCATAAGTAAGGAAGTTATTGAATGGGTGGTATTTTATCATCACACACATCCATGATACCACAACAATGACCATTTCTGAAAACTGTTTAAAAGATCCTCCTGCACATGAAAATGATTATAGTGAATGAAGCATGCATCAAAACTGCTATTCATGTTTTTACCACCTGATCCAGGAATTGAAACCATGATCTTATAATTGTGAGTGCAACACTCTAACCACTAGTCACACACTTTCACCAAAAAAAAATCAGTGCTTTAACTAATCAAATTCATTTCAATATGTTACACGCAAGGGGGTATATGTGTTTTTATATATGATGCAGGACTGTTGCAATAATTATTCTTTCATTGAAAAAATTGAACTCAGCACTGCTAGATAACAAAATATTTATCAATTTTACAGTGCATTTGTTGCCTGCAGTAATGGATCATGCCACCCACAGTGCTTACTTAGATGACCTACATGGAATTAAGGATACAGGGCAATACAACATTAAAGTTAGATACTAAACTGATCATCACATATTGGTTGCTATTAAATTATAAGGATTAATCTGATTGGCAAATGGCTATCTGAATCATCATCATTATCATTTCCGTTTAACGTCCATGTTTGCATGGGTCAGATGGAATTTATTGAAGCAGCTTTTTATGGCAGGATGCCCTTCCTGTTGACAACCCTCAGTGGTCAGCTTAGTGCTATGATAGAAGACACTTGCCCAAAGTCCCACACAGTGTGACTGAACCCATGACCACATGGTTGTGAATGAAGCCAGGTTTTCAACCATGCCTGCACTTTATCTGAATGTTTAACCTTTTGATACCAACCTGCCTGGTTCTATGATACAAACTTTCTGTTTAAAGTGATCTAAACTAAAACCTTCCATCAAAATTTCATGTTAATTTGTTCCAGACACCAGCCCAATAATGAGTTATTTTATTAACTACTTTATCTTTCATTATTTTCAAAATTAATTAAAGCAAAGACTGATATACAATTACAAAAGGGTTAAATGATTGCATCTTAGTGATTTTGTGAATTAGTTCTTTAATGTTCTTGCATCTTATGAGAAGAAATCATTTCATGGGCTTTTTAAATTACCAGTTATATACTTTAGCATAACTTCACAAAATGTCATTCCATATTTTTTTTTAAATTGACAATTGCAGTTCATTATTGATTAGTGAACTAATAGTCACGTTTCAAAACAAAGATTACTATTTTGTTACTTTATTATTTTATTGGGTACATGGTAACTTTGGAAGCCTTTCGTGTGTGTGTGTGTATATATATATATCTATCATCCTTTAACTGCTATTTTCCTTGCTGGCATAGGGTATGTATATGTGGATATCTGTATTTGCTCCCCCCCACTGTCGCTTGACAACAGGTGTTGACTTGTTTACATCCCCAACATTTACCAGTTCAGCAAAAGTCTGTTAGAATAAGTACTGGAGTCAATTCATTTGACTAAACTCTTCAAGGTAATGCCCCAGCATGGCAACATTCTAATGGCTGAAACAAAAGATAAAAGATTTATTTAGTCTAGTTTTTCACCTGTGTAAGGTTGTTCTTAGACTTTGTGAAGGGTTTTGATATTGAAAACAAATCTAAGCACTTTGCTTTTGATAAACTTTCATTAGTTGTTATTTTACATCTATTTTTCCATACAAGCCTGGGTAGAATGAATTTTGAAAACTGAACTTATGTAAATGCTGAAATAATTTGTTTTAAAATTGCATGCCTTTCCTACTACTAACCGCTTAATTATGAAGTAGAGGTGCATCATATTATCTAGGCAAGCAGAGTAAGTGGGTTTAGAAAATAATGTTAAATTTGTAACCTCTTAGTTAATAGTCCCACATTGTAAGCTCACAGTCTTTGTGTTTCTGATTTGTTGACATATTTGTTTCTGCTATTTTAAAATATACTATTACATATAATATTTCAATTCTTCTATTCTATCAATCATTCCTCTCAAGTGGCAATACCTTAGTGTAGTCGAACCAGAGAGATGCCTGGCCTTTTTCTACTCTCTCCTGCTAATTGAATATATCGTGACCAATTTTACTTAGTGATGGGGAGAGCAAACAGTCTTTTACTTGTTTAATAGTCAAAGGTTCAATGTTTCTTTTGATTGGTAATTATTTGTAATTATTGTCTTGTTTTTTGTACTCAAGTGATTATGAATATTCTGAATCTGGATAAACCTCTAAGATACCGACCAGCTTAATGGTCAGAGTGTCACTTATGTTTGGTGCCATGCTGTAGGTTCAAGTGAAAATTGTTTCAGGGTTACTTATTTCAACATGATAATAGATTTACATTAACTTAATGTTTGGGGTCCTTCTCAAATAGAAATTTTCCCATCTAAGTGAATCTTAACACCCTGGAGCTTGGGATAAGCTTCAGTGTACCATAATGCTTTCATTAACAAAACTGAATAAAAAATATTATATTTTAAAATAACATATTCTTGGCACCTACGCTAAATATTTTGAAGCAGGTCTTATTTTTTGATAAACTATATTTTACAGATTTTTTTCTCAGTCAAATATTACATTTGTCAAACTCCACTTTGTTTTCCCCTAAGCTTTTTCAGCCTGTCCTTTCTTTCATTTTACTATTGTTAATTTATTTGGATTTTTATGTTTGGTAGATTTACCTGAACTTAATGGTGATATGTTATTGGATTAGTAGTTGATTCTGAATCTACTACAAATTACTCATCCATCTAGAAAGAACTTGTAATTGTACATGCATTATGACTCTTAACTCATTTAGAAAGAAAGCATAAGACTTTGGTTGCTAGACTTGCATACATTTTATTAAGACATATGGGATATATATAGTTGGTAATTAATTATATTGATGCATCAAGTAACCTCCAAACCCTCTAAAATACATCTGATTTTTAAGATTTTTAAAAAATTTTATTGTAAAAGGCTGTTGTGTTTCATCAATAAAAGGCAGAGTTGATTCTATTCAAGTTTCAAACTCAGACATTTACTTCTTGTTAACTGTTCTCTGATAGTTACTGAAATAGCCTCTTTCATTTATATTGCTATTTATTAATCACATAGAAATAACGAATCTTTTAGTTGATTAGCAGCTTATGTGACAGTTATTAATCACTTAGACTCTGTCTTGATATTAATGTTGCAGTTTGTGCTCATTAACTCTTTAAGATGTGCTAAGTTAAATAGTACTAATTAATTTAGAGGTGTTAATCTCCAGGAATTTAAGACTTAAAATAGTAGCAGTGAAGTATGGTGCATGGTGTGACAATATTTATGTGATTCCTACCATCATTTACTATGTTTTTATTATTTCTGATTCTTATATCAGTGTTAGTTATTAATTGGCTTCCTTGCTTCTTGGTGCCTTCCTCTAACTCACGCATGCTGACAATTATTTCCTCCCTGAACAAACAGCCAGACCCCAACCCCCAACTCCGAACCCAGTCAGCCAGGGTTGTTATTTAGTTTTCTTTGGAGGATGAGTCACCTTCATCAGGCTGGGAATTTCAAATTAAAGACAAAAGTTGACTGAGATGTAGTCTAGCAGAAATGAGAAATGAAAGAGAAGAAACAAATAATATTTTACGTGTCTGAGTGAAAGAATATGTCTGCTGCTTCACCACAACACTTCTTAATTGTTATGTATTTAAGAAGAGGAGTGTGTTACTACATAGCACCATTTAATTGTTTCTTCTATATTAGAGAGTGTATAACCAACACCATTATTATTAAATTGTGTGGAAGGGGTGGTATATGAGGGAAGAATACTAGAGCCATACATCACTTGTCTTAATTGCATTGTTTCCAAGATGGGTTTTGTTCTGAGTTTTTTTGCTTTATTTTATTTTATATTAAAATTCTATTCAAAAAATGATTGGCCAGGAATATGAATATAAGGGCTGGCAATAATCATACTTAGACTTCTTTATTCACCCTTAAAACCAATATATAATTTGCATGATGATTTTATTGTTTATAAGCTATGACTAAGCAATCTTAATAGGTTTTTATTTTCTCTATTTCTGTCAGCTTTTTATGCTATTTAAAAATAAATTTATTTTCTATATCTTATGATTTGACTTGACCATCATCATCATTACTATTATCATTCTTCACATAGTTTATTGCTGAATTTTCAAAATCCATGAGCAAATTTCCCTCCAAGCTGTGCAAGATGACATTGCATATGCCAACTTTGAGGCAGTGCACAATCCTGTGTCCTACATAAGTTCCTGACATCATGCTTGAATGCCACCATGAGGTTATAGAAAAATTGCAGTGACAGGTTATTCTGTTTGACGAAAATAGTGACCTGCAAATTTCAGCTATCTTTGTCTGACTGGCAGAGCCATGTAGTGATTTGTTTGATCATCATTTAACATCCAATTTCCATGCTGGCATGGGTTGGATGGTTTGACTGGAGCTGGCTCGGCAGAAGACTGCACCAGGCTTCACTGTCTGTTTTGGCAGGGTTTTTACAGCTGGACGCCCTTCCTAACACCAACCACCTTACAGAGTGGACTGAGTGCATTTTACGCGGCACCAGCACCAGTGATATTGTATAAACCTATGTTTGTGTATGTGCATCGTCTTGATATTATGCAAGTGGTGTCATTTATTTCACATTTTCCCTGAAAACATGCCTGGTCATAGGTAAATAAATATCATTTTGTTTGGAAATAGGTGAGCATTGGCAACAGGAAAAGCATTCAGTCATTCTGCCTGACCATTCTAAGCATGGAAAAGGCAGTGTTAAAATGTTAAAACTGATGACTTTTTTTTTTTTTTTTGTGGATTGTCTTTGGTCATTTTATTTCTTTCAAAAAATGTTCTATCTCAAGTACATCTTCCTATTCTGAGTTGTATTCCCACCAAGTATAACGCTGCTTATCATATATCTAGTATTAATAACGACCATTAGTACACTTGGCCTTATTCAAGTTACTGTACCTAGGGTACACAGTCGAAAAAGAAATCGTTTTCTGGAATTTATGCTTTAGCCTTGTGAGTGTGTACAGGTGTGGCTGTATGGGTAAGAAGCTTGCTTTGCAACTGCCTAGTTTTGTGTTCAGTCCCAGTGTTGGACATGTTGGGTAAATGCCTTCTGCCATAGCTTTGGGTCACTCACACCCAAGGAAATTTGGTGAGCAGAAACTGTGGCAATGCATCATGTTCCTGTTGTTGGGTAGACTTAATCCATCCCCTGGTTTAACCCTTTTCATACCAACCCACTTAAAACTGCTCTGACTCCGATTCAAAATTCCTGTTTTAAAATGATCTGAATTAAAATCTTCCATCAAAATGTTTGTCTTATGTTCCAAACGCCAGCTTAATAATGTATTTTAACAAAAATATTGTTGCAAAAAGGTTGACACCACCTTGGCCTTTAAGTGTTTTGGTGAAGTCCTCTCTGGTGCAATCTTTTAGACTAGGTTTTAGTAAGAATAACCTCCTCCTCTAGCACTATGCCATTATATAAAAATTATAGACTTGTAACCTGACTTCAAATCATTTAGCTGTTGTTAATTTGATTTCTATTTTATCCTGTGTTATGAGATGTTTAGTTATTAGTCCATTGCTCTTTGGCTAAAAATATAACATTGTATTTAAAGTGATATTGTGACCAATTCAACCACACTTGCCCTACCTTGCTTATTACTTATCAGGAGATACAAAGAGTGTAACATCTTATCTGTTTATATTTCTCTCTAAATACTTTCTCTGAAATGCATATTTACATATTACACACAGTCAGCTTTCTCAATTTTAGGGACACTTTCTTTTTTTTTACATACATATATAGTATTTCTTGTATGTACAGTTAGATTTATAACTGCTACTGGTGAGTTTAGAGCTCCATGTAGAGTATCATCCTCCAGTCTAATTCCAGTAAAGTGGTGTGGTTATTACTGTACTCAGTAGTATTAATGGTTATGAGATATACACAGTAAATGTAGGGAAAAATATGATAAACACAAGATGCAGTTTATATCATTTGTTCCCTACATCCAATTGCACTGCGGAGAATGCAAATAATCACATCAGTGAAACAACATACGTAGGGAACTAATGATATAAATTGCATCTTGTGTTTATCATACTTTTTCCTTATAATATATACATGCTAACACACTTTCCATTAAACTGCTCTCTCTTCCATTAAGTCTCTCATATCTGATTACGTTCCCTAGTAATGTTACTTAGCCTCTCTCCTAATCATACTCCATCCTTTAAGTCTTATTTTCTATCCCTAGTGCATACACTTTTTTTTCTTCTGTAGTTATGTGTTTTACCTAATGTTTTATACATAAGTAATTACTGTATCAAGCAATGAGTTTTATTTATATATAAGGCACTATTTTAGCTTTTTGAATTTTTTTTATTTTTTTTCTGACTATTCAGATAATTCTCAAAAGCTTTTACTGATTTCATTTAAATTTGTCACACAGTAATCTTTTTAAAGTAATTTATTATATTTTTATAATTTATCTTGTTTTATGCCATTGATTTTTCTGTTGTCTTTGTAATGTGTAGACATTATGTTTGGTATGTGTTGGGAGAAGTGATTCTTCAGTTTGGCTATTTGTAGCTTTGTACTTCTAAATTTATTGACCATTAATCTTCTTGGAAAAGACAAAATACATTCAATCTTTTTTATTTTCCTTTTTTTTTTTTTTTCTCAACAAACATTATCAGGTCTCATCTTGTGGTGAAATATAAGCTTTTGCCTTAAATATATATATATATACATATATTTAAAAGATCATTAGCTTTTTCATTAAGTAGTATATTTCTTATATTTTTCTCCTTTTTCTATATCACAATTTTTACCAATAGCCTTGTTGGATATGTTTCCAATGAGCCAGTCACTAGTTTACTGTATTTGTCACAAGAGTGGCAAGGGAATCTCTTTTACTTGTTTCGGTCATTGGGCTGTGGCCATACTGGAGCACCACCTTGATATGTTTATAAAGGTTTCGATTACTTTATATAATTTAGGCACAAGGCCTAAATTTTGACGTAGGTAGGGTTAGTTGATACTATTGACCTCAATGCTTGACTGGTACTCTATCTTTTGACCCTGGAGAGATGAAAAGCCAAGTGACCTTGGCAATGTTTGAACTAAGAATATAAAGAGCTGGGAGAATTACTGCATGGTATTTTGTCTGAGACTTGCTGGTTATTTATTTATTTATTTATTGAGGCAGACTTTCTATAGCCAGATGCTCTTCCTGTTGCCATCTCTACACCTGTTTCCAAACACAGTAATATTTCCCCATGGTTAGATATGTTTTCACAGAATATTGGAAATGAATGACATTCATTTACGACTATCATGCGATGTCAAGGCAAAAAGACACACACACGCACAACAGACTTCTTTCAGTTTCTATCTACCAAATCCACTGACAAGGCTTTGGTCAGCTTGGGGCTGTAGTGAAAGACACTTGCCCAATGTGCTACCCAGTGGTATTGGACTTAAGACCATATGATTGGGAAGAAAAAGCTTCTTAACCAACAGCTTGAATCAGCTGTCAAAAGGATTTTTGTTTCATAACTAGAAGCTGAATGTTTTGTTGCTCTGAACCCAAAAATGTGGTTGGAAAGGACACTTCTTAACCACCCAGCCACACCTCTTTAACATCTAAAATATAATTATGACCAAGCTTTTTGTTGCACTCTGGATGCATTGCACATTCTTTGGTCTCAGGGATTATGGGCTCTTTCAATGCAATAACATTTTGTTTCTGGGTCATAGTCATAAACCTGACTTTCAGTGCTCTTGAACTGACACTCTGTTGGCCTTACATTATGTATACATGTGTACCTCTCAAACACTTCTGGTTGACCTGAAGAATATCCACCAAAAGCCTGATGAAGCATTTCCAGTGTCTAAATTTACCGAGATTCCTGTAAAATTTGGTGCTGGCCTGTTGTTTGAATTATTGTCCATTGTTAAAAATCACAGAACCATTCTAATACTTCGTTACAAACCCTCACATAATAATTGAATATGAGAAGATAGCAAGAAGCCTACTTTTAAGCTAAGCAGGCTGGCTTCCAATGGTTGGCATACATTTCCATTGAACAGTACTATAATGGCATGTATAGTCTGGAAACCTGATAACACCTTGTATAATATATGGTGGGTCTCATTCAATGAAGAAGATTCAGTTGTTTGATCAACTGAATTATGTAAGTGTTTGAGTATTACACACACACACACACGCCCTTAACATAATTCTCATACGGAATCAATGTAGCATAGTTTGTGACAACACTACCTTTTCAACTGCGGGTAGAATCTACCCAACATGCTTGCATGTAGTTTCTATCATTCATAAAGTTTGGGTTGACCCAAGGCTATACAAAATGACATTTGTTCAAGATTCTATACAGGGAGGTTGAACCTGGGACTTTGTGGTTGCAAGGCAAACATCTTCACCATTTTGTCATAATACTCAAGGCTTTGATAGAAAGCACTTGACCTAGGTGCCATACAGTAGAAATCCACATTTTGCAAAGCAAATTTTCTATCCACATAATCCTGTGTCTAGCATTGATGTATTTAAAGTTACATGAAATTGGCCAAGTTGTTAGTAACCAAGAATAAAAAAAAAAACAACCTATGCCTAATGCTTCTCAACAACTTGTGTTCATTTTGTTTGTTCTGTTCTGGTCAATGTAAAGTGATATGACATGTGGACTTAGTCAAATGTACTTTAGATTTTCCTTTAGTAAACATTGCAATGAGATTTAAAGACATTTTCTGTAACATTCTTGTGATAGTTGATTGGCCTCTTTCATATCCAAGTTGTGGCTGCTGATGGCAGCCTATTGGTGTCAGAAAATGCCTCATTTATTGAAGGGGCCCCAAGAAAGCAAACTGTTTTAGTTTATTTTTTGAAATTAGGTGATTGGTATAAGGAATGTTTATATCTAGAGATTTGAATTGTTTGTTGACCAATTTAGGTTAAATTTATTTTTACAAATTATTAGGATTTTATTTTTTATTTTATGATTTGATGTTCTTTATACTGTGACCCACTGATTTTATACTTATTTTTCAACAAGTTGACCTTGTTCAGCAATCTGCATCATGTGTTCATATGCCAATGAGATTTTCATGGTAGAAATAAAGGCTAATTGTCTGTTGCAATATTTAGGGTTTTTTTTTCTTCTTTTTTGTAATGATTCAGCTTATGTTTTCTTCAAAATTAAGCAGTCTATATATTTTTTATAGGTTAGAAAAACAAAATTGCTAATATTTTGATACACACGCACACATATAGTTTGCCACACTGGACATATATAAAATACTGATATTTTCTGTTCATGTTTTGATATTTCAAGTAATTATATCAGGCAAAGACATGAGTTTGGTGGGGTGGGTCTGTGAGCATGCTCGAGATTAGCTTTAGTGTCGTCAGTACATAATGATTTGATGGGTGTGATTAAGTTTTCTGTTTATGGAAATAAAACTTAGCTTTTGAATAATAATAATAATAATAATAATTTCTATACTAGGCACAAAGGCCTGAAATTTTTGGGGAGGGGAGTAGCCGATTTTATCGAACCCAGTTCGTAACTCGTACTCACTTTATCGACCCCGGAAGGATGAAAGGCAAAGTCGACCCCGGCGGCATTTGAACTCAGAACGTAAAGTCGGAAAAATTGCCGCTAAGCATTTCTCCTGGCGCGGTAAGCATTTTTTTTAAAGCTGAAGTAGTGCTGTGGATCATAATTCGTTATGAAGTGATTCAGATACAAATCTTATTTTAACAGCAACTAACTAATGTTTCAAATGCATCTAGAGCTTGACTCTTCAGTAAAACTATTAAAAAAATTATCTATTTAGAAAAATCAATTTTGTTGATACCATAGGTGATTGATGATGTAAAAGATATATATTCCTCACACTACCAATTTAGGCTGGTGGCTTAGTGAATAGATCTGGAAATTTATTTACTGAAATGTTTTGAAAAAGCAAGTTAATGGCTCAGAGCAAATCTAATTTTATTTTCATTCAACAACTGGAACTTGAAAGTAGATCTAGGTAAACTCTGAATGCTATATTTATTTCAAGCGATTATTAGTGTGTAGCCATCTGTTCTGAAACAATAGTTTTGTACTAAGTTTCACTAATGTTGTTAACCTTGAGGATATATTAACTTGTGTTTTCCCAATTGCTTACATTGAAGCTGGTATGCAGTTCTTGCTCTTTAAATTTCTCTTTTATCTATGGTGCTACTGATTATATTGTGAGATATTGAAGATTTGTTGAGTTTTTTTAATGCAGCTGCAACATTATTTTGCACAACAAAAGAAATAAGTTTAGAAATTCTATGTTCCATGATAAATCCAGATATTATTCAAAGAAAGCCAAATTGTATTTGTCAATTAGTTTTTAAAAAGTTTTCTTTGTATCTCCCCTCCCCCTCTCTTTCTTTGCAAAATCACATGAGATTGCAAAAACTTTAAAATTCATTTTAACTTTATTACATTTTACTTCTTGAATTGTTTCCTATCTGAAGTTTCATTTTACAGAACTTTGTTTAGACTTTATATTAGATTTACCTAACCAAGGCTTATTTTATTTTATTTTTTTAAATTTGAACCAAAGAACTCTTATCTGTTAACTGAAACACACATTCAAGAATGCCACTTTCCAAAACATCTATTTCGAAACTGTTTAATTTCAATTTCCATAACTGTTTAGTTTTGGCAGAATGTCGTTTTCAGCAACCTACAAGACAAATAATCAGGTTTCCTCGCTTGTATCCAATATCACACCTTTATTCAACATAATACCCTTTCCTCTATCCTTCTAGATACCAGCACTAACATCAACATTGAATGAACTTGTTGGCATTCACCACCTCCATTTGTAGGGGTGGGAACTATGTCTGAGTGTCATACTTAGCAGCTAAAATGGCCTGCCAGTCTTCTAAATTATCTATGATTCAGATGTCTTTCATGGATATGTGCCTGTATTTTCCACATAAAAACATTCGATAAGGCAGGTCTTTAAATTAACATTTCTTGTGTTTTCTTTGTCTATGAAGGGATTTGAAAACAAGATATCATCATCATGTTTTCAGTTTCCATGCATGGGTTGAATGGTTTGAGCCAGATAACTGTGCCAAACTCCAATAAATATTTAAAATCATCCAGAAAGCAAATTGATATTTGTGTGTGTGCACGCACACTCGGGCAGTGACCAAATGGTCAATATGTTTGCTGTGCAATCATGAAGTCTGTCTCAGATCAGCCCAAATTTTCTGAGAGAAATTGTATAGACAAAAACTGTAGGAGCCCATCAAACAGACTGTACCTATTATTCAAAGGGCCAGCCTTGTCACACTGATTCTACTTGAGAATTACACTGTGCAAATGTCTGGAATACTCAACCACTTCCTCTTTGATTCAGTAAGTACACAGTTCAGATTCATTTGATCGACCAATTTGAATACTCATTGTTAAAATTAACATCCATATTTTCATTTCATGTTTGCTTTCTGTGTGTGTGTGTGTGTGTGTGTGTGTGTGTGTGTGTGTGTGTGTGTGTGTGTGTGTGTGTGTGCATGAGAGTAGGCACACAGCTTAGTAGCTAGGGTGTTGAGCTCATGGGTTCAATTTCTGTACTGAGTAGCACTTATCTTTGAGAAATGTGCATCAATTCTTGCTGTTTCAGTCTACTCAGCTGAAAAATGAGTACCAGCTGACAGTTAGTTACAGCTCTCTCTCTCTCTCTCTCTCTCTCTCTCTCGTCACATCCTCAATGTTCCACTGAGTCATGGATGGGAAGGCTAAAGAGTGTCTATGTCTGCTTGTGACTACATGGACACTCACTTAAAACAATTAGCAAAAGTGTGGTACTAGCTATCAGATCATACTTGCAAGTGACAGCTAACCTTTTTACATTGTGTGTGTTTGCATGTGCTTTTCAATTATTTTAATTCCTTATCCCTCCACATTAGTCTTGTGACCACACACTTCTGTCTAGGATACATCACTACACATATACACACTTTTCAGCCTTATTTACAGCTTTTCAATGTTTCAAGAGGGCTGTACCTAATATATTACAATTTCTTCTCCCAATATGCAAACCTCTACTGTTCTTTCCCTTAAAAGTACCAAAGTCTCTAATCCTCTAGCCATAGAAAATCTACCTCAACAAATTCCATCTGACTCCCATGCAAGCATGAAAAAGTGAACGTTAAAATGATGATGATGTATTTATAGTCCATCAATTCTTTGTTTTGAAAGGGTTAAGTCAGGTTAATATTTGGCTACACGTAGATTTACACAGGTTTTTGCATATATTATCAACATTTCTTGTACATATATACATTCATACATACATAATGTATGATTTAGTTAGTCATTGTTTATTTAAAAAGTAGATATTCCAGGTAATGGACAGTGTTCATCTTAACTAGGAAGTAAATCACCTGTTTTCTTCCACTAAACTTGCTTTTGCTGTTAATAAAAAAAAAATCAGCCTTCCACCCCCTACCCGCCTCCTCAATGATACATTTTCTGTCCTTATATGGTATGGCTGTTTCTATAACTTTGGATACATGCATGAATTGTCAATGTGTTTTATATATTATATGTGTGTGTGTGTGTCTGTTTTTATGTCAAGTTAGGTGTAAAAACAATTTAATTACTCAATACTTTACCCTTGTCTAGACAGCATATGATGGTTGTAAATTAGCATTATTGTCACACAAGCTAAGTTGTTCATCTCCAATCTAAACATGTCTAGGTATGGGAAAATGTTACTTAGCTTGGAAATGAGTGTTAGTGATAGGAAGGACATCCAACCGTAGAAACTTTACTTCAACAATTTCCATCTAATCCATGCAAGCATGGAAAAGAAGTATAATTATTAACCAATTAGTCCTTTAATTATCCTAACTAAAATGATGCACTTAACATTTAGTTAATAGTATTATTTGTCTATATTGTTGTCTCCACCACCACTACAAGATCTGCGCCTACTCTTCTTCCTTACCGTCATACTACACCATATTTCAACTTCTTTCCTGTGCTTATGTCTACAGTTCGCTCCTCTTACCACTCTTCTCTCACCTCAACATCTGTGTAACAAATGACTTTTAGTCACTTTGATTTTACTGAACTCTCTTTCACCCACACACACACACTTGCTACCATCATGCACTCAGTTGTAATATGCAGAAACTTACCTAGACACAAGCTGAAAGAGCTTCTACATGTTTGCTCAACCTGCTAGAAATTACGCCCTGCTATCTTAAAAACAGGAAGAATATATTCAATACTATAGTTCTTGATATACAAAAAGATGGGATGGTCCCAGCTAAAATACTTCTAATCATACATAAGTCTGTTCATTAAGGTTAACCATGTTTAAACAACAACTACAACTTACCTGGGTGTTCCTCCTATCCTTGTGAAATTACTACAGCTAGTATGTAGCCACCAACAAATTCTTTTCTTTCTCTGTTCCTCTTTTTTTTTTTTTTATTGTGGGGAAGAGTTCCTCTTCAACTTTCTTAGATCAAGGACATATATCTCAACTTAGTTTACAAGTCATCATTCTCAGTCACTTTAAAGTACATAACTTCTCTTATTGCTAGTACAGAGACCAAATATTGTGTGAAACTGAATAGTCTACATCAGCTAGTCTCCTCACTCACTTGTATCTCTGACTGACATACCAACTTCAAACACTTGTGACATCATTCTTGTTTCTAAACCTAGAATGCATCTTGCTATACACAAGTCTCTTCCCTCTCTTCCCTACCATGAATCACATGATCAATGCATACTTAAAGCCATCCTCACTGACTTCAGCTACCCTTGGCAGCCACCCACAAGACATTTAAGTGAATGACTGATATCATCACTTGTTATGTGTGTGTTCACATCTCTTATACACCCTAAGTCCACAACTCCAAAACATCTCTGTAGTTCCCTTGCAGAAATACAGGCAAAGAATGCTGATTGTAATACCTGGTAAATGTCTCTTGTCTTTGCGATACCAGTAAGCTTTATACCGCGTGTAATTTGTAAGCTCTTTTGTGTCTCAAATTCCAGATAAAAGTCACCCTATTTGCTGCCCTTTTTATTTCAATTCTAACAAAAAGCAAACTTCTACCTGCTTCACCACCACATACACTCAGTAACCAAGTACAAAAACCTCATTACAATATGAAGGAGCCTCTATATATTTGCTCATCCTGCTAGAAATAAGTCAAATTATATTCTGCCATCTTTAAGAAAGAACTCATGGACAATGTAGTCATAAATTCACCTAAAAATGAAGGGATGATCACAGCTGAAATGTCATTGGTCTACTTAATCAGGGCTAACTATGGGCTAAAAACCTCAACTGCAACTTATTCCATCTTAGCCCTTTTGTTACCATATTTCTGTTGAAATATGCTACCTTAGCTGCAATTAATTTTGAAAATAGTGAAGAATTTAGCAAAGTAACTTGGTCATTATTAAGCTAGTGTTTAGAAGATAAATTAGTATGGAATTTTGAAAGGTTTTAATTGTGATCACTTTAAAAGTGGAAATTTGTACTATAGAACCAAGGGTGGTCTCAGGCAGGTTGTTATTAAAAAAGGTTAACTGGTCCTTAGATTGTTCCTTCTATTATCATGAAACTACTTGCTACTTCTAATATCTTAATTTTTTTATCTCTACAGACCCTACCACCATCATCAATCTATGAATATGTGCAACAGTGTGTCCCACCCACAAGAAGAGTAACTTTTCTGACCCTGCCCAACCAACTTATTAGAAATAGTTATGAAAATGAATCACCTCATTTTATCATCATGTTTCTTTGCCTTCTCAGCAATCACCATTACAATTTCCAAACTTTGATCTACCACCCAACATTAACACACCACTGTCTCATCTCAATATTGTTGTCTTTGACATTCACAAAGTCTCCATTTATGTCTGGCACAAGAACCACCTAGTAGTACTGATTATGAGTTTCATCTATACCTTAGGTCTTGGATATGAAGTTTCCTGTTAAGTCTCTCCCTCACAACATTTACCAATGGTGCCTCACTTGGTCCCACATTCTGTCATCTCTGGAGTATCTTCAGGGTTTAGGTTGTACAATAATGATGCTTCATGCAGATGATACCGCCTTTCACTCTCTTCACACAAGCATTATCCACCCAAAACACAGACATCTAATTAATTGTCAGACTTGTAGTTTCCATGAGCAGAGACCTTGAAAACAGCCTCCAGTGTAGATATGATGAGTTTAACCCTTTTGTCACCATATTTCTGTTGGAATATACTGCCTTTGCTGCAATTAATTTTGGAAATCATGAATTTAGTAAAATAACTTTGTCAGCTGATGTTTGGAACATAAATTAAAAGGAAATTTTGATGCAAGTTTTTTTTTAGATCACTTTAAAAGATGAAATTTGGATCATAGATTCAGGGCAACCTTGGGTTGGTTCATATCAACAACATGGTCAAATTTACATCTTCAGCCCTGAACTGTTACCTACACTGGATTACTGCTCACATATTTGGCACAGTGTAACTACTAAATATACAGCATCCTAGACTGCAATCAAAGTAAATGACCATCTGGCTGAATGTCAAAGCTTTACTAATCAACTACAATCAATAGCCCATGTAAACACTATTTCTTCTTTCTGTCTCTTTTACCTTTTCTCTGTTTCGGTTTCTCCTCCAGGAGTTCAAGCTGAAAATAAACTAGATCAACTTGACATGTTTTGTAAGGCCTGCAAAGTCAGTTCTTCTAAATAATAATAATTAATACTTTTTATTATAGGCACAATGCCTGAAATGATTTGGTGGTGGAGGCTAGTTAAATTACATCAACCCCAAAAGGATGAAAGGCTTCGACCTCTGGAATTTGAACTAAGAACATAGACGGAATAAATGCTGTTAAGCTTTTTCTCCTGCACAGTCACTATTCTGCAAGCTCACTGCTTTACTGTAATTATTTTATCAAGTACCAGTTGACCAGTTGTTAATCATAATAATATAAAAAATAATGATAATAGTAATAATATTTGTTTCAAATTTTGACCAATGCCAACAATTTTGAGGGAAGGGTGTTAGGTGTGGGGTAGTTAGTTGATTGCATTAACCTCAGTACTTGACTGGTACTTATTTTATCAACCTCAGGATGTAAGGAACTGGAAAAATTGTTACTAAGCATTTTTTCTAATGCTCTAATGAGTCTGCCAATTCACCACCATATCAATATTAAGTTTTCCCAGAAAAATAAGTTTTTAAAGCGTAAAGAAACATTATTTATGAACTCCCTGGTTCTAGTTATTCTTTGTATGGATTTTATCAATTGTAAAGAAGGATTTAATAAATTCTCCTTTTCCAAATTTAATTTGCATAGTAATGTTTGATACAGCTTTTCTTCTACCCTGCTTCTCTCTCATTTCCCCCCCCCCCCCGCCCTGGCAAGGACTAGAAAAACCGGCAGAATCAATATTGCTGTAATGTTCAATGTCCATTAATTTGGCAGCTAAGAATGGTGTTGCTATCTTCAAGTTTTGTGTTGCATAAGAGAAAGAAATGACCTTGTTTTCTACTCTAAAGGTCATTATTCAGCTATTTCAGCTTTCTAATTATGGAGCATTTTATGAGAGTTTCATTTCTCTTTCTAATGTGTTTGAAATTTTAGTATGGATGTGTGTGTCCACTCTCTTCCTCTTCTTTTTTCCCTTTCTCTCGCTTTGTCTTCCTATATATATATATATATATATATATATATACACACACACACAGACACACACACACACAGATAGAGAAAGAGAGAATAAACACAATTTGAAATTGTGTGAGTAACAAATCTTAATTTTCTACATAACATAAAATAAAAGACTAATTTCTGAAATGATCCACTTTACCTTCTTTCCATCACTCTTTGTTCTCTCTTATACATATATATATATATATCAGTTGAATATAATAATTTATTATTCATAAGCATTGTTTTACTTTCTATAGTTAACATATGTCTCTCTGATTCTGCTTACAATGATAATTTCAATGTTGAAATCATTCTTGTTCATGTTGATTGGGTTTCAATGCAAATTGCAGCTGCATTATTTCATGTTTATTTTTATAAAAATCATCATTTTATGAAGTCCTCCAAGATATCACATCTTGTACTACAGACGAAATTTCAAGAGACTTAATGTTTATTCGTAGTTATTCAACATTTATTAAATTCTGTTCGCTTTTCTATGAAATCTAATTGATATAGAATATAATGATTGTTAGAAGCGTGAGACGCAGGCATGGCTGTGGTTTGCAGATACATGGTTTTAGGTTTGGTCCCACTTCACAGCATCTTGGGTAATTGTCTTCTATGGCCCTGGGCCTACCAATTCCTTATGAGGGAATTTGGTAGGTGGAAATTGTAAGGAAGTCCATCATATATATATATATATACACACGAGTAAGCACATAAGTGCAAAAACAAGGTGGAGAAAATAGTACTCGAATACCTAG
>JAOPUL010003388.1:104042693-104054009 GCA_027564515.1 Octopus rubescens
AGGGTAGAGTAATATGCTTTATTAAAGCTGTAAAAATATCATCACAAAACTGTTACTCAGAGTTTCACGTTCCCGTTAATCGGACAGTTGCGATGTATATATAAAGTATATATATATATATATGTGTGTGTGTTTGTGTTTATTCCCATCACCACTTGACAACCAGTGTCGGTTTATTTATATCCTTATAACTTAGTGGTTCTTGTGAAGAAATCAGAATACGTACCAGACTTAAGTACTGGGGTTGATTTGTTCACCAAAGTCTGCACCACACTAATGGCTGCTAGGTTGAGGGGTTGGGAATGTGCACACATGCATTTATGTATAGATTGTTCAAAGTGATCGAACTATTTAATGATCATATTTAGAAATAATCATTAGACCAGGCATGTTTACTTGGAAAACTGAAAATGAATGAAACCATTTATATGACAGTGACACTCATTTGCAACTATTGTGCAATATCAATACAAGGAGACATGCACACACATGCAACAAGCTTCTTTCAATATCCATCTAACAAATCTGCTCACAAGGCTTTGGTCAGACCAGAGCTATATCATCATCATCATCATCATATAGTAGAAGACATTTGTTCAAGGTGCCATGCAGTGGGACTGAACCCAAAACCACTTGGTTGGATGTTAACTTTTTAACCACAAAACCATGCCTGTATATACATACACACTCATCATCATCATCATTTAACATCCCTTTTATCATGATGGCATGGGTTAGACTACATATATATATTATATATATTAACTAATTGGCACCCTGTCAGTTACAATGACAAGTGTTCCATTGATCCAATCAACAGAACAGTTTGGTTGTGAAATTAACATGCAAGTGGCTGAGCACTCCATAGTAGTTCTCAGGGAGATTCAGTGTGACATGGCTGGCCCTTTGAAATACATGTACTACTCACTTTTGCCAGCTGATTGGAGTGGAGCAACGAGAAATAAAGTGTCTTATAAGGACACTGTGCCACCGGGAATTGAACTCATGATCATATAATTGTCAGCCGAATACTCTAATCACTAAGCCACGCGCCTATATATGGGACTGCATTTTCCAATGCAACCATTCCTAATTTAAGACAGTAGGGTATGGTGTGTGGCAAATTTAGTTGCTATACCTAGCAGTTCACATGCCCATGGAAATGCCTGCTCTCATTAGCCTGAGATAAACTTTGTTGTCGTGTACACCCAGATCAGTTGTAGTTAAAAAAAATATATAAAAGGTATTCATTCCATTTGTGACAATCCCATCTTTTGTATATCAGGAACTATATTGTTTCTTGCAGCCTTTATTAGTTTTTAATTTTGGAAAGTCTTTTTTTTTCTTTCTCTACCTCTATTGTTATTTTGTTTAGCAGTAAATATATTCCTACAAATTATAAGGGCCATTTGTCAATGGTTAAAATAGCTCAGTTGAAATAGTGTTGAACTGAAGACCTAAAGGTTCCTGGTTCAGTGCCAGGTTACAACAGTGTATTGATGAGGTTCTGTTTCTTGAAATTATGAAATTTTAACTAATTGAAATTGCTATATTTTGACTTTACTTAGTTAGGGAAGGTAATAGGAGAGCTTTTATACTTATCTGTTATAATAACATGTTATAATAACATGTAAAAGGAACAGTTCCTTTCCATACAGTCTCTAAATTAAGACCTACATGTAATAACAAAAGTATTAACACTGTATTATGAATAAATGTGTAGACAGATATCATGTTTATATCTAATAGATGTATGCTTGCAAGATTATTCGACTAGTTTCATTTTTTATAATGTTCATCATAGATGACTTACATCACTTCTCACCTACAAAAGTTAAGATCTATCATGTAAATAAATAATTATTATTAGTGTAAAGACATATAATGGTTTTGGGTTCAGTTCCACTGCATGGCACCTTGGGCAGGTGTCCCCTATTGTAGTATCATATTAACCAAAGCCTTGTGAGTGGATTTGGTAGACAGAAACTGAAAGTAGCCTGTTGTGTGTGGTATGTTTGTGTCTCCTTGTCTTGACAACACATGATAGTTATGAATGTCACTGTCACAGTAATGTTGTCAGTCATTTCCAATATTCTGCATGAACATGTCTGGCCATGGCAAAATATTACCTTTCTTGTTAACAGTTGGTAAAAGGAAGAGCATCTGGCCATAGAAAATCTCCCTCAATAAACTGCATCCAACCCATGTAAACACAGGCAAAGGGGTCATTAAAATATGATGATGATGTTCCAAGTTGGTGGCCAGGATTTAATAACAAAAATGTGTTAATGGAAATCATATACACAGTATATTTAGTCTTGCCGTCAAAATATATATCTATCCTATCCACTTGAAACAGAAGGCTAAACAGTTCCAAGTGATTTAGTAAAGATAGATAAATTAGTAAACTTTAGAATCTGTTCTATGGACTATTGAGGTTTGTTTCCCGTTGTCAGCCATATACTTCTCTCTATAACGAAAATGTATTTTGCCAACCACCTGAGACTGCTCTTGGTTCCAAGATACAAACTCTCTATTTTAAAGTGATCTAAATTTTAACCTTCCATCAAATTTTCATGTTAAATTCTGTTCCAAGCACTAGCTTTAATAATGACAGTGTTTTAACTAAATTGTCCATTACTTTCAAAATTAATTGAAACAAAAGGAGTGTATTTCAACAGAAAGATGATAACAAAAGAGTTTTTAAAAAAACAAAAAAAGGGTGTGGAGAAAATAGAGGCAACTATTTTCAGATTATAATATAAATCCAAAACCCAAACATCCTGACTTAACATTGCTAACAATTAACCAGTAAAATCCTAATTCTAAGAATTTTATCATATTTGATAGCATATTAGACACATCCCAATTTCAATAGTGCATTAAAGCCTGTAATATAGGCCCAACTTCACATAAAATGTGTATCTCACATGTCATCAATTATAGTAGTTTATTTAGTTGGGTTTGCTTATTAACATCTTTCAATCAGAAGTATATTTTTACTGCTCTGTTACCTGATACTCGTTTAATTTATGGTAGTTTTAAAATTTATTTTTATTTGTCCTTTTTAACACCATTCTGTCCCCAATCAATATCTGAGTTAACAAAGCAGCAATTGTAATTTAATACATAAAACTAATCAAAGTTTATGAAATGTGTGGTCAATAAATCTTTAACAGCTTTTAATCTCGGTTCTCTTAAGTATTAAGGACAATAAAAAGGTCACAGGGGTGTGGCAAAAGACTTTGATACTAACAACAGAATAATTAAAGAAATTAAATGATACCCATACTTACAAGTTTATTTTACAAATTACTCAGTGACTTCACTAGTACTGGTATCAGGAAAAAGTGCACCCAGTACACTCTGAAAATGTTTGGCATCCAGCTATAGAAACCATGCCAAAACAGACACTGGAACCCATTGCAGTCCTCTGGCTCATTGGATCCTGTCAAACCATCCAATCTATGCCAGCACTGACAACAAACATTAAATGATGATGATGTATGAAAATACATTATTTCTTGCCAAATATACATAAAAGATTTGCTTCTTAATGATGCACATGTTTAACTCTTTTGATACAAATTTCCTGCTTTAAAGTGATTTAAATTAAAATCTTCCATCCAAATTTCATGTTAATTTATGTTCCAAGACCAGCTTAAATATTTTACTAAATTCTTCATTATTTTCAAAAGTAATTAAAACAAAGGCGGTGTATTTCAACAGAAATACAGTAATAAAGAGTTAAGTTTTGTAAAACAAAAAATAAAAATAAGGAACCACTTTAGAACAATGCATTGATAATTATTTACTTATCTGTGTTCCTCTTTTTTGATAAGCAATTTAAAAGTTTTAAAATTGTATTACTATAATTTAATTGTTGCTTTCTAGCTTGATGTTTGTCTGTTTACACTGGCTTTAATTTGGTCTAGTTGTAGGCTGCAGTAAACTGTTGGTGTCGAACAAAGAATAATGGCCTAAGCTGTCTTGAATTACTACTGAAAACCCATTAAGTTTATTCCAAACAATGTTATAAGCAAATATGTATAATCATCTGTTTTTTATTTATTTATTTTTTAGTTTGTTTTTGTTTTTTTATCTAATTATATTTAGTGAAACTTCTTCATCATGAACTTTTAATGGCTGTCAAATTCGATTTGCTGAAAGCATTTGGAGAATTCAAATTTCATGTGAATCCCTGGAGGGTTGTTCTATAGAGTTTTCAGTTTCAGAACTTGAAGTATAAGTTAGTGAAAATTTGTGTAAGAAAGTAAAGTAATTTGTGCAGATGTGTTTAACCATTATATAAACACTTGGGTTACTTAAGTGCAGTTATTTAAGTAAACTACATCATTAATGAATTAAAATTTACTTGAACATTTTACAAATTTTTCCAAAGTTTTATTAACCTGTGAGGTGCTTTGGCTAAATGGAATATGTGAAGTGGTGGATGGTTTTATTTCATTCTTATTCTGTCAAATTTCATTAATATTTATCTACATGTTCAATCCTTAGTTCTTGGACCTGTAGTTTTTCTGTTCATGTGAATTTACTAAATAAAACTGTACTTAGGGAAGATAGATTAGGTATGTTGATTCAATAGAGGGCACTAGTGCAAAAGTTGAATTATTACCCTGGAATAAAAGTGAAAAATTTTGTGTGTTGTAAGACAGTTGTAGTATGGCAAGGATTGGAGGTTATGTGGACTTAGGGTGGTATGTAGAAGCTATACAAACTGAGGGTAGGGGGCTGTGTGAACTTTTAGGGGTTGGTGTAGAATGAGTATGTAGAAGTTAAATGAAGCTGTAAACAAACTGCTGTCAATGTAGTTGATAGTTTGTTATAACAGTGATACTTTGATACATTAAAAATGACATGACTGATTTTACAAAACCATATTTAAAGATGCACGGAAGTATTAAATACTTGATCTAATTAAACAAAACAAGAAAGACTATATCCTTGCTCAACTGCTGAAATTAACAGCCAAATTACACCCCGCAATCTGAAAAATGAAAAGGACATATTGGATAATGCAGTTCTAGTCAGCTAAAAAGTAAAACAGTATGGCCATGGCTGGAATGCATTTGATCATCATGCTAATCAGGGATGGGTTTGTGTTGGTGAGATTGCCAATCATCATTTTTTATGGAAATATTTTGGGGTTCCGGTTAGTAATACATAAAAGGGAACTAGTTATAGTTTGAGGAGTGGTTGTAATATTTTCTTTGGGATTCCAACAATCACAGACCCTTATATGAATGAAGCATATGTTATGTGAAATTGAATGCTATACATTGGAGGTGGTGGGTTGTCTTAGAAAGTGGGTAGATCTAACCATAAGATATCGAGTTGCACTACTGATAAAGAATTTAAGATAGAGAGCAGAGCAGGGAAGAGAGATGACTCATATTGACTAGGAAAATGTCTAATGCATCAGCATTAGTTGTCAGCAATTAATAAACTTATAGGAAGTTTGATTGAAAACAGTATTAAGTTGTTTACATGGTCACATATTGAGACATGACATCACTAAATCCTGCTTCAAGTTTTGTCTAATTTAGTTATTTCTTTTTTTTTTTTTTTTGGCAATGTAATAATTATAAAGTTTCCAAAATGATCTGGAAACATCATTGGCGTTTTATCTTTTACTTGTCTTAGCTTTTGAACATGCTGGGGCACCACCTTGAAAGGGATTAGTCGAACAAAGTTACCCCAGTACTTATATTTTTTTAAAGTCTGATACTTATTCTATTGATTTTTTTTTTTTTTTGCCAAACTGCTAAGTTACAGGGAAATAAGCAAACCGACACCGGGTAAGTGGCGGAGAGGAATAAATACAAAAGCATACAAACACACACACACACACACACACACACACAGGGTTTCCTTCTACTGAATTCACTCACAAGGCTTTGGTTGGCCTAGGGCTATACTAGAAGACACTCACCCAAGGTGCCATACTAGGACTGAACCTGGAGCCACATGATTGCAAAGCGAGTTTTTTAATCATGCAGCATTGCTTGTTAGTGTAAAAGAAGTTAATATTTCATTATTCTGTAATTATTGTAGATTATTATATCTCCATGCACTGCTTAAAGCTAATATTTGAGATAATGGCCCAGGTTCATTTGACTGGATACCTTTTTGAATGTAAGAAGTACATCTCTACAGTTAAGGTGCTAAACTATAGACTACTGGTCACAAGGACTGATATCGATATATATTGCATGTATTGTGGTGTTATTGCTGTGTCTAGATCAGTCCCTGATCAGTCACATGTGACCATCCATCATTTTGTATATACAGGAGTACATTATCCAATGTGTCCTTCCTTTCTTAAGATGGTAGGAATACAATTTTAGTGAATTTGGCTGTTAGAGGAATATATTATTGAAATATTGTTTTACAGGTGCAGGCATGACTGTTGTGGAGCCCCACTGTGTGGCACCTTGGGCAAGTTTCTTCTAACCTCAGGGTTGGCCAAAATTGACCTCAGTGGGATTTGAACTTAAAATGTAAAAAGCTGGAAATGCCACTGAGCATTTTGACTGATACACTAATTACCACCTTAGATAATAAAAATAATAATAATAATAATAATGACCTGTTCGAAAAATATTTAGCCTAGAAATATGGTTTATAACAGCACAAAGTAAAAAAAAAAAATACAATATATTGATTAGTTTCCATTACTTTTTTTGTTTAATTATCCACCAATTTTTAATGATAAATTACAATGAATTTTTATTTTATTTCATTGATGTGAATAACAGGTATTCACACCTGTTGTCACCCCAACCATAGTATTTAACCCTATTCATACCAACCTGCCTGAAACTGCCTATGGTACAAACTTCCTGTCTTAAAATGATCCAAATTGAAACCATCAAAATTCCATGTTAATTTATGTTTAATAATAACAAAATTATTTTATTGAATTCTTTGTTATTTTCAAAATTAATTGAAACAAAGTCTGCCTATTTCAATAGAAATATGGTTACCGTATCTCTACTGAAATACACTCTGTTACAATTCATTTGAAATAACCACCCCTTGTTCTATTTTTCTGTCAACTAAACTTAAGAATTATACTTCTTTAAATCATTTGCTATCTCATAATTCTCCTTCTCATGTTATCTCTGCCCCCACCCCCATGTCAGTTTATATAATTAACCTTGCATTTGTCAAAAAACAGAAACGTGAAAGAGGATTAAGCCAAAAGCTATGTTAAAGTGTTGACATTGTAGTGTTTGTTCATTTGTTTTTATAACTTTTTCTATGTTAACATGGGTTAACATAGAGAAATACACACATGAAAGGCTTCTTTTTGATTCCATCTGCCAAATTCACTGAGAAGATTTTGGTTGGTCAAAAATAGTAGAACACACTTGCTGCTCAGTGAAACTGAACTCAAGGCTAAGTGGTTGGGAAATGTACCTTTTAGCCATGAAGCTAGCTATGCTTGTGGCTGTGTTACTTTGTTAATATACGCAGTTGGAATGTTTCATGTATTGTGGAAGGATTTGGTGAATTTAAATTAAATCTATAAAAAAAAAATCTTATTTGCTTAATTTATTTAAATGTAGCTGATGAATATTTTGTTTATTAACAGATATAACAATGGAAAAAAATCCAAGTGAGGAAAGTAATGGTATAACAGAAGGAAATGCTACTTCAAAGGGCTCTCCTCTAGCACCAGAAACTCCCACAAGCACAACTAAGGAATCTGATAATGCAGAAAATCTCTCAACAACTGATTCTAGCAAGGTCACCTCTGTTCCAGCTACTGTCTCATCAACATCTTCAGCCAATTCTTCCCCGTCTACGCCACCAGAAAATTGCATTCCTTCAGAGGATACTGCCAGAGAAAAAGAAACTACTGACAATTCTTCAACAGATGATAAATCTTCAGAATCAAGGTGAGTGGGGTTTTTTTGGGGGAGTGGGGGTAAAGTTAGTCATTTCTTTAATCTATCTAAATTAACCTAAAAAACCTTTCATTAAAAGTTCATGTTTATTTTATGTTCCAAACACCAGCTTAATATTGGACAAAGTTATTTTATTAATTTCTCTAGTATTATATAAATTTCACTAGCGTCACACCAGCGGCTGTGTAAAATAAGAAAGGTTTTTCTGTCTCATTCTGTATCTTGTCTAATACTAGTACTAGTAGAAATTATTATTCTTAGTGTGTTATTGAATAAATATATAAGATTTGGACAGAGCTAAGTTCATTGCCTTAGTGGTAAGTTTTAATCCATAAAATATTACAAACTTCCATATCATACAGCTGTTTTACACGAGATTCATATCTATTTCGTAATGGTATCCTTATTTGAATTTTAACCTGATTGTTCCTACTTTTTATATATCTATTGTTTGTGAGTGTAATTTTTTTATTTCTTTTTTCATTTTGTATATATTTCCTAATATAAGATCAATAGCTTTTATGTTTTGGTTTATGTATAATCAAATTGCTTATAGTTTTATACATATTGTATGTAATACAGTTTTATGTCGGATCTTCATAGAGTATAAAACTTGTCAACTGAGTAAACCTGCATATTTTTAGTTTGTTGCTCTCAGTTTAGTGATATAGAAGGAAAATCCCTCTCTAAAAAGAAACACATTGAGCGTTTCTGATAATGCAAGAGCACTTTTAAGACTGCATGGTGATCACCCCTGATGTAAATGAGAGATGAGGGTTCTGCTAAACAACCTGCACAGATAATTTGTTTATAATGATCAAATGTTTGTGCTGTACATTAACTCACTACTTCAATCAAATTGACATTGCCAGTACAGGTGCATGGTGTGCCACATGTCAGATGTTGAAGGGATCACAGAGCAACGTGACGTTGTTACATCTTGGTTCAACACCACCACCTGGCACCTGGGTGCCTTTGGCAGAATCTACTCTGTCGCAAGTATTTGGATTTGGATTGGGTTTCTGGTTAAGGATAACTTCCTCCCACATACCAGTCTCAGAGGCCCTCCAAAGAGTCATAGACAATGCCTTCCCTCCTGAATAAAATAAAAATTAGAATTAGACTATGGAAAGTATGAACATCACAGTCTCATTCTTTCTTAGAAGAAGACTGAGGTTTGTTGGTATCTAAATAAGGAATCAAGATTACATTATTTTATGTTAGGGTTGTGTCGGTGACACATTAAAGGTACCTGGTACACTCTGGAGTGGTTGGTGCTAGGAAGGGCATTCAGCCCTAGAAACCAAGCCAAAAATAGACTGGAGTCTGATGGAGCTACCTGGCTTGCAAGTTTCCAGTGAAACCGTCTAACCCATGCCAGCATCGAAAACAGACGCTAAATGATGATGATTTTATGAAGAAATGATATGCTACATACACTACTTGTACAATAACAATGCTATGTAAAAAACATTTTTAATATAAAATGTATAATTATAAATTTTTAGCAGCTTGTTGTTCATTGAGAGTTCTATAATTAGTTTTTTAGGATGTAGTTTTTGATAGGTTTGTGTGTGTGTCATTGTATCATATATGTTATGACTATATATCTATTATATATTTTATAGCACTAAACTCGGAACAGATGATAAAAAAGATAGTAATGAAGAAAAGCGACCAGTTGCATTGGGAGCCCTGCCACCTATCAGAAAAGCGCCAAATAGTTCAAGCTCAAGTACCAAGTTGGATGACACCAAACAGGCTATTTCATTAGCAAAATCGTCTACACCTCTGTCGTCACCTCTGTCATCATGCGATCCACCACCAGAGAAAAAGTAAGATGTTCATTTATTTATATGATAAATACATTTATGAAAGATATATTGTGGAAATTCTATATTTTAAGTTCAAATAGGTTTATTTTATATGAATTTAAGGTTAACTAAATATGGTTTTTATAGATGAAGAAGTCTGGTATTGAGCATGTAGGGAAAGTTTGTTGCTTTGGGAGACAGCAATGGAAACCTCATGATCATCACTTAATGTCCACTTTTCCATGTTTTCATGGGTCAAACAGAATTTTGTTGAGGGAGAATTTTCGATAGCCAAATATCCTTCCTGTCACCAACCCTCACCTATTTCTATGGAAGGTAATATCTCCTTTTGGCCAGACATTAACATCTCTTGTGCAATGGCTTGTTTACAACCATCACACATGTAACACTTTTGATTTCCATCTACCAGATCCACTCACCATACTTTGGTTGGTTGGCCCTTAGCTAAAGAAGATACTACCCAAGGACACAGTAGGACTGAACCCGAAACAAGCTTTTGAACTACCCTGCTATGCCTGCACCACGCAACCATACCTGTGCCCCCCAGCCACACTGTAAAATGAAAACCAGGCATGATCACAAATTAATGACCTGATAAATAAAAATTAGTTTTGTTGGGAGTTATGGGGAATATTAAATGTTTTGTCAGGTGTTTTACTGGCCAACAGTGACACCTCACTCTGTGTAGAGGAAAGAGAAATAAGTTATCAATAATATGGTTTGAGGGATGCACAAGAATTGTCTTTAGACATCTTGGAATGGTTGACCACAGGACTAATACTTCTAGTGCAACAGTGCAAGCTGAATAACACCACCAAATCTTGTAATCTACAGAAATTAGAAAACAGTAGTAGAATATGGAGGTTAGATTCTACAGTAATGTAAGAAGTTTAAAGTGTGTGGGTTTTCATTAATGATAAAGATTCACTTTCTCAGCAGTTGGAGTGTGATTAAACATGATTTATCAAAATATCAGTTGAAATTATATTATAAAGGATTAAATACCAGAGTACATTATAGGGTGTGCACATCATTATCATTTTTACATCTACTTTTCTCATGCTGACAAAGGTTAGACAAGACTGATTGAGGCAGCATTTTATGGCCAGATGCCACCTTTCCTGTTGCCAACCATTGTTTTTTAAGGATACGAAAGCACCAAAATGATGGAATGTAATGTTTATGGAAGAGAGGAAACCAGCATGTGTATGCATGTGTGCACACTCACATATATATTTCTCTCTAAGCAGACACTGGAGCACAATGCTGCCTTGGACCCATCAGAGCCTTTCAAACCATCCAACCCATGCCAGCATAGAGCATGGATGTTACATGAGATGTCAGTAACCCTTGTTTCATGTTTTTCAATCAGAGGCACAAATCCAATGGACAATTTGTTGACGGGGTAAATGACAATGTCATCGCTTATAGCTCAGCACTTCTCAGAAGTTCAAATGTAAACAAACACATCGGCGTGGCTGTGTGGTAAGAAGCTTGCTTCCCAACCACATGGTCGCGGGTTCAATCCCACTGCGTGGCATCTTGGG
>JAOPUL010003388.1:104149434-104161360 GCA_027564515.1 Octopus rubescens
TGTGTGTGTGTGTGTGTGTGTGTGTGTGTGTGTGTATGTGTGTGTGTGTGTGTGTGTGTGTGTTTGTGTGTGTGTGTACACAGCAGATGGATAAAGAAAGAAAATATAAATAAGAAAGTGAATATGAATTGTTAAATTGATAGGACACTCTACAACCATCATTTCATATTCTGCCGGAAGAGTATATAAACTATTGTGTAAATCATGTAGGTGAAAGAGGATGACAATGTCTAGACTTCATCACACAAGCAGATCATATTTTCTTATTTGAAATGTATACCAATTTAATTAGCTTCAGTAATTTATAATATGGTTAAAATCTAGATATAAATTATTGTTGGCTCTAAAGAATTTCACAAATATACACCTCACAGTCTTGTTAATCCAAAATATTCAGATTATCAAGAAACATTCAATGAAATACCATCAAACAAACTACAAAATGTAGGAATTAATTACTTATATATGAGAAAGTATGTTTTCAGGCTCTGAAGAAGAAGAAGGCTAATGTTTTTGATAGTTTTTGCTATAATGAGAATGTGTGATTGCTATGAGAGGTTTTTCAATAGTGATAATATCTAACATTTGTAGTGATCTTGAGAGACCTAGAAGCATTCTGTTTATATTTAAAGGGTATGAGATGTAATAATATTGGCTTGATATGCTTAGCAACTGTGTTTCTTTGCTGATGAGGGGTATGATTCCATTTGAGAATGAGTTTGAGAACTCTGTTCATAGAATCATTGCAGGTTTGGCATGAAGTATTTAGTCAGCATGCAGATGATATTAGGGTATGCAAAAGCTGGTGAACAATAAAGAGTTATATCATCTGTGTTGTGTTTTTAGAAGTGACAGTAAGTAAGTTCTTGATTCATTGACGTATAAGAAGAAGGCCAAAATTGACAGTGTGTGGATTGTACATGCTGTCATCTGACTGAAAACGATCAATCCAAGAGAAGAAAAGAGAAACATATGGAGTCAAGAGTTAGGCAGATTTGCCAGGAGATTCAACTGACAGACAGAATTAATTTTAAATCCTGATCTTTTGGTTGTTAAACTGCATGTTTTAAAGTTTTATAGCTATAAAAAGTTATATATCTAGGTTAGAAATAGTAATATAGAATCAAATATAAGAACTATAACAAATTACATTTCCTTCATGCTATTAATCTGTATCATTATAATCTAAAATAGAGAAAAAAATGCAGAGAAACATTTGGAAATGTACAAAAATGTATTTCAAAAAGCAAGAATATTAATTCATCATTATTTTTGATAAAATGTAATAGATATATTCCGTGAAAATTTACATTTCATTAAAGTAAATATTTTAACATATTACAACCACCAATTATATAGTGAAATACATCACTGTACTATGAAAATATTCAAAATAAAAGGAAAAGTTGTCAGGTTTTTAAATGTTTTAAACTTAGTATGTCATATATATATGGTAGTGAGACATGGGCACTGAATGCAAATGATATGAGAAGGCTGGAAAAAAACGAAGCAAGCATGTTCTGCACAATGTATAATGTTAATGTGCAAGAGAGATTATTGCATTAATGCAGACATGTAATGTGTATAGTTGATGACAGATGAATACAGAAGTGCCATGAGATTCATGTAGTGGAGGCAGATCAAGAAAAACTTGGCCAAATGTGGTGAAAGCTGAAATCAGAATACTGAACCGCATAAAGGAGATGACAAAGGAAAGCAAAAGGTGGCAGTAAGTAACCATTATTCCTCAACTGGCTAGGACCTGCCACCCCATGCAAGCGTAGAAAATCAGAGTGGTGGTGATGGTGTTTAAATCACCAGTGGTGGTATGCAGTTCAAATTGTTTATACTAATTAATATCAAGCAATGCATAAAACCACAGAATCAAGTCAAATACTAAACCTAGGGTGGGTAAAGACTGTTTTTAGTCTTTAGTAGACTTGATGTTTCTCTTAAATTATTGTCATTAATAATTGGTATGAAGAATTCAGAAGATAAGGGTGATATCTCAACAGCTAGTGAGCAGAAGTTGCTATAGTAATAATGTGTGTATGTGTATGATGGCATTCACCCTGGGTCGGTTGAGCCAGCTCCATCCAACGAATTCACCATATCCCAAATGTGAGATTGTTGATGAATTCATGAAAGAGTAACAAGGGAATAAGAAATTCACAAGCGGTGCCCAGAACCCCGCATGCATATCCCAGACAGGGGAAGGGGATGCCCTTGTTTGCTGCAGATTTTCCACAGTCGCAGTGACAAGTATGCCAAAAGCTGTTGTGGCCCTAATACCACTGGGTGTCAGACTAATCCGCCTTGGGAGGCCCTACCAGGAACATGAGTTCCAGATGGCATAGCTCTGAACTATCACGTTGTTACCACCCTGCCACAATGAAGGCATGTGTAGGACAAACCACACTTTTCAGAAATACTGACAGCAGAAAATTGGTGCAAATGTTTGCCACAAACTTAGTGAACAACATACCTCAGACTTTTCTATTAGAATTCTAGTTAGGGTTGTATTCATATCGATAGAAATGAAGGGTTCGGAGATATATTGTCTACAATGGTTCAGCACACACACACACACATATATATACATCCCTATACATAATAAACTATATCAAGTGGTAGGTCAATGGAGCAAGAAATGCGTAGAGAAAGGGAAAGATTTAACTAACACTCTGCCTTCTCCCAAATGTCAGCCACTTTCACCCATGACCATACAGCCAACATACTGACATCAATGGATCCAGTGTAAAGGCATGCATAAAGCAGACATTTCAATCTCCTCTGCTAAGGTGTGTATACAATATATATATATATATGTGAATTGTAGTATGAAGAATCATAATAAACTTTGACGAAGAAATTTGCAAAATATAAAATAAAAAGCAATTCAATGAAGGAAAATCTGGATAAGTAATGACAGGTCATAAAGTAATTATTTATATCAGAAGTAGAACATGTGACCTTGTAAGAGAATAATTAGACAGTAACAGTGTTGGCAGTTTATAAGTAACATCCCTTAACCCTTTAGCATTCAGATTATTCTGTCAATTGTAATACTTATTTATTCACATTGTTTTGAATTAATCATGCATTATCTCATAGGTTCAAGATGTTGATGATGTACTTGTTTATTTTTAGAATGACCTTGTAGGATAGGTATAAAGGGTTAGATCTGGCCAGTTTGAACATAAAACAGGTAGAATATTTGGGCTGGATTTGGCCGGTTTGAATACTAAAGGGTTAAAATGTCTTGAGAAATTTTTTTTTTTTTTTTGGTTAGTCTAAAAGTTCTTTAAGTTTATCTGAGAAAAACCATTCTGCAACTTCTTGTTGAAGAACCTACACAAATGGTTTGTTTATAGTGATCAAATGTTTGTGCAGCACATTAGCTCACTCTCTTCAATCAAATTGACATTGCCTGCACAAGTGCACAGTATGTCATACACCAGATGTCGAAGTGATCGCAGAGCAACGTGAAATGAAGTGTTTTACGCCAGAATACAACACACCACCTGGTTTGGGAATCAAAACCATGATCTTGCAATCATGAGTACAACACCCTAACCAATAGGCCATGTACCCTCACTCAGATATAAACAATGAAAACTATATATTTCTGGTTTTTTTTTAACTCATATCATCATCATCCTTTAACGTCCGTTTTTCATGATGGCATGGGTTGGCCAGTTTGACCGGAGCTGGCAAGCCGGAGAGCTACACCAGGTTCCAGTCTGATTTGGCTTGGTTTCTACGACTGGATGCCCTTCCTAATGCCAACCACTTTATAATGTGTACACTTTTCCATGTACAATTAATAAAAAAAAAATCTAAGAAAAAAACTCCAAGAACTTACCAAGTGTGAGCACGAGGAAGTTGATCAGGTGTTCCCCATTTTTCTATAGTAAAAAGCTGAGGCCCATTGCTGCCATACATTTCAGAGAAACCATTCATTGGAACTCTGGATGTTCCAGTTACAAACTGTAGTAGACGGGCTCGCATTTCATTGTTGAAGGAATAAACACACTTGAAAAATAAGACATAAAAAAAAAACAGTTATTAATATTCTGAGAATGCCGTAGAGTTCAAGATTTTATCAATAGTAAAGACAACTTATTATTAAAAGAATAACCAAGGAAAAAAAAAAAATATATAAAAGGTAACCTGAAGCTAATAACAAAAACAAAGCTTCGTATTTATGCTATCTATGGCTATGGAATGCCCACATTTAGAGTTTATATCTCCAGTCTGAATATCGATCTGCTGGAAGCTGTCCCGAGATGTGCACCCATATGAATACCCTCTTTCAATCACTTACCATATCTTGAATGTTTTGCTTCTCTAGGCTTCAATACACTAGCAGCACAATTTCCTCATGGCCAGATATGTTTAAATGTCCACTTTTCCATACTCACATGGATCAGATGGAATTCGAATTTGTTGAGGCTGATTTTCTAGTTAGATGCTCTCCCTGCCACTAACCCTCACTTGTTTCCAAGCAAGCTAATATCTCTCTATGGCTGGACGAGTTTTCACAGGAGATTGGAAACAAAAGACACCATTTGTATAGTGGTGATTGCTCATTTACAACCATCACACAATGTCAAGACAAAGATACATTAACACACATGCCTATGTGTGCACATATACATATAGAATATGGATTCCTTTCAGTTCCTGTCAACGAAATCCACTCACAAAACTTTCATTGGCCAGGGGCTATGGTAGAAAACATTTGCCCAAGGTACTGTGTAGTGGGACTGAACCCAAAACCATGTGGCTGGGAAGTAAACTTCTTAGTCACTCAGCCATGCTTACACCTATTTTGGGAATTTTTCCCCCAAATAATTGTCTCAATATTTTTTATAGGACTCAAGTATTAATATTATTATTAATACAATAATTAGTGTGATTAACAGGAGGCAAGCTTAAGCATGCAAAGTCTGTAAAGAATATTGATATCGTCAGTTGAAACCAGTTCACTTCACTTACACTGCTAATACTTTTTGGAAAAGACATGAATGCCATAACTTCTCATTTCCATTCCCCCACCACCAAAAAAAAAAAAAAAAACCAGACAAACATAACAATAACCATCTTTTTTAAATTCTATCAATAATACTCACCCTCCAGAAATGCACAATAGCTGGATGGTTCTGGTTATATTCTCCTTTGTAGGCTGTGTTCTTTTTCCAGTCATTAACATCAATGTCCTGGAGACCACACATCAGCAACTAAAACAAACAACAGTTAAAACAGATGTTTATAACTCAAAATAACAAAAAGAATACTGAATTCAAGTAACTTACCTGTGCCTTTGCATAAATTAGCTCTAGAATTGCCACAGTTATCCACTCTCCTCACAGTGAGAGGATAATGCCATCAGTAATTATTAAAAGTTGTGAATTTTCATGAGACATATGTATGTCTCACATTACAGTAATATCCAAACATCTTGAACTATATACATATATTATATATAACATGCACTGGTAGACTATACATACACACACTCAACAAAGAGCCAATTACCCTTATAGGAAAGCCGTCACTCCATATGTAAGACCACCTCTGAGCAGTCTGTGTTCCTCCTCTTTGTCTCTGGTCTCAGCTCCTTTCAACTTGAAGCAGACTACATACCATTTCTACCTAAACCCACTCAATGGACCTAATTCCTTCACTTCCATCATCGTTCACCTCACCTGGCTCTGTCAGTTATGATGACAAGTGTTTCAGTTGATTTGATCAACTGAACAGCCTGCTCGTGAAATTAATGTGCAAGTGGCTGAGTACTCCACAGACATGCATACCCTTTCTCAGTGAGATTCAACGCGACACAGAACGTGACAAGGCTGGCCCTTTGAATTACAAGTACAACTCATTTTTACCAGCTGAATGGATTGTAACAATGAAAAATAAAGTGTCTTGCTCAAGGATACAATGTGCCACCAGGAATCAAACTCACAACCTTATGATCGTGAGCTGAATATTCTAGCCACTAAGTCATGTGCCTTCATTCATCTCACCAGACTCTATATCAAACACTACTAAGCCATCTTTCTACAATTCTCTTTATACTATCTATGATTTTCCTTCAGCTGCTAACCTGCAAGAGATCAAACTAATCTACAACAAACTGTTTCCCATTCCAGGACACCCTAAAAACACTGAGCACTGTTCTACCTCCTCAAACTAGTTTTTTTGTCTTCTTTTCCACTGGTCTATGATTTTCAGTTCTTTAAGCTTTCTGTCAATTGACATCTTTTGAATATGTAGACCCCCATCTCTTCCTTCTTTGTAGTCCCTTACACTACAGTGGCATCAAGCTTTGTTTGGGACAAAATCATATCATCATCATTTAGCGTCTGTTTTCTATGTTGGCATAGGTGAGACTATTTGACTGGAGACTGGCAAGCCAGAGAGCTGCACCAGACTCCAGTCTGTTTTGGCTTTGTTTTTATGGTTGGATGCCCTTCCTAACACCAACCACTCCAGAGTGTACCAGGTGCCTTTAATGTGTCACCGACACAGATATATCATCATCCTTTAACGATATATATATATATATATATATATATCTTTTATTTTATTTTAGTCATTGGATTGTGGCCATGCTGGGGTACAACCTCGAAGGGTTTAGTCGAACAAATCGATCCCAGGACTTACTTTTTAAAAGTCTGATACTTATTCTATCAGTCTCTTTTGCCAAAACACTAAGTTACGAGGACATAAACAAACCAACACCTGCTGTCAAACAGTGGTGGGAACAAACACACACATCATCATCATTTAACACCCGTTTTCCATGCTGGTATGGGTTGGACGGTTTCATTAGAGCTGGTAAGGTCAGGGCCTGCACCAGGCTCCATTGTCTGTTCTGGCATGGTTTACACACACACGCACACACGGGCTTGCAAATTGACAAATCACAATGGTGTTTCCCATAACAAGAGAGAAGAAATGTCGAGATCAAAGTAAGAAATAGAAAAATGTCTCACTCACCTCTACTTCATTTTCATCAAATATTTGTAACAATGTTTGGGGGATGAGAGCATTAAAACCTTTCATAAACAGCTTCATTTGATTTTCAACCCGAGAGACAAACCGCCACTTAATAACTAAGCTGTAAAAGAAAGTAAACAATAATATATTATATATATAAACATGCATATACACACACACACACATATATATATATATATATTACCAGGTTTGGTAATACAAACAGGAAAAATATAACTCAAAACATGTGTGTGTGTGTGTGTGTGTGTTTGTGTATCTATTTTATTTTTAATCGGCAGGGCCTAGAGTTTTATGCATGGCACTTAAACTGATAAGCACAAAGCACAAAAATCTCAGCACTTGAGTCATTTTTGTAATTTTCAGCTGATTAAATAAATTAAAAAAAAGTATACTCATACTCATGTATTGAGTTCTATGAGCTCTATCTACAAATATCATCATCTTTGATTATCTGTCTTATATATCTTTCACTTGTCTCAGCCATTGGACTGTGGCCATGCTAGGGTACCACCTTGATGGTTTTAGTCAAGTAAATTAACCCTAGTACTTAAGTCTGGTACTTATTTTATGGCACCTTTTCCCCCAAAGCACTAAGTTACAGGGATGTAAACAAACCAACAAAGCAATTGTGTATGTGGGGGGACACACAAACACTAAAGCACACACACATATATATATATATATAGATATATATATATACAGGATGGGCTTCTACACAGTTTCCATTCACCAAATTCACTCACAATGCATTGGTTGGCTCGAGGCTACGTGATAATCCCTGCTACAGGAAGAAAATGGATTCTACCAAGTTAGGTTACAAGAGAATACAATAGGAAAATGGTGCAATGATAAGCAAGGCAAGGAACAAGCCACACACAATATTTAATCCATTCATTTTTACTATATTTCTATTGAAATACTCTGCCTGTGTTTCAATTAAATTTAATGTCCTTATTAATCTGGTGTTTGGAACAAAAATTAACATGAAATCTTGATGGAAGGTTTTAATTTAGATCACTTTTAAGATAGGAAGTTTGTATTATAGAATCTAAAGCAGATTGATTTAAACGAAAAGGGTCAAACCTGAAATCAAATACTTACTCAATATATTCCAGTTTATTCTCTTCACAAACTACAATGTCTTTTCCTCCAGGTTTTAGTTCTCGTTCAGCTCTCTGGAATTACATAAAATACACCTGAGATTGTGATACACAAACCTTACTCAAATAATAACGACAACATGGAGTTAAGTATCTTGCCTAACCATTTGGTTATTTTGTGCCAGCCTTCACAGAATTTTTCCATTGGCAGGAGTCAGACTGTTCCTTTGTTTGACAGGTAATTCTCTCCCTCTCTATCTCTCTCTCTACGTGCGTTTGTGTATGGTTCTTCTTGGGAATGGTACAACAATGGTTTCCCATTGCTTTCTGCCAGGTTATTTATAGCTTACTCTGCTACTCTCCTAAACTCACTCATGAAGAATAGAGCTTATTTAACCCTTACGCAGGGGAATTGGTTCTTGTGTCAGACATCAGGGCATATCAATACACCAATGACATGTGTCTAGGGTGGGGTGGGGTGGGGGGACCTTTCTCTGAGTCCTGCACGCCTTAACCAAGGGACCATCCTTTGCTATTTGAATCATAACTGGGTCCCTTAACAAGTCCTACTACTCCAGGTCAAAATCTCCCAAGCTGGAGCCTTTACACCAGTTGTAGAATTTCTTTGCCAATCAGAAATACTTCCTTATAGAGACCATTAGAAAGACTAGAGCAGGTCTATTAATTGTACCCCAGCATGAGAGAAATGCTTATACCCAAAATATCTCACAAATATGAGTGATCATGAGGAATTACACATCCTGATTTTGATAATTTCATTTTAGATGTATTTTTTCAGTAATATTTTAATATATACTTGACCATTCCCATCCCAGCTGTTATCAAACATTTCAACTATTTTCTGTGTTAACTTTCCACTCACATCAAAACAATGATCACTCCTTTTTGTTTTTACTGGATATTGTAGAGAATGTATTTAGAACTGCACTAGCTTCACCCAATTTGTTTTTGCTATTATAACAAATACAAAGGTAGATGGCCAGAAGCTTGAACAAGTAAAACAATTCAAATATTAAGGACAAATAATAAATCAGACAGGTTGCTGTACAGAAGTTACTCAAAGAATGAACAAGGCTAAAATAACATTTATAAGAATCAAACAACTCTCCACTCCAAGAGAAATAACAATACACCTAAAATTGAGACTAGTAAACTGTTATATTATGCCAATTGTCCTCCACAGGGTAGAAACTTGAACAAAGTACAGAGCAATAGAGAAGAAGATAGAAGCTTTTGAGCTGTAGATCTTTTGCAGATTGCGCAGAATAAGCTGGAAATACAGGGTAACAAATACTGCAGTTCTAGAAAAGCTGAAAGTCCAGAGACTTCTGTTGTTGAGAACAAAGTCCACAAAACTATCACATTTTAGACATACAATGCACCACAAGTCATTGCCCAAGACCGTCTTGATAGGGTGTGTTGAGGGGAAGAGAGCAAGAGGTTGTCAAAGACATTTGTGCACTAATGACAACGAAGAATGGACTGGCAACAAGAGCCTGGCTGATTGTATGCATGCAGCACAACACAGAGGGAACTGGAGAGTCTTGACAAGCCAACCCCCTCGACACAGGAAGGGCACCTAGCAGATGATGGGTATGATGGCTGCTAATTTTAACAGATCAAATGAATACTTAAAAGGTTCCTTTGTTGAACAGTAGAAGAAAATAACAACTACAAGACTGTACCTCAGAGCAGACAGTATAATTCTCCACTATTGTAGAGGCATGGAACATGAAATCAGTCAGCTATTAGAAATTTATATGAATTCTCCTGAAAATTCTATCTATGACAGATTGTCATCTTTATCTAAAGGAAAATGTATCTTACATGTGCCAAGGTCATGACACTTAAACTTAGTACTGGCCTTTAATGAGACAACTTAGGGCTACTCCTTAGGGATTTGCATTTATATGATGATGATGATGATGATGATGACAATATAGCCAAAATCTGATAAAATAATGAAAAAATACTTACCTCTCCAAAATAGTCTTCTTCTACACAGAATCTGATATCAAGTTCTGTTGGGTCATTCTCTTTAATCCACACTAATGAATTATGGTATTCAGAATCCTGCAAATCACGAAACAAATATTTTAGAATTAATAAAATGACATAATCAGTAGCATCATGTACAATGCCTAGTAACATATAGTAGTCTCCCTTTATGCTTTGATTTCAAATCTCTAGGTGAACTTTGAACTTTACTGTTTCAGGGTTGATAAAGCACCAGTCAAGCAGTGAGGAGGTTGATTCAATCAAATGTGACACTATCTATCCCCTCCGTCACCTTGTGTCTGTATTATAAATTGCTATCAGCGATGTCATGACACCAAACACCAGGTTTTTGCATGCATTCATGTTACATTCTTGGCAATAATGTCACATAATTAGCCGCAAACATAGCCGTATGTATGTATAATATGAGTTAGAAGCAGCTCACGAGATATAAACAATATTGAATGCACATATGCAAGGTGTGTGTGTTTCTAGTTCATGGGTCGGCTGCGTTTTTAGGCATAAGAAAACATTCTTAATGATGCGCCTAGTGTAAAAACACATATAATAAGCCAGTCATGGACAAGTGAGATAACTCGCACTGAGCCTCGCTCTGGAGCAGTAGACATTAACGTTTCATCATTCTTGTGACTTATTAATACTACCTACCAGGGGGCAAGACCTGATGCAAGATGTATGTATGTATGTATGTATGTATATTATGAAGTAAAATGAATAAGCAAGTGGATACTCAACAAAGACATTTATTTATGTTTAACATTAAAGAAGATTGAAAGAATATTATGAAAGCAAAGGTTCTAACAGCTGTTTCTAGAAATTGGAGATCATGTAGAGTCCGGCAGAGCAAAGATTTCATAATCCAGGTATCCCTTCATCAGAGAGAGGGGAAGTAGTTATGCATCTAGTTCAGGTGTGATGAGACGAAAAGGAATTTCTTATGTTCATTCTTGCGCTTTGTTAACAGTTTTTTAAAAGTTTGTTTCTAGTTAGAATCCATCGGAAAGTGTGTGAAGGATCCTGGTAGGCATCTGGATTGAAGGTGTGGGTTGCATAGTCTCTGATGGAATTGCTGATATGCATGAACCCATATGATAGAATAGGTAAATATGGTGTAGAGGTTGAAAATCCATGGATACAGCTGAGATTTCAAGTCTCGGTTGGCAGTTGAACTGCCTCTATGAAACTACAGTTGAACTGCCAACTTGAAATTTATACGGATCTGTATCCATGGATTTTCAACCTTTCCAACCTCTACACCATATTTACCTATTCTATCATATGGGTTCCTGCATATCGGCATTTCCATCGGAAATTATACAAACCTCATCTTCAATCCAGATGCCTACCTGGATCCTTCACACACTTTCCGATGGATTCTCACTAGAAAAAAAACCTGAAAAACTTTCAAAATGACTTAACAAAACAAGAACTTTTTTCGTCTCATCACACCTGAACTATATGCATAACTACTTCCCCTCTCTCTGATGAAGGGATACCTGGATTATGAAATCTTCGCTCTGCAGGACTCTACATGATCTCGGATATTGCAGAAACGGCTGTTAGAACCTTTCATATTATTCTTTCATATTATTCTTTCATATTATTCTTTCAATCTTCTTTAATGTTTACATAGATATATGTCCTTGTTGAGTATCCACTTGCTTATTCGTTTTACTTCATAATATCTATCTATCTATCTATCTATCTATCTATCTATCTATCTATCTATCTATCTATCTATCTATCTATCTATC
>JAOPUL010003388.1:104178640-104196001 GCA_027564515.1 Octopus rubescens
AAAGAATAGTCCCCCCCCCCCCCTTCTTTCTCTCTTTGCTGAAAGATGTTCAATTTCCACTCGAGGGCCTTAGTCAGAGGCCATGACTCACAGCCATAGAGAAGGTTAGAGAAAACAACAACTGGATTTTGATCTTTATTCTGATGTGAGCTTTCCAGATTCTTCTTAATCTAAGAAAGGCATTGTGTCCTGTAAAAAGCATTGGTGTGGGGGCTATGTAAAAAGCACTGGTGATAGTGCCACGTAAAAAGCACTCAGTACACTCTATAAAGTGGTTGGCATTTAGGAAGAGTATCCAGCTGTAGAAACCAAGCCAAAACAGACTATGGAACCTGGTGCGACCCCTGGCCTTGCCAGTTCCTTTCAAGCCATCTAACCTATGCAAGCATGGAAAAAGGATGTTAAATGTTGATGATGATGACTGTTAGCTTTACCAATCCTGATGTTAATTTCTTTATTATCCACATCTTCATTACAATTGATGTTACTGACAAGGTACATTCTTCCAGGTGTTCTCATTCTACATGGATCAAGTTTTTAACTGACCATTGCCCCCCCCCCCCTCATTACTTTGCATTTTTTTCATCACATTTCATACAGAGACTTGAAGTACTAAGAAGATTATGGCTATCAAGTAGGCTAAGTCAGTTAGTGGCTAGCAGGAGGTCAAAGTGACTTAGACATGTGATCAACTTCTACATCAGTGTCTTCAGTGGTCTCTGCAGGATCCCAGGAAGTAAAGGCATTCAAAGAAGAAGAAATGGTTGGCAGTAGCGAAAGTTCTTGTGAGTGATAGCAAGAGTTGGGATGAGGTTTGGGACCTGCCATTTGACAGAAATGACTGGAAGGCTCTTGAAGCCCTGTGTTTTTTTTTAAAAGGAGGACATAACTAACCAATTAACTAACTTCATATATGACTAAATTTGGGTAGTTAGAACTTCAGTCACCAGAATATATTCTGAGAGTAAACATGAAAAATGAAACTAATATTTGAAGATTTATTTATTGTGCAACTCAAAGTTGCCTGATCTTTTAATGTACATCAAGAGTCCTGTTGCGAGAAGCAGCTGAATCGAGAGTCCTGTTGCTAAGAAGCGACCGCATCGAGAGTCCTGTTGCTAGAAGCGACCGCATCGAGAGTCCTGTTGCTAGAAGCGACTGCATCGAGAGTCCTGTTGCTAGAAGCAGCTGCATCGAGAGTCCTGTTGCTAGAAGTGGCTGCATTGAGAGTCCTGTTGCTAGAAGCGGCTGGATCGAGAGTCCTGTTGCTAAGAAGCTGCCGTAACAAGAGTTCTGGTGCTAAGTAGCGGCGTCCATGTTGCTACGAAGCGGACGGGTCATGATACCTGACGGGTCGTGAGAGCGAAGCCCTCTAGCAATACAAGGCACCAAAGAGATGCAAACTACGATTCTCAATTATGGGATAGGTCTGAAACTACGCTTGTCTTTTTCGTCTCTGCCATGTTGTGTGGGAATCTCGCTGAAGGTGTCCTTTGATGCTAGTCCCTACTCGCGAGTTCCCACTCTACTTCGCTGTATGTGTCCTAAGAAGCGAGTTCCCACTCAACCTCGCAAGTTCCCAATCTACCTCGTTGTGTTATGTACAGTGAGTTTGATGTCAATGAATCTACCTTCATCCCATGTACAATGTACGTGGATATGAATCATATATCACTAATTTTTGGAACCAAACCCCTGTGATAAATGAGGAAAGATGTACTCATTTTGATTATGGAAAAAAAAAAAAATCAAAAAAAAAAAATCAAAAGAAATTTGATTAAAGAAAGATGTAAAAGTTAATGAAAATAAACAAACCTGGTTTTTAGTAAGTCTACTTTCTTTACATTCATTATGACACGGAAAGAATCTTCAAATACATTTGACCGTGATATTTTGATATCAATTTTGTTCGGAACATTGACCTGGAAAAGAGAACATTAACACATTACTATCAGAAAAGGTATTACATTAATTCCAGTTTTAATTAACCCTTTTGAGGGTCAATAAAGAATGTATCAGCCTAATTGCCAGGACAGCTTACTCTTCCTCCATCTGTCACATTGTAAATGTTCCACTAAGCCAAAGGTGTTAGGCCCTTCAGGGTAATTATGTCTTATCATAATTACATGAACATCTAAAGCAATTAACAAAAGTATGATACATGCTACCAAGTGGTTGTCATTTCAGAGTGATGGCTGTGATATTTTTTTTATTAATCTTTACGTCTAGTATTTAACAATATTTATAATTTAGATTGGCGATCAAAGGCTTCTCTCTCCGAGTGAAAGGAAGATTGTATGATGCATGCATACGAACTGCTATTCTACATGGTAGTGAGATGTGGGCCCTGAATGCAGAGGACATGTGAAGGCTAGAGTGGAATGAGGCTAGTATGGTCTGCTGGATGTGTAATGTAAGTGTACATGTGCGACAAAGTGTTAGTGTATTGAGAGAGAAGCTAGGCACAAGAGAAATTAGATGCAGTGTGCAAGAGAGAAGACTGTGCTGGTTTGGTCATGTGATGCAAACAGAGGCCGATAGCTCCATAAAGAAGTGCCGTTCACTCAAAGTGGATGGAACTCACGGAAGAGGAAGATCCAGGAAGACATGGGACAAAGTACTGAAGGACAACCTCAGAATGCTGAATGTTTCAGATGAAATGACAAAGGACTGTGATACCTGGTGCCTTGCTGTACTCAAGAAGACTCGTGATTCACAGCAGAAGTGTTAAGGCCACATCCCCTGGTGAAGAGGATTGGCCTGCAAGAATCCTGTGATGGTGCCACATAAAAAGCACTTGCGCCAAGAGTCCTGTGCTGGTGCCACATAAAAAGCACCCAACACACACTGTAAGGTGGTTGGCATTTAGAAGGGCATCCAGGCGTAGAAACCAAGCCAAATCAGACTGGAGTTTGGTGCAGCTCCAGTCAAACCGTCAAACCCATGCCAACATGGAAAACGGGCGTTAAAGGACGATGATGATGATGATTATTGTTATTGATAAGATCAGCGTTGCATACAATTAATGTTGGAGAGGAACAAATTCTTCAAGTAGCTGGTGGGAGTTTGTATTTCATAAATGTCACAACACTGAGTCCTTGAAACACAAACACACACAGAGTATTCAATTGCATGTTAACTCTACAAACAGATAACCACCTGTTTTTCAAAAAACACTTTCTGTGTCCAAAGTAATGAGGAATCAAGTAACGCGTTTAAGGGAAGAGTTCTCTCCCTTTGGTTTCCATTCGCGATGATTAACTAACTTTTTTTCACAAGACAGCACGTTTTATTAAGAAACGTTCTTGTTGATTAAATTGACTCGGAATATTACTGGTATCTATTTTATCGATTTAGGAAAGAATATTTAGCAAATCTGACTTGGGTCAGATGGCAAGAGTGTAAAAGTACAGAAAAATCTTAATTCAATTCCCGGGGGAGGGGCAAAAAACAATATCATTATAACTTACAGGTTTGCGAAGTTTGGATCGGAAGTAATCATATTTTCTTTTATAATCCCGAGAATATGGAACTGCCTATAAAAAGGTAAAAAGAGAAGAAAATAAATTAAATTACAAGAATGATTAATAGTTTGTTACAGGGTGTCTTCATAGCAAATTATTTTAAACAGACTGAATCTGTAAAAGATTTTAGACATTGATATACACTACAGTGGCAGTTATAGGAAATAAACTGACAATGAAAACGGTTGAGATACAGAGAAGTGTAAGAAAGAACTCTAATAGTTCAACAGGTTTGTATTACTTCATATCTGTGTGACACTGACCAAAAATTAAATAATAATTAAAATAATGTAAACAAATTTTAGACAGAAAGTTTCTTTCAATTACTTCAAGAAAACATTTAACTAATTACTGCATAGCTGTGTGGTTAAGAAGTTTGCTTTGCAACCACATAGGTTTTGGGTTCAGTTCCATTGTATGGCACTGTGGACAAGTGTCTTCTATCACCCTATGCTAACAAATGCCTCGTGAGTGGATTTAGAAGATAGAGACTATGCAGAAGCCTGTCATGCTTGTGTGTGTCTGCACGTGTATGTGCATGTGGATATACATTAATCTTGATATTGCATTAGTCACCACATAAGTGACTGATGTTGGCATTCCAACAAGTCTGTACTTTCAAAGACCTGTGGAATATAGGAATATAGACCTGTGGAATCCTTTACCTGAAAAACCAGATGAGGATTGGTGAGCATCCAACCATTAACTCCTACTGCAAAATCAATTCCCCTCCCAAGCATGACTAAGCAGAAGACAGCAATGTCATCATCATTGTGTTAATGTCTATGTTTCTATGCTTGCTTTGGTCAGATGGAATTTACTAAGATTTTCTATGGTTGAATGCCCTCCCTATTGCTAACCATCACTGTTTCTAAGCAAGGTAATATTCCCCCATGGCCAGAAATATTTTCAGAGAAGATTGGAAACAAAAGACTCCACTTGTATAATGATGACACTTGTTTATAACTACCCAGTGAGGTCAAGACAAGGAAACACACACACATACATATACGACAGATTTCCTTCAGTTTTCCATCTACTAAATCCACTCACAAGGCTTTGGTTGGCCTGGGGCTATAGTAGAATGCACTTGCCCATCGTGCAAGCAGTGGAGCTGAATCCGAAACCAGGTGGTTGAGAAGCACCCCCACCCCAACCACCCACACACACACACACACAGCCACACCTGAATTGAACATAATTGCCTGATGCAGCAAGATTTTGACTGACTGACTGACTGCAAACACTGTATTCTCAGACAAAACTATTTTGGTTAACCCTCTATACCTGAATATGAAATAAATGTTAATAGAAAATATACTTACTGGACCTCCAAGCTTCTGCAGTCGGGGATCTTCCCACATCGTGCTTCTAGTATCTGGAAGAAAATACAAAAACATGAAATAACTCAAGAATAATACCGTATAAGATGGGAAACAGATTCTACTCTCTGCATCAGTTGTATCTATCCCATTATAAAAAAAAAATTAAAATTAAAAAAAAAAATGGAACATTTATTTAATTAAAAATACTAATGGAAATTTCTATGAATGCTTCATGCAGTTCTCAATCTTTCTTGGCAGCAATACCCTACAAAGCACTGACTGTAAGGCAGTCTTCCTAACATCACCTTGGTAATCAGAGAAAGAAGAATATGTTATGCAGGACACTGCTGGGGAAGCAATGATGAAATATTGAGCGACCTCTTTCCTGGAAACCCCCGCATAGACGTACAGACAGACCATAAAGAGCATATATTGATCAACTTGTGGAAGACACTGGATATCAAGTTAAGGATATGAAGACTGCCATGGAAGATCAAGACATCTGGCGAGCTGCATTGGTCTGGTCAAGTCACTCGACCGGATAGATATAGATTTTTATGCTTGCACGAGTCAAATGGAATTCAATGAGGCAGATTTTCTACGGCTGGATGCCATTCCTGTCACTAACCCATACCTGTTTCCAAGTAAGTATCTCCCCATAGCCATGGCTTTTCCATGGAAGACTGGAAATGAACATTACTTGTATGACAGTGATGCTCACTTACAACCATCACATGATGTCAAGACAATTGTACGTGCGCACACACACACACACACACACACACACACACACACACACACACACACACACAAAATTCCTGTTAGTTTCTGTCTTGCAAAGCCTTGAATGGATTTGGTTGGCTCAGGGCTATAGTAGATGACACTTGATCAAGGTGCTATGCAGTAGGACTGAACCTGAAACCATATGGTTGAGAATGCACCTACTAAATATATTTTTATTTATCCATTTTAAATGGCTAAAGATCTTGAAACAAATTATTAGAAACTTAGTTAGGATTAAAAGACAGATGAAGAAATGTGAGGCCTAGAAAATAAGGAGTAGCATTTTGTAAGTCATAATTTCATGTCAATATATTTTGGGGCCATACAATTTTAGACATCAACATATGGTATCAGGTAGCAAGGAAATAGTCTTGCTCGATATATAGAAAAGGAGTAGGTAGAAATTCCTTATGGTGTACCCAGTGCAAACAATGGACATACAAGAAGTGTAGTGATATCATAGGTAGGTTAACAGAGAAAGTAGACTTTTATGCAGCAGATGTCAAGAGCACATGAAAATAGAATTTCTCAAATGCCTGGGAGGATGTTATGAAAGTATAGTAACCAGAGTAAGAACAGACTGGATAAAGTTCAAAGAACTATTACCTCAAATGGTAATAAAAGTCTTCTCTCTCAGAGTGAAAGGCAGATTGTATGATGATTGTGTACAAACTGTAATGCTACATGGTATTGAAATGTGGGTCCTGAATGCAGAGGGCATGTGAAGAGTAGAAAAGAAGTAGTATGCTCCCTTGGATGTGCAACATCAGTGTGCACAATTGACAAAGTACAAATGTGGTGAGAGAAAAACTGGGCATAAGAACAGTCAGATGTAGTGTGCAAGAGTTTGATATGATGTGTATGGATGAGAACAGTTGTATAAAAAAGTGCTGATCATTTAATGTGGACAGATACCCAAGAAGACATGGGACAAAGTAGTGAAGGCTATTCTCAGAAATTTTAGTTTGCTAAAAGAGATGGCAAAGGATTACATGATTGATGATACAAAGTGCTCAAGAAGCTCCCTCAATCACAACAAAATGAGGTTCTGGAATGCACACAATTGAGCTCCTCACCAAATTTGTTCTTGTCAAACCATCTCCACTCCATTATCTCTATCTCATCCCTCTACCTACTACACTGCAATATTCTGCTGCTGAAATGAAATGGGAGCAGAACTACATATTTCTGTGCTACCAGTTATCCCTCCCTCTGCCAAGAACCATCTACTCTTGACACCCATACCTCATTCTTAACCCCATCTCATATCTATCACTGACCACCCTCATCATATTCAATCCATATACCTTTGACCACTCCACCTCTATCACTATACATCTCTTACTCTCTCCCAACACTCTTGCAACCTTTACTCCTCACTTCATCACCACCCTATCTACAATTTTATTTTTCTGTTGCTCTTCACCATTTCTGTACTGCTAATCATCACCTCCTCTCTCCTTAGTCACTTTTATTGATATCCATCCTTCAATGCTGCATAAAGAATCTTGAAAATGCACTCAATTCTTAATCTAAGGACTTAAAAAGATTTAGCAGCAAATGTTATATTGCTGGTGGCTATCTGCCTGAACCAAAACCACTTCAAGTATTCTACTTGGTTTTGTGATATACCAAACATTTAAAGTACTTACTATGATCTATATAAAATACTCTGCCATCTGTGTGAATGCGTTCTTCCCAGCCAGGCTAGAAATAGAAAAGGAGTATATACATATCCATATATTAAAGCCAGACAGACAACAATTAAAGTCAAATCATAAGGCAATGAGATAACAAGGTAGATATACAAGAGTAAGTCTGAAGTTTTAGTTTTATACTGACATTGTGTGAAGTAACTAAGATGGATTCATTGCAATAGACAACTCTAATATGCAAGGAACTTTATTATATTACACCCTACCACAAGATCTAACTATGGTTAGATTTTGTGGTTGCAGGGAATTAGGTGTTATTGGCACAAGTCAATCAAAAGATGCAGTGTTTAGGAAAGCAATAAATTATCACTGCAAACTAAAATTAAATATAACTGAAATTATTATAATAATTTTACATCCATATCCATGCTGGCATAAGTTGAATGAATCAACAAAATTTGACAGCTCAATCAACCATGTCGTGTTCCACTTGTTTTAGTTTTTGTAATGGTTTCTAAGGGTGGACACCCTGTCTAATACCAACCACTTTGCAGAGTGTGTGCTGGGTGCATTTTTTTGTGACACCAGCACAAGTGAGGTTGTCTTGCCCTTGGCAAAACCTAAAGCATCCTCTCAACCCCACATTGTCTCTGCACTGAAAATAAACCTAATCGCTGAATATCATTGTATCACGAGAAACTAGAAATGATATTTCCTCCATTTTGCACAAAGATATAGCTAAAATTCCAGTAAAGTTAAGACTAGATAATATCACTATCTAGTCACAGTAGAATTTTCACAGCAATGGACCACAGAGCTTATTCTATTATCAGTTCCAGCCAGAGGTTGTGGCTATGCTGGAACATTGCCATTAGCTTATGTAAAAAAAAAAACATTAAGGTTAAAAAATTGAATGAGAAATAGAGTAAAATGCAATTTTTTTAAAACTGAGAAGGAAAGATGAAATAAGATGAAAGGACTTGAAGAAACTTATTAATGACAGGTAAAACTTCTAGATTAAAATATTTATATTATCAGTGACAGGCAAGAAATATATAGTTTTGTATTTTAAGACTAAGATAAAAGTATTTAAAAATAACAGGTGGAAAATCAATGAGTGTCAATCATAGTGGATGACCAACAACAGAGAAATCAATGTGATATTTAAGACAGTTACTCACCGGCAAAGGTCCAAGATTATTTAGGAGATCCTCATTAGATGATGATCGTACAAAAGGTTTAGGAGCATCTGGTGTAGCTGCCGTTCTTAATGAATTTGAACGTGTTTTCCGTGGATCTTCCTTAAAAGACAAATAAATAAATTAGGACAAAAATGAAAACAAGAATGAAGGTCATAAACTGTAAAATTAGATGTAATTATATCACAAAAGATTCCCCACCCCACCCCGGTATATGATGATGTAACGCTAGAAGTCTAGGTTCAAATTATTGTTATCTTGTACTCCAGGAAATTAACATTTTTCTATTTGAGGCTCAACACATCCATTACTTTTTATATGAAATTAATTAAATGGCAGCAGATATCATTTAGTTCCAACTTCCTGTAAGAGGCTGAGCAAACTGACACCTCAACTGTTGGTTCTTCAATATATTCAGGATGATCATGTAAGTATCTATAACCCTCATCAGTTTTACATCTGCTTTTCCATGCTGACATGAGTTGAATGGGTTGTCACGATCAATGTCATTTGGTTAATTTGAGGTTTAAATATATCTATATTTGTCTTCAGTCTTTGGTTTTGTACCAAAACTGGTTACCTGCATTCTATTTTCAACCTGATGGATATAAAAAGAGTATATATGTCTATCAACAGAGTTGATATGTTGAAAATAGACAACTGGTGTTTGTTCATCTTTTTGAATAATTACTGAAAGAGTGTGACTGTTAGGGCGTCACACTCAATCATAAGATCATGGTTTTGATTCCTGCACTGGGTGGCGCATTGTGTTCTTGAGCAAAACACTTCATTTCATGTTGTTCCAGTCTACTCAGCTGTGAATGAGTCCCAGCAATAACTGGAAAATTAAACCCTGTGACAGACTGAGGACCCATTCAGGAGGGAGTGTTGTAATGTCAGTCACTTATACACCATGAAAACCAGGTGAAACCCAGGCCGTTTATGAGTTTTAGCACTCATGACGCCTGAGTCTATTCAAATAATTGCTATAAGAAGAGAGATGTCCACTGCTAAGATGCAAAATAAATTAACAACATGGGAAATATTTGTGGAGATGTAATTCACTAATCGACAGTAGACAGAAACATAAGTTGGTGCCTAGTATTTACTCCTGAAGAGAATCTGATAAGTTTGGTCAGTAAAAGAATATAATAAAAATAGTGTAGGATAAAAAAATTAAAAAATTAAGCGTTGAAGAAAAGTTTTTTAAATATAAAAGTGCAGAAGTTTAAGAAGAACCACAGTTTTAACAACATTAAAAAAGCTTAAAGAAGAAATGAACTCTAATGTTTTAGAGAGAACCCTTCATTTAACAAGGATCTGTTTGAAGCATTATAATTCATTTCTATTTTATGTACATATTATTAACTTATTTTTGTAATGCAGACCACTGCTGGGTCTCTTAGTCTCTGGAGGTGGGTTTTTTTTTTGGTTTTTTTTTGACAGTTTAAGAGGAAAGCTTGCAAGGAAGCACACGGTAGGTGTGGTTTGGTGAGAGAAGCAAACAAAATGGAAGCAATTGAAGGATTTCTAAGTTTTCCAACTCCGGGGATAATCTATGAAGATATATTTCAGTTCATCTTTCATTGATATAATTAAACCTAGTACTGTTTTATGATAGCTACTATAGAATTGGTATTGCACTTAGGATCGTAAGATCATGGTTTTAATTCCTGGATGGTGTCACCATCATCTTCTGATATCTATTATCTAATGACAGCAGGACCTTAACATGGTCACAGCTAATACAGGAATTTGTCAAGGTATTAAACTCAAATGTAAATATTAATAATTGTATTTATAAAACCCAAATGAAAACATAAAATTAGGAAAAAGGGCCCACCCAGATTTCTGTTTCATAATTCCTGCTGTCATGACAAAAAGCTAAGTTGTTGGTGCTAAATAAGCAACAACAAAAATAAAATAAAATGAAAAATATTTTCCATTGTGAGGAAAATGTAAGCAAAGAACTCAAAGTTGAATGTTACTGAACTTATTGAACAATCATTCATTTTGAACTTGGGTGGAGAGGGAGGGGAGATTCATTTTATAACATATTCTAAAGAATGAAATATTTCTCATCTCTTCACAAGAAACTAATTTACATAAAATTTATTAAAAAATAACAAATTAGAAAATCCAGATCTGAGACTGAAATCCAGTTTTAGATACTAAGATCAGCTGTTTTCAACCATGGATCCCAGGGATGCATGTGGCATTCAAGCATCCCTTCGGCAAACTTCGATGGTCTTCCCTTTCTAAATATAATAAGTTTTTTTCTTTAATTGACTTGTATTTTACTCTTTTGGGTGCTGGGCCCCTAAAAAAAATCCAGGTTTGGGATTTGATCTAGATATTAAAAAGGTCAAGAAACACTGCACTAGTTAACCATAAATAAAAATAAAAACAACTTTAAACATCTAACAGTCTAACAACTTACCCAAGTTGTTGTTCTTGTGTTATGATCAATGAAGAATGGTCGAGTGTTTGGAGCAACTGAGGTTGCCCAACCTGCAGGTAAGGGTTCTTCACTAACATCACTATTTGACTGCAATCAAACAGGAGAAAGAGTAACATTTCCATACTAAACAGGCTAACAATTCAGTCTTATAACTGAAAATGGGATATTGTTATTGTCTGTGATAGGAACAGGGATGGCTGTGTGATTAAGAAGTTTGCTTCCCAACCACACAGTTTCAGGATCAGTTCCACTGTGTGACCCCTTAGGATAGTGTCTTCTGTTATAGCCCTGGACTAACCAAAACCTTGCGAGTGGATACAGTAGACGGAAACTCATCAAAGAAGCCCATCGTAATATATATATACATATACACATGTATGTACATACATGTGTATGTGTCTCCTTGTTTTGACAGTGTGCAGTAGTTATAAACGAGTGTTACTGTCATACAAAGCAGTGTCATTCATTTACAATATTCTGCAGAAACCTCTCTGGTTATGGGGAAATATTATCCTGCTTCGTAACAGGTGAGGATTGATGACATGAAGGGCATATGGCCATAGAAAATCTGCTTCAATAAACTCTGTCCAACCCATGCAAGCATTGAAAAGTGAACATTAAAATGATGACAACGATGATTATGCTATACTAATTACATTGCACAGTAGTCCTTATTTACTGGAGTAAATTCTAAACCTTCAACAAGTTTCAGAGTAAAGGCTAACAGTTTTATAGTTTCCAAGGTTCAACAAAAGAATCCAGTAGCTACACACACACACATATATATATATATATATTCAATAAACACAGGATTTGTATGTGAGCTACACTAAGTTTCATGCTCAGAAAGTACAATAATCAGACAAGCTTATATAGCATGCCATGTACTATTCTGTAATTGCTCACATTAGTTGCACATATTTAAATCCTGGGTTAAATGATATTTATCTCTAGCTAGATGGAGTACTTTTTGTTGGTCCTACCAACAATGGAACAGTACACAATATGTGGGTGTGTGTGTGTTGTGTGTGTATATATATATATATATATATATATATATATATATATATATATACATATACACACACACACACAACAAAGGACAAAATCTTTGCTAACTGGAGTCACATCTGAGTTTTCAAGACTAATTCTTGATCAAGTTTACCAACATCAATTTAAATCCGGATAAGTAAATATTCAATACTTCTTTTAGAAATGTAAATATATTTATGTTCATTGTTTGACTGATGTTTTGTTAACTGGAAAGGACAGGAGTGATATTTTCCATTGATAGTTCTTTGAAAAATCTTGAAGTTGGCATGGAATCAAAAAACACACACACATGAAAACCAGCTAATCCAATATCATCTTGATATGAAGAAATACTAAAATATTAATGTTGAAGATGCATGGCCTAGTGGTTAGGGCAGACCAAGCAGTGCCTTGTATCCTTGAGCAAGGCACTTCATTTTACATTTCTTCAGTCTACTCAGCTGAATATGAGTAACAGCCCCATGGTGATAGTGCAGCCATTTTCACCCTTCAGCTGCCACGTTTTGGATGTTCTGCTGGGCCAAGTAGGTATTTATGTCTACTCATGACTATGTAGACACCAAAAAACAATTAGCAAAAGCATCGTATATTCTATCAGATTATACACACTTGCAAGCAACAGCTAGGTATGCTTTGAATTACAGGCCTGAATACTTAAATGCTTATTATTACAAATTAATTAGCAATTCCTCAGACTGATAGTAATTAAACAATCTATTTTCACACTCACACACATAGATGCTATATTTTATTTCCTTTATCAAGCCACATAAATATTAGAATTATAATAATTAGTAAGAAGATATCATTACTGAAAATTTGCTAAGGTTAGAACTATGTCTAATTCAGATGTTATAAAGACAGATTATGTACTGGCTCAAACACTTTGCAGTAAATATCCAAGTTCTCTTATCCCATCATCATCATTTAACAGGAACTAAAGGGTTCAAAGAATGCATTGTGCTCCAATGTCTACTTTGGCATGCCCTTCCCAACACCAACCACTTTACAGAGTGTACTGGGTATTTATTTCATGGCTTCAGTAACAGTGAGGTTGCCATGCAGCCTACAAGACTAAGATCCTTTTTAACTGAGTGGGGTTACTGTAAAAAGAAAGGCAACTTTTGAGATGAGGAGTTGAAGTGAGAGAAAAGTGTTCAGAATAGAACGTGTTTTGCTATTCACATTATAAACGAGAGGGTGGGAGTGGAACTGGAAAGAGATAAAATAGTGGTGGTGGTGGAGTGTCAGGATTGGTTCTCAAGATACAAGGGTCAATATAAAATGCTACTTGAGGAAATATAATTGAAGAACTAATCCAAAAACCAATATATGTTGGTAATTGCTTTTAGTCTGGACAAAAGTGCTTTGCATTGGTTGACAGGAAAGATTCTCTGATTTGAAGTGAAGAGTGCTGGGTTTTAATGCTATTGGAGCTATTTTTCTTTGGCATTTCAGGTATTTATGACAACTTTTAGGAAATGTCAGTTGAAAGCATGTGAGAGGGGGAAATTATTCCAGTTGTGTTACAATTCTGAGCCAAATAAAAAGTGTACATTTTAGGGCTATTACTTCAACAGTTATTATTATTACAGTAATTATTGCAATTATCATCATCAGAAATATGTAAAGTACCATTATGTGGCAATAAGTTCTCAGGAAAACAAGCTTGTCAACTAGTTTCAATAACCTGATTATTTTGGTAATGTTGTTCCTCTAAAAACTTTAATAATAATTCTAATTCTGGCACAAGGCCAGCAATTTTAGGGGGAGGGTGTTAGTTGATGCCATCAATCCTGGTACTCGACTGGTACTTTATCAACCCGGAAGGATGAAAAACAAAGTCAACCTTGTGGGGATTTGAATTCAGGACATGAACCAGAAGAAATGCTACTAAGCATTTTGTCTGACATGCTAACGATTCTGCCAGCTCACTACCTTAAAAAAAAAAAAAAAATAATGGTTTCAAATTTTGACACATGACCAGCTATTTTAAGGGAGGAGGTGAGTCAGTTAGATTGACCCCAATGTTTGAATAATACCTTATTTTATCAACCCCAAATGGGTGAAAAGCAACACTGACCTCAGCAGCATTTGAACTCAGAATGTAAAATGCCTGAAGAAATGCCTCTAAACATTTTGTCTGATATGTTAACGATTCTTCCAGCTTACTGCCTTAATAATAATAATAATAATAATAATGAGATTATTGTATACACAGTGTTCAAGTGCACTACAACATTATGTAAGAAGACACCTAAGAAAGAGAGGCATGCAAAGAATGCCAAAGCAGCAGCTGATGAATGGTGAAAGAGAAACAGCTTCGGAATATAAATAGAGAGAATACTGCAGTGAAAGAGAGGAAGAAAAAGCCGTTACTGCCATTACCATTGTTATTCCATAGTGGTCGACTAACTTACTACGTCTACTGGGGTTGACTTAATTGAGTGTAATGAAAATAAGGACTGCTTTCTCTATAAAAGCAATCATTATTTTTATTACAACAATCACCATTAGAACAAATCATCAGATTTATACAAGGCGTGGCAGAAAAACTTCCTATAACTTTTTCTGCTACACCCTGCCACTAGTGAAGTTAGGCAAATGGTAATAATGGTGCCTTCATGGAGCTAATGTGTTACTGCATATCTTTTGTTTTCAAGTTGCCTTCATGGTTTTGACCAGAGTACACCACGCATTTACTGTTGAGATGTTTATCAAGAATGGTGTATCTGGAGGATTTTTTTTTCTTTTTTTGCTGCACCCATATATGGGAGGGCAAAGAGTTGTGACATTTGTGCCTTTCCCAATAGTGTTAACAGACTAAATGAAATGGCTTCAAACAATAATAATAATAATCCTTTCTATACTAGGCATGAAGGCCTGAAATTTTTGGGGGAGGGGAGTAGTCGATTACATCGACCCCAGTTCGTAACTGGTACTCACTTTATCGACCCCGGAAGGATGAAAGGCAAAGTCAACCCCGGCGGCATTTGAACTCAGAATGTAAAGTCGGGAAAATTGCCGCTAAGCATTGTTTCCGGCGTGCTAACGATTCTACTATAATAATACTACAGATAGTACTACTACACCTAACAATAATGATAATAATCATCCTACCATTGAATATATTAATCCCAACTACCTAAATATTAATTTTAATAATAATTCTAATAATAACTCTAAAAACAATAATTTTAGAACACCTATCTTAGTTAAATTATGCAATTGTCACCTAAAAAATTCATGTCCTTTAAATAACAATTGTCTTATGAACAATATACTTTACAAATGGTCTGTCCATATTAACACTAAAACATTCGTTTACATAGGTGCTACCTCTACAAAATTTAAGTCTAGATACTATAACCACATTTCTTCTTTTAAACACATAACTAAATTTAGCAATACTTCTTTAGCTACTCTCATCTGGGATTTGAAAATTAAAAATATTGATTATTCTTCATCGTGGTCAATTATTGGTAAAGCCACTCCTTATCATATTGGTAATAAATTTTGTAACCTTTGCCTTACAGAAAGCATTAAAATATTAAAATGTAAGGACCATATAAATAAACATGAAGAATCTCTTGTGCGATGTTCACATAAAAAATTTACTACATTTAAGTTTTTAAAATCTAAAATATAATTAGTTAACACATTATTAAATAATGACCTGGCTCTAGTCTAATATTTAATTAAAATGTTTTCTTCATTGTATGTATCGGGTAGGCTTAAGTTGATAATACATATGAATTTGTGTATGCTTATAAACAATACATTTGTATCAACTTATATACTTGCACCTTTATATGTTAGTTTTTGTGTACATCGGTGTATATATGTGTGTATGTATGTATGTGTATATATGTGTTTATGTTTGTGTGTGTGTGTGCATGTGTGTGTATATATATATTTGTGTAAGTGTGTGAATGTGTATGTATGTGTATATTTATATATGTGTGTGTTTGTGGGTGTGTGTTTCTGCATGGGTATGAGTGTGTTCTTTGAGCACAGGTATGTGCATGTTATTTTGTGTGTGTAGTTTGTGTATATGGAGTGTGTGTGTTGTAAGATGTGTGCATATATGTGTATATATATATGTATATATGTATGTATATATGTATGTATGTGTGTATATATGGATGTGTTTGTGTGTGTGTGTGCATGTGTGTGTGTATAAGTGTATATATATGTGTGTGTGTGTGTATGTGTATATGGTTCTGGGTTCAATCCCACTGCGTGGCATCTTGGGCAAGTGTCTTCTACTATAGCCTCGGGCCGACCAAAGCCTTGTGAGTGGATTTGGTAGACGGAAACTGAAAGAAGCCTGTCATATATATATATGTATGTATGTGCCGGTGATACACTCTGGAGTGGTTGGCGTTAGAAAGGGCATCAAGCTGTAGAAACCAAGCCAAAAATAGACTGGAGTCTGGTGTAGCTCCCCAGCCTGCCAGTTTCCAGTCAAACCGTCTGACCCATGCCAGCATGGAAAACAGATGTTAAAATGATGATGATGATGATGATGGGCATCCAGCCGTAGAAACCAAGCCAAACCAGACTGGAACAGGTGCAGCCCACCCAGGCTCGCTGGCTCCGGTCAAACCGTCCAACCCATGCCAGCATGGAAAATGGACGTTAAAGGATGATGATGATGATGATATACATACATATATATATATATATATATATATATACACACATACACACACAGTTGTATTGAAAGTGATACTTTTTCTGGCACAGGGCAGACGCCGACGCCAACAATTGTTTCTAATTTCGGCAGAAGGCCAATAGTTTTGAAGTTGGAGAAGTTATTTGATTACTTCAACCCCAGTACTTGACTTGTAGTTTATTGTTTTTGACCGGAGAGTGGGGTGGGGTGGGGGAGACAAAGTTGACTTTGGCAGGGTTTGATCTCAAAATGTAAGAACCAGAACAACAAATACTACAAGACATTTTGTCTGATGCTCTACTGGTTCTTCCAGCTGGGAACTAGAATATTGGTTATTTTAGTTTGATTTCATGAAAGAAGCAAAGTAAAAACATTTGCAACGTCAACAGCGGAAAAAGTTTGATTCCATGACATGTACGGGTTTATTACAAGTTATTACTTTTTTTTTGTTTTTCTCTTTTCTTCTGCCCCAGCATGGCCACAATCCAATGACAAACAAGTAATTCAGTTTAACAATCATCTTTCAGTTTGAAAAGTAAATTACATTCCTATTTGACTGTCCAAAATCAATAACAATGGTAATAATGTAATATTGATTAAATAACACTGATTGTGTGTGTGTGTGTGTGTGTGTGTGTGTGTGTGTGTGTGTGTGTGTGTGTGTGTGTGTGTGTGTGTGTGTG
>JAOPUL010003388.1:104226152-104236678 GCA_027564515.1 Octopus rubescens
AGACAGACGCAAAATTTTTTGTGCTCTGCGAAACTCCGAGTAGTTATGGATGTAGATCAAACTGTTTAATAAAATATCTATATATATATGAGACTACATTAGACAATATGTCCTTTTCTTTTTTTAAGATCCTAACATGGTGTTATTTGAGGGAATTTTAGCTGTTCCTTCAAGCTGGTCGACAGACCACGTAGAAGCTTTGATTATTGTTGATGTTGTTGTCACGTTTTTTTTTCTTTTTTGTGTGTGTTTAACCCAGGGTTAGACCTGGCTGAATAGAGCTCTGATCAAAAACCGTTTCATTTATTCCCATCTGGTCCTTATCACACGCATCACTTATCTAGAATCTAAGACTACATTATCCCTTCTTCTTTAAAGACAATGATCTGACTGCTATTTCTAGCAGGGTCAAATGACTAATGCACATACTCTCATTTACACCAGTTGTCTTGTTAGCTGCTATCGATTCGATCTCCTACTCTACCCTGGTCAGATTTATTATGGCTAGTTAATAACTGTTTAGCTCCAGATCAATCCTCGGAGATCTCTTTGCTTTTGGTGAATTTGTTTGTTGTATTTTTTGTGCATTTGTAAACTTATTACACGCTTTTCTTAATGTAGTTCAACTCGGGGCGCTCACGTTGGCTCATTGTTACTCAGTTAAACACTAGTGTGAAATACCTCAACAGTTTTCAAGTGTGTTTAGTATAAAGAACCTCTTCAAATTAGTTGCTTGTTTTAGAGGCTCCATTGGAAGCTTTTTGTAATGCAGCTGCACTGCAGCATGTGCTAACATGATCAATCCCTGCAAATCACACACAAAGGAAATGAGAAGGACATGAACACAAGCCCTCAACCTTGACAAAACCACCATAAAATAAAAAAAACAAGCAACTCCAAGTCTGGTGTATGCTGTAGTTTAAATTTTTCACACTCTTCCTTAAACGAACATTAGTGACCTATGTGCTATCACTTCTAAACAACACACACATATGATGGTGAAACCACTATACACTCCTTAATATTTCCGTATACAGGCATCATCAACAAGCAATCAGTACATCTCACTTTATTTCCGTAAAGAGGATATCTCTCAAATAGGAAATGTCAATCTGGTCTCTTTCGGTAGCACAATGAAACAATCATCACTTATACTTATTCTACTTTACCCTCTCTATACATTAAAAGGAAGACGCCGTTAAAAATATAATTGGCGGTAGGACCAAAATCGCCGATGATCTCTCAGTGATCTTATATAATATCATTACTGAAACTACATCACAGAGTTTGTTTTTTTTTTTGTTTGCTGTGTGGTAAGAAGTTATCTTCCTAACCATATGGTTCCGGGTTTTGTCCCACTGCGCGGCACCTTGGTCAAGTGTCTTCTACAACAGCCCCAGACTGACTAAAACCTTATGTGTGGATTTGGTAGGCAGAAACTGAATGAAGCTTGTTGTAAAGTGTAGTGTGTGTATATTTATTTAATTTTGTTTGTTTTTTTGTCTGTCCTTTGTTCGTTGCCACTGCCCAGTGGTCGTTATCTTACCCCACTGGCACCACCAAAATTGAACAATATTAACGTTAATGGTGTGAAATTGTTATGATTTTTGGGGATGTTAACTGAAGAGGTTGTGGCAACAGGCACTGTGTGGTTTTCATTTGTTCCGTTTGTTTCTTTATATAAATTACTAATATATATATATATATATATATATGCGCGTGTGTGTGTGACCCCACCACCGTTTGACAACCGTAAACAAACTTTGGCTCATTTACGTTTCTGTAACTTAGCAGTTCGGCAAAAGAAAGTATCAGGTTTTAAAAATATAAGTACTGGGGGTCGATTCATTTGACTAAAACCTTTCAAGGCGGTGCCCCAGCTTGGCCGCAGTCCAATGAATGAACCAAGTAAAAACCAAAAAAAAACATGCTTCGTCTAATCAGCTCCTGTTAGGCCATAAGGAAAATCCCACACGAGTGCAATTATTGATAGCAACCGAAGAAAGTTAACAGACTGCTTATTAAATTGGCATTGTGCTTCAGTTCTGGTTCACCTGGTTACATTTCCTTCTACCAAATCCACCTCACCAACCCCTTCTGCACTTCAGCCATCATGATCCGTCCACAGAGCTATACAATTCTCTGAAATTCTATCCCAACCTAACCCAAAGTTGTTTTCTTTCGGACATCAACTTCATACCGGAATTCAATGACGTTGATTTCATTGGTCTGAAAGATGTACAAAAGACAATGAACGCTGCTGCTGCTGCTGCTCTTATTAATAATAGAAAGAGAACCAAACCACACACTTATCAAAATGACATGACCACCACGTCAGGAGTGACCCCCAGAAGATTTTATGGTCAGTAATGCACCTAAAACAAGAGAAACGCGTGGTATAGCGGTTCGAATGTTTGGCTCCTGATTATAGGGTCGACCTGAGCTGGGGTCATTTTATTTCACGTTGCATATGTCTGTCTACTCGAGAAATAAAAAGACAGCTGATAACGAAACTTGTATTCTCGTTAGCGTCGCGTATTGTGATGCACGCAAAGGTATTTGCTTATTCCTATGCACCTCAGCCTCGCGATCAGTAATGCCGTGTTTCGGATGGCCTTATAAATTTCTTGGGGAAAATACCAATACTCCCTGTTGTTGTGTATAACAGAGTATATTTGCATTGTAAATTCTGGCACAGGGCCAGCAGTTTTTGAGGGGAGGAAGAAGTCAATTACATCAACCTCAATACTTGACTGATACTTATTTTATCGAACCCGGCGGAATTTGAACTCAGAACGTAAAGACGGACGAAATACTACTAAACATTTTGTCTGGCGTACAAATGATTCTGCCAGTTTACCGCCATAATAAATGAATAAAGTTAATTGCCGGTTCTAATTTCTATAGAAATTCTGTAGAGATAACATTAAAAAGTAATAAAAGTTAAATACAGACTGTGAAAAGCGGCGAACTGGCAGAACAATGAGCACATACTTAGCAGCCCGGCTCATTGCGTTCAGAGTTCAAATCCCACCGACGTCAACATTGCCTTTCATCCTTTCGGAATCGATAAAATACAGTACCAGTCTAGCACTGGGATCGATGTTAAAGCAGCGTCTGCAGTGACTGAGAGACTCGCCTATGAGAGACAGCCCCGGCTACACCGACTACGTCTGAAAACCTTATCTGCCAGTCTCCTCAGTGCGTGTGTGAATGTCTACGTAATATACATCTCACATACGTCTGATTTTTTTTCGACTTAATGAGAATGAGTCTTAAAAATACAGCTCTCATAGAACAGCACAAGAAAGTCCAAGAGCGCGATCCATTATATACAGTCTATGTAGAATAAATCGATTATATTCCAATAAACGCGTGCCCTTGTCTCGATGTAAGAAATTATTTTCGCTTTCGAGTTATACATAAATCACAACGAAAATGATTGCTTCGTTGAGACTACAAGAGACGATAAATAAACATCACACACACTTGGTCGATTCGATCACCAATATTCCCTAACCTTATATATTCTTTTTATTTGTTTCAGTCATTGGACCACGGCCATGCTGGGGCACTACATTGAAGGGTTCGGTCGAACAAATCGACTTTAGTACATTTTTTTAAAGTCTAATTCTTATTCTATCGGTCTGTTGTGACAAACTAAGTTACGGGAACGTAAACAAGCCAACATCAGTTGTCAGGCGGTGATGAGAGACAAACACGAGCCACACACCCACACAAAGGGCTTCTTTCAGTTTCCGTCTACCGAATCCACTCACAAGGCTTTGGTCGGCCCGGAGCTATAGTAGTAGACACTTTCACAAGATGCCGCGTAGTTGGATTTACCCAAGACCAACATGGTTGCAAAGCAAGTTTCTCAATCACAAAGCCACATCTAATCCAATTTTGTTCCACGGCAATGTCGTATTTAAATTTGGTGAGGTCCCTTAAAAACTGATATTTCAATGTATCCCAAAATACGAAAACCTATACATAGTGTAATTATTTCGAGGCCCCTGCGGACTGGAAAGCTCAAAGCTGTAGCTTCTCTTCCGGTTCGCGTTTAAACCTTTGGGGACCATATTTCTAATGAAATAAATAAACACAAACTGTTTCAATTAACTTTGAAATAGAAATTCATGAAAAATTTCGAGATATTCAATAAAATAACCAACTTCTATGATGAAAGGTTTAATTTAAAACAAACATTTTATAATAGACAGTTTTGTACGAGAAGCAGACAGCTTCTGGGCGAGTTGGCTAACTAGGCAAGAAAACTTAAATCGTATTTGTTTCATAGATCAATATTTTCCCATGGTAGTGACTTCAGAACGGGGTGTAAGTATGTAATAAGTGAATAAACTTGCAATAAAGATTTGAATAAAAACTTCTTTTGAATCTTATCTTTTATCTCAGTCACTCTCAGTAATTCTTTGGTCAGCCCGGTACTATAATAGAAGACACTTGCCGAAGATGTCATGCCGAAACTATGTTGCTGGGGAGTAAACTGCGCCTACACACGCGCGCGCGCTTTATCCGTTCGTGGTGGAGCACACTTTCGTTTTTGTTTTAAATCGAAGTGGTGTGTGGTTGAAAAACATTGCTTCGTATCAACGAAATGTCTGCTGAAAATATGAACTGACGTCCACACGCATTAGCAATCCAAAACCTTATATCTTTTCAGGCAAATCGTTTAATGCAAGCAGACTAATTTGCACTCGGTGAGTTGCGTGACTCTTTGATACTAAGGCTATTACGATAAGAATGGCTAACGAACTTTCAAATGGTAGTCTACATGAATAAAGTGCTTTGGAACAACACATTTTTGAAGAAGAGCAGCAGACACATATAGAGCTACGCAGATGACGGGAGGGCTCTACTCGGTCGTTCGATTGGTTAGAAACAACAGCCAAATTTTCAACTCACATTGTACTTTCTAATAAAATGAGAGTTGCATAGTCCTAGATTATACCAAAAGACGAGATAGCCATGCGTGGAACGCCTTTCATCATATGTCTGCTCAATTAGTACTAAACTACAAGAACTTCTACTTTGGATCGATCTAATAGAAACGTATAATTAAGACCATTCACGAGTTAATTACACCAAAATGAACAAAGTTTCTCATTAGCACAATAACAACGACCACAAAAACTACAGCGATACTTGAGTATATATAACACGCCACTTTAGTGTCAGTTCCGTTTGGCGATCGGCAAAATCCATTACTACTTTACTACTTGGAGTTTTCTGCGCTGGTAGAATCGTTCCCACCGGCTCTTTACCTATTGAGTTCAAATTGTCGTGGTCGACTGCCTTTTTACATTTTCCTGGTGGATAAAATAAGTTCCACTTGGACAGTGGAGGTCGATGTAACCGACACACACACACATTTTCACTCTCTCCCTCTCTCTCTCTCTCTCTCTCTCCCTCTCTCTCTCTCTCTCTCCCTCTCTCTCTCTCTCTCTCTCGAAATTATTGGCCTTGCACCAAAACGTTTAACTTCGTCGAGGTCGACTTTGCCTTTCATCTTTTCAGAGTTGATAAAATAAATACCAGTCAAACACTGAGGTCGATGGAATTGACTTACCCCCTTTCCCCACAAAAAAATTTCAGGCCTTGCGCCTATAGTAGAAAGGATTATTATTATTATTGTTGTTTGTTAGGTCTTGCATAGAAGGCTTCACTTTTCACATGGTGAGACGATGAATGGTCTTATCTAATATTGAAGAAAATAGGTTTGTTCTAAAATAAAAAAAAGAAACGACCTGGATTCTTCACTGTTCCCTCTGGACTTACTAGATCCACTCGACAGACCAACCTCTCTTGCTCTCCGCATTCCTACAGTGTCATACAAGAACTGACTTCGGTATTTAAACTACATAAAATGAGCTAATGGAAATAGCTTAAGTGGCATAAATATTTTTAAAAAGGATGATGTACAGAATGCTGCAGGCAAAAATAAAAAAAATGATTTAATTGAAATTTCCGCTCTTCGTTGGAGAAATAAAATACTTCGCCAAAAATAGCTAAACACCCTGTAGAACTGTCGTCTCCTTACACTTTCCTTACATTTTCCCCAGCAGACGTTCAAACTGAACACCAACAAACTAGTCAGACAGCTAGTCACATTAATGACCTACAAAGGAGTCACGAGTACTTATTTTTTCCCTCATGTCAGCGAAGTACTGCCGATGTGGTCGTTCGAATTAGTAGAAATAACCGAAAGTATGATTTGAGGGAGATTTGGCTGTTATTACTAACAGATCGAACAATAACATATAGGCTCCGTCATAGATAAACTAATTTCATACTCGTGGTTGTCAATTTATGTAGGCCCTGATAGAGCAATACTTTATGATAAAAGACATTGAATTCCAACTGACTATTCCATATAGTAACTCTTACTTCTGCTAACATTAATACATTAATAATAAAGAATAATAAAAGCAGCGAGCTGGCAGAATCGTTATCGTGCCAGGAGAAATGCTTAGCGGCAATTTTTCCGACTTTATGTTTTGAGTTCAAATGCCGCCGGGGTCGACTTTGCCTGTCATCCTTCCGGGGTCGATAAAGTGAGTACCAGTTACGAACTGGCATCGATGTAATCGACTACTCCCCTCCCCCAAAATTTCAGGCCTTCGTGCCCAGTATCGAAATCATTATTATTATTATTATACACAATCAGTGTTGAGGTTTACTATACACAATGAAAGTCAACGAAACCTAACACTACAAATAGCTTTCAGTAACCACTTGCCCAAAGTACCATATAGTAGTACCTGAAACCATGTGATTGTGAAGTGCACATCTTAGCCATACAGCCATAACTGGGCCCCACAATTCACTAAGTTTTCCCCCACACTCTTACAACCTACCCAATCACATCACCTACCACACTCTCTGTTTCACCCAGTCTCTTTCTTCTGTTTACTACCATCATTATTATTACTATTCTGCTGCTCTTTACTCCCACCTCACCCCCATTTCTGCACTGTCAGTCATCTCTCACCAACTTATGCCTTATTGGTCACCCCCTCCCCCCATCTCAACTCTACCCAGTTTCTATGGTTGTCACCTACTCTTCACTCTTCCCTACCTTCCCTACATATCCTGCAACATTTGTTCATTTTATTCAAACTCACTCATTTCCTATCTATCTCTCATACACTCTTACAACCTGTTACTCCCACCCTCTCTTCTATAATGTGAGTACCTGAATAACTCCCCTAGAGCAAGAAACTTGTTCTGTCCGGAACCCTTCACTTATACTTTAACCCTTCATCTAATTGCATAAAGCAGTCTCCCTCTCTACTGTAGCCCCACTTGGTCAAAATGGATCTTGGTCTTGTAGGCTGCCTGGTGACCTGACTAGTGCTGGTGCCACGAAAAACACACCCAGTACATGCAGCAAAGTGTTTGGCATCAAGAAGAGCATTCAATTATAGAAACCATGTCAAAGCAGACACTAGGGCACAATGCAATCTTCAGACCCATTGGCCCCTGTCAAATTGTACAACTCATGCCAGCATGGAACATGAACATGAACATGAACATGGACATGGACGTATGTATGTATGTATGTATGTATGTATGTATGTATGTATGTATGTATGTATGTGCATGTATGCAGGTGAAATAAATATCAGAGATGCTTTGTCTCATGCAGAAACTGCAGGAGTTACTCAGATATATTGCAAGCTCTTCTGAATCCATTGAAACATTGGAAACCCTTCCTTATCATCAGCAGGTATCTCAGGGTCGCAAGCATTTTGTCCCTGAGCATTCATGCAGTGAGGCCTGAATTAGTCTTTGCCTGTGGAAGGGTTCCATCTACTTCTCTAGTCAACCACAGCCAACTTGAGCTTGTACCACAATTTCACATTGTTAATTTTAAATTAAAGTTAAATGTGACAGATTTCGAGAAGTACATTATTGTTGATCTTTCTGATCATACATTTGAACATTAAATTACCCTCCACCCCACATCAAAGTGATAACAGAACCGGTAATCATTTCACTGATAAGGAAACTCTCTGCTGGTAGCTATTAACATCCACCCCTACTACCACATACATTATACATAATACACAAAAACTGGATTTTTATTCTAGATTTAACCTACTTAATATTTTGTGATAAATGCTAGAAATCTTAAAACATAGCTATTGTCCTTTTTTACTTTATGTCAGATTTACTGATTAAAGTGGCCTACATGCTATTATTATCACCATCATTACTATACACAACTTTTGGCCAAGGTCATTTGTGTTAGTAGGTGGAATTTCCTAACATTGTAACCTAACTACTCTTGCAGTTCATCTCATGTTACCACCTGAATGATGTTAAATTAACTTTTATTGCCAGAGAGAAAAATCTACATGGATATGAAACTAGAGTCTAATGTTTCCTTTGAAACATCATCATCATTTAATGCCCATGTTCCATACTGGCAGAGGTTGGACAGTTTGACAGGATCTGATGGGCTTCAAGAATGCATAGGGCACTAATGTCAGTCTTGGCATGGATTTTTTGTGGTTGGATTCCCTCCCTAATGCCAACCACTTTACATGTGTGCTGGGTACTTTTTTCATACTACCAACACTAGTTGGTGGCATGAAAAGAGAAAAAGTCCCCTAAGCCAAGTGGAGAATGTATTTGGGAGAAGGGTGGTAGTGGTTTTATGCTAGATGTTGAGAGGTTAAAATATGATAGAGGGACAAGCACAGGTGCCTTGCTATAGAGGAGATACATGGCTACCCCACATTATATAAGGGTGGGTGAGAGTAGCCGAAAAGAAAACAGAGATGGTGGTGATGAGATGCCTGAGCAAACTCAAGGTACATGAACCTAAAACTAATCCCCATCACTATCATCATTTTTAACATCCACTTTTCCATGCTTGCATGGGTCAGACGGAATTTGTTGAGGCAGATTTTCTACAGTCAGATGACCTTATCAACTCTCACTTGTTTCTAAAGCACAATCTTTTGTTTCCAATATTCTGCAAAAACATGGGGAAATATTACCTTGCTTTGAAACAGGTGAGGGTTGGCAACAAGAAGGGCATCTGGTAAAACCTCCTACCTAGTGGGATCCAGTCCATAATACAATCTGACAGCCAGAGGCTTGTGAGTGTCCCCATTCCAACCTGTGTAGACATAGTTGCCACCACACTTGAATAGTGGCGTTTCCACCCTCCAGCCAAATCTACGCTACCAGAGCCATGGAACCTTGTAGGAGACACTGACTATATCTAGCTAGTAGTGTTTGGCCTCCTCTAACGGTCCTTACTCTTTAGCTGTAAGGGTTGTGACATTCCGATTCCCAACCATTAACAGTTGTTCTCTCCTGGACTTGCTTCAGGGTCCTGGAACAGGCATTCTTTGTGCTCCCACCCCATGCTTTCCAGAACAAGTTGCAGGCTTATTGCTTGTTGTACTGGCATTGGGTGGAGACTACAATGTGTTTTTTGAATGGACCACTAGACCAAGATCCAAATGTGTACCTTGTTAACCCACATGGTGGAACACTGCAATATAGTTGTTCTTTTGAGTTCCTTTCATATTGTATTTCTTTTGGTAGGCTTATTTGCATCAGATACCAAGCTGGTATTTACATTTGACCCATGAATAAATAATAATAATAATAATCCTTTCTACTTTAGGCACAAGGCCTGAAATTTTAGGGGAAAGGACTGATCGATTACATCAACCCCAGTGAGAAATTGGTACTTATTCCATCAACCCTGAAAGGATGAAAGGCAAAGTCAACTTTGGTGGCATTTGAACTCAGAATGTAAAGCCGGAAGAAACACCGCTAAGCATTTTTCCTGGCGTGCTAACGATTCTTCCAGCTCACCACCTTAATAATAATAATAATGATTTCAGATTTAAGGCACAAGGACAGCCATTTCGGAGGAGGGGTTTTAGTTGATTACATTGAACCCAGAGTTATACCGGTACTTATTTTATTGATCCTGGAAGGATGAAAGGCAAAGTTGACCCCAGCAGAATTTGAACTCAGAACGTAAAGATGGACGAAATGCCGCTAAGTATTTTGCCCGGCATGCTAATGATTCAGCCAGCTCGCCACCTTAGTAATAATAATAATAACAATAATTTTAGAACAAGGCCATCAATTTTGAGTGGAAGGGGTTAGTCTATTACATCAACCGCAGTACTTAACTGGTACTTATTTTATCAACCTCAAAAAGATGAAAGGTAAAGTTGACTTTAATAGGATTTGAACTCAGAACATAAAGACCCAGAAAACATACAAAGCATTTTATCTGATGTTCTAATATTCCTGCCAATACACTATCACCACCATCATAACAACAACAACAATAATAATAGAATATAAAGAAATTGGTTAATATGCATGGAGTTTAAGATTTAGGTCTACAAAAATAGTGTGTGTCAGCTTGTGTGAGTATTATATATATATTATATATATATATACTGTGATGTGGTTGGTGTTAGGAAGGGCATCCAGCTGTAAAATCCTGCCAAAACAAAACCACA
>JAOPUL010003388.1:104455408-104466812 GCA_027564515.1 Octopus rubescens
CGAACTGGGGTCAATGTAATCGACTACTCCCCTCCCCCAAAATTTCGGGCCTTCGTGCCCAGTATAGAAATCATTATTTTAACATCCATTTTCCCATGCTTGCATGGATCAGATAGATTTCGTTGCGGTAGATTTTCTATGGCCAGATGCCTTTCCCGTCACCAACTTTGATTATATATATATAATCAATCACCACCATTTAACATCTGTATTCCATGCTAACATGGGTTAAATCGTTCAACAGGATCAAACGAGCCAGGGAGCTATATTGGGCTCCAATATCTGCTCTGGCAAGGTTTCTACAGCTGGATGCCCTTCCTAATACCAATGACATTACAGAGTGTACTGGCTGCTTTTTGTAAAGTAGTTGGCATTAGGAAAGGCACCCAGCCATAGAAATCTTGCCAAAGCAGACATTGGAGCCCAATGCAGCCCCCTGGCACATTGGATCCTATGATGAGTTTCTTTTCGGTTTTCATCAACCAAATCCCCTCACAAGGTTTGGTTAGCGGTCAGCCCTAGGCTCTAATAGACATTTACCCAAGGTGCCATGCAGTGGGACTGAACCCAAAACCACATGGTTGGGAAGTGAACTTCTTATAATTTATTAAATGGTATTCAGTATTTGAATATTGTTGCTCACAGAAGATTTATCAGTTGCGGAATAAGCATCTTTCAAACCATTAATACAATATCCAATTAAGGAAAGCAGAAGATTGTCAGGAAGATATACAAAAGAGGAACTCTCCTTTGGAGCCTTTGTATTATCATAATGAAGTTCCTGACAAAATTATTTCTGAGGGTGTAATGCAGTGGTTCTCAACCATGTTTTACCTATGGACCCCTTTCCTTTGATTCCTATTATACTCGATGTTTAAAAAATCCTATTGCATTTTTATAATTAAATATTATTAGGATTTGTATTAAAAAATTGTGAAAATATTTTGTGTATTGTAGAAGTATAACCAATATATTGGACATACATTTTAACAACAAAATCTTATGTGGAACCTTAAGGGTTATATGAATCCCAGTTGAGAACTACTTGTCTAATGTAACAGCAGGAATGTCTTTGATCATAGGTCAGCTCAGTTAGGATTGACTCAGGACAAAACAATAACAACACCCATAAGTGAGATATTCAAAGATATGATCCTAATAATATTGTCTGGATAAATTATAGGATTGCTATGCTGGGGCACTTTTGATCATGGGGATTCCTTTATCAGGTCTGACTTGAGGCTAAACATCAAGAACTATTGAAATTATCCTCCTCCTCATCATCATCATCATCATCATTTAGAGTCCATGTTCCATGCTGGCATGGGTTGGATAGTTTGACAGGGTCTGATAAGTCCAAGGATTGTATCATGCACCATTGCTCTGGCATGATTTCTGTGGTTGGATGCCCTTCCACTTTACAGCATGTAATGGGTGCATTTATTTTTTCATGACACCAACACCAGTGAGGTCCACCATGCAGCTTGCAAGACTAGGAAACCCTTAGACTGAGTGGGACTACAGTAGAGAGGAAGGTGAGATTATAATAGGATATGAGAGGTTAAGGTATGAAAGAAGGGGCAGAACATTATAGCTTTTTTTTTGCTATAGAGGAGCTACATGGCTACCCACATTATAAAAGAGTGAGTGGGAGTAATCAACAAGAAGCCAGATAGGGAAAGAAAATAGTAGTGATGAGGTATTAAGATGGACCCTCAACTAATTATATGAATTCCCAGACAAAAAAAAGGTTTTATAATGCTTTGAGAATCATCCCGCCTATTGCCCTTTTTCCTGTTCCCCATCTTGTCACAAAAAAAAAGCACCCAGTACACTCTCTAAAGTGGTTGGTGTTAGGAAAGCCATTCAGCTGTAGAAACCATGCTGGAGCAGACACTGGAGCACAATGCAGTCCTCAGACCATGGGATCCTGCCAAACCGTCCAGCCCATGGAAGATGGACGTTAAATGATGATGATGATTTGATGGTTGAAATTTCTATAGTTGTTGTTAAGCCTCAAGCTGATAAGGGAGCCCCATGATCAAAAGTGCTCTTGCATGGCAATCCCATATTTTAGTCAAACAGTGTATCTATGATGTCATTGAACGACTATTTTTTTTTCTGAAAGACAGCATGGTTTGGTTTGAGGGAAATTCCACTGCCATTTATAGCAGGTCAATCAACAACAACATAAAAAACATACAAGAAAAAAAGGAAAAAGGTCAAGAAAAATTTTAAATCTTGCTTCAACCTGTTTTCTTTGGCAAACAAACAAAACTTGAATGCGAATTAAGTAGGTGTAATAAAGTGAAGTGTGTAACAAGGCAGAGCAATAAAAATATATAAGTCAAGTTGATTAATAATTTTCTTTCAAAGGAGATTATCAAAACATGGTTGTGATGGAGGGGAGGGGGGTTGTATTTATGGGTTGGGTGGATGCATGTGTATGAGTGTTCTGGTAACAGCTTTCCAAATATAAATACCCCATATAATGCATGGGTGTATTAGTGACTTGTAAACAGCTTGCTTGTGCAAGTGTTGTCATTCAAAAGCTCTGCATACCAGATGTCAGGTTTCAAGGGTCATCAGGAGAGAACATGCGCCATATCAGGGCTTTCCTCTTGATGGTTTTACAATGCACTGGCTACCCGCCCCTCATTGACATGAGACCCTGCTTATTGGATTGACTGACTAGTATTTGATCTCAATTCCTTCGGTATAATTCTGGTTTAAGCACCCCTCATATTCAATTTTTTTTGTGTGTGTGATTTAGGGGCGATTTTTTTATAATCATATTAATTCCCATGTGGAGAACACAAATTTGCAAAATTTTCTGAAAATTCCAAAAAATAAAAAAGTTATGAGGGGTTATATGAGGTACTTAAACCACAATTCTGCCATTCCTTCAATTCAGGATCATCAGCACCATTTGAATTGTGGAATCATACAGATCTGACTTGTCATATAGGGCAAACTGGTACCTGTCTCACACCCACCCATCATTTCTTTCGTGAGGTTTCTACCTGTCACTCCAAATACTGGGTCTTACTATCACCAAGGATCTCTCCTGGTGAAAGCACATCCTCAGCATAGCTAGGACCACATCCCAAAGTCTATTCACAGCCAGAAAATATATCAGCTCCCAACAGCTGCTGACATTTTACAAGGCTCAAATGAGGCCCACAATAAAGTATTGCTCCCACATCTAAGACAGTGCTGCTGCTTTGCACACAGATATCCTAGCCCACTTCCAGAGAAAGGCCACTCAACTGATTGGTATTAAATCATTAATAGGCACACTCTAGCCTCTGGCCCATAAGCATGTAGTTTCCTCTCTTTGTCTTTTCTATCACTACTATAACTGTCTTTGTTTCTCAATAAAGGATCTAATCAATTGACTGGCTGTCTTGTACCTTCCACCATTCAGAAACCCCTGACAAACTCATCTTTCCATCTTTCATCACCCTCCCTTCCGGCTCCTTATTAACCACTCCACCCAATCCTTTTTCCCCTGCATACCATCCCACTGGAACCTCCCTGCTCACATCAAAGGCAACAAACATGTATCTGTTTCTCTTCTTTGACAATTCACTAATCATTAAATAAAAGTTACATATTATTCTTATGTAAAAGGTTTGTAAAGAACAATGAAAAAGAAAGGTAAAAAAATAAAAATAAAATTCAACAAATTTGTTTAAGTATTAATTAGAGTTGATTATTTAAAAGAAAAATACAATTAAGAATAAAATGAATCTTTTTTTTATCTTTTTTATCTTTTACTTCAGCCATTAGACTGCGGCCATACTGGGGCAAAATTTTAAAACTGGTACTTATTCTATCAATCTTTTCTGCTGAGTTATAACATTAGGTTCTTGTAAAGGCCATAGTAGTATTTAAAGAATTATCTAGGAACAGATGTTTCTGAATGTATATGTGTGCAGATTGTAGCAAAGTTTAAAAGGATTTGAAATGTGCCCTACATATATATGTTAGATATACTATTAGTCAGTATGCTGCATTAGTAAATTATATATATAGCTAAACAGATAGAAGCTAGTAACAAACAGTTAATTTAATTCATATAGTTGTAGTTGCTAGTAGTTGAATTACTGACAGACTTATTTAGTTTTAACAAATTAGAAAAGGAAAGTTGAGTTGGCAAAGTAGGGTGCAGTAGTATATAAGATTTTAACTGTAATTTTATGGAAATTTTATGGTATTTACAGAATGGGTGGAAGTGTTTTTTAAGTGGTTTAAAGAAACTAAGGTGCTATTAGTTTGACAACAGCAATATTTAAGAGGATGGTATTTCAGGTAAAATTCCATTTCCTGTCCTGATATAATACCATTATTTTTTATTATTCATTAGCTTACAGTTAAACACTCTGGAGAAGTGGACCTACATCATATGTATAGAAACATTGAGGATTTGAATATTGACTCACTCCAAGATATTACTGGTATTATTTCATCAACCCCAGAGTGATGAAAAGTAAATACAGAGTTAGAAAATAGACAGACGAGAGCAATACCCAGTTAGATGCACAGACAGACACACAATGAATCAGATGTACAAACAGGGAGATAAATAAATTGGGAGGGAGGTAAGGAAACAAGTGTAAGGGTAGGAGGGTTTGAGGTAGGTAAGTAGGTGAAGAGAAAGTCATAAATGATGGTGTGGATGGGACAAACTAATGCAACCAATCAAGTCCTCTAATGTGTCAACCCTCTTCACCTGGGAGTCACCACCAGTAATACAGAGGAGAGAAAAATGAATAAACACAGGGGCCTGACTGGCTGCTATTAGTTTGTGCCACTTGCCATCAAGACGTCAGGTGTTCTCAAACTCCATACTACTGATTTCCTCCGCAAAATCGGGATAACAGCAGCCTATCTTGAGTATTGCTGGCCATTCTCTGCAGCAACACCATCGCGGTCATTACTGCAGGGCGTGGCTAAGCATACCATTTGTTCCGGGGTGTGTGGCCCATCGCCCCTCCTCCTCCACCATCTGCTGCTTTACCCCTCTTTTTTCTTTCTTTTCCTTTTTTTTCTGTTTTTTTTTTTTGATTTAAATGTTATAATTTAAAATTTGATTTACAATCTTTTTTCTGTAAAAAATAAGAAGTTACTTTAAGAAAATACTTATTGATAAAACATATATCCTGCATCTCAAAACCTCCTCCAATCCCACCATCACCGCCAAAAAAACAGTTATTGGAAATAAAAAGAAATATAGTAGAATAATTATTTTGGCAATTCCTAATAAACCCTGTTTGTGTATATAGTACAATGGGGCAATCAGCTTGGTAGAGTGGACCTTTGTTTAAGCTATATACATAGATGAGGAGTTGAAATCAGCATGCAAACTAATGAAACATGTGTCCATTTTACAGTTCTGCCACTGGTGGATTGACTACTAGATAGTTAAATATCTTGGCCATGAAACATCGCGGTGCTGATGAAAGGATACAAACTGCTAACTTCTTCAATTAATGCTTGGTATTCTACTGACACTGTCAGAAGGCACATCATTCTATAAAACTAAAGCTATCAACAGGGCTGTCTTTATAGAATTCTGGACCCCTGGGTACAAAAATGCACTTGGATCACCAGGGGTACTACATATACAACCACAACATACACAGATTGGCATTAGGCCTCTAGAATACAAACAAAAATTACCTAATTAAATGCACTTTAATTTTACTTGCACAAAGCTAACAGGGGCTATTTAACAATAATTGTTTCTCATACAGGTACAAGGACAGCAATTTTGTGGAGAGGGGTTAGTTAATACCATTGACCCCAGTACTTGACTGGTACTTTATTTTATCAACCCCAGAGGGATGAAAGACAAAATTGACCTCGGCAAGATTTGAAGTCAGAATGCTAAGAGCCATAAGTAAGGCTTTTTTTTCTGACATTCTAACAATTTTGTCAGCTCACTGCCCTGAGGGATATTAACCGAAAAATAACATCAATGACAATGATAGGATCAATTTGCTTTCCTTCTTTCTTTAGTCAGTAGGAAGGATAGTGCCCATAGCCATTTACAATACCTCTGAGACTGATGGGAGGGAGAGTGAAAGGTATCATCAAACCAGAGATTTGGCCTGAATGCTTGCAAAAGAGGGGTCTCCACTGAAGACACTAAAAGCACCAGGTGATGACATGAAACTGGGTGATGGATTAAGTCTATCAACAAGTAGGTCATTGTAGGATTTGAACTTGAGAATGCAAAGAACTGGAACAAATAACACAATGTATCTACCAGACTGATGTTTCTACAGTTTTGCCAATCTACCACCCTAGATTGGTAATTTTTCATCAATTCCACAAAAAATGAAAGGTAAAAATTGATGAAGAGAAGAAAAAGTGAGAAGAAATCAGAGATGAACAATAATAAGCTGATAGAGAGACGTATGGTCCTACTTACATAGAGATAGGAGTTCCTGCGTTTAAAGTTGTGGACAATTTTCTGAAACATTTTGGGTAATTTTTTCTTCTTGAACAAAAGATGTAGATGATCCATTGTCAGAATAATCCCTGTTTTCTGGTCTCTACTCCCCAGTCATGTGGATTAACAGTGAGAACTGAGAACTAAACTACTAAATGCTGTTCTATTGGAAGTAGTATGGGAGGTGTGGGTTAAAGAAAATGAAGTTTCTTTTAGAAAAGAAAGAAAGCAAATCAAAAGAATAAAGGGAGAAAGAGAAGGATTCTGAAAATGAGAGAGGGGCAGGAAGGAAGGGAGAAGGAAGAGAAAGACAAAGAAATGAAGAAAATGTATGATGAAGATGAAAGTGAAAAATAAGAAGGAAAAGTTGAAGAAAGAAAAGGAATGAATTCAAGATGAGTGAAAGGAACATAAAGAACTGTTTTTAATATCATTGAGAAAATTCTTTTCTTTCATTTTTAAAAATTTATCTATTTATTTATTGAAATATGCTTGATGACAATTTTTTAAAAGTACAGATAAAAGATTTATTTATGTTCCATGTAAATTTTTTACATATTTTATCTATATTTTTTCTCTATATTCTATAAAAATGTTTCAATAAAACATACAAATGTAAAATAAAAAACTAAACTGGAAAGAAATTATATTTTTGCATTAAGTGTGAACTAAAACTTAAAATAAATTGCCTATATGTGTGTGTATATACATATATACATATACATATATATGTATATATTACCACCATCATCATCATCATTCTTTTAATGTCCACTTTTTCATACTTGCATGGAACATACAAAATTCATTGGGGCAGATTTTCTACTGCTTGATGCCCTTCCTGTCACCAACCCTCACCTGTTTCCAAACAAAGTAATATTTCACCTTGACCTGAAGCGTTTTCATGGATGCTGATGCAAGTTTACAACTATTGCACAATATCAAGACAAGGAGACATCAAAACAACTATGCACACACGCACGCACACACACACACACACACACACACACGCATTAATCACCAGAATGTTCAAAAATATATTAAGTGTACATATACTCAAGTACTGAATTCTATTTCTCCCATTTGTTCCACCAAAATTCTGTGTGTGTGTGTGTGTGTGTGTGTGTGTGTATGTATGTATATATATATATGTCTACATGTGTATGTGTGTGCCTGTATATGAGTAAACGTGTATGCGTGTGTGTGGCTGTGTGTGTGTGTGTGTGCATTCCTGCATTCGTGTGTGCATATACGTGTGTGTCATCAACTCTCTTAATAAATGGTGCTTCTTCCTGTTCTAGAAACAACTTTGAATAGTTTATTCGTAACAGCAACCCTCTTTCTCCTTCTCCCCTCTTCTCTGTTTACACACACACACACACACATCATTGTGTGTGTTATTTTTACTCTCAAGCCACCCCTAGGTTTATTCATGTCGAATTAGTTGCATTAGAAATACTGAGAGGGAAATAGTATTCTTGCTTGTTATTTGTTTCGTATTCAAATATGGAACCCAAATCCGTCCATAAATGTGTGTATTTGCGCATGTGTGTATATGTGTGTGTGTATGTTTGGGTGAATGGCTGTCTACATGTAGCAAAATGGTTATGGTAGTATATGTGTATAAAGTCTACCATGACCCTACAGGCTTAATTGGTTGAAGTTAATCCAGATTTTCAAGGTTTTAGGTTTAAAGTACAAGACTATGCCCTGTATGGGATGCAGAGTTGATCCTGAAGTGCCACTAGAAGTTATATTTCAGCTGAGTGAACTGGAGCGATATGAAATTAAATGACTTCATCAAGGACACAAAGCGAGCCCAGCCTGGGATTCAAACCCAAGAGAATAATTGTGAAACCAACACCTTAACCACTAGGCCAGGTACCTTCATATTGTAAAGTGGTTGGCATTAAAAATGGCATCCAACCATAAAAACCATGCCAAAGAAGACATTGAGGCTTGATGCTATCCTTGGACACATCCGATCCTGTCAAACCATCCAATCCATGCCAGCATGGAACATGGATGTTAAACGATGTAGATGATGATGATCCATGTCAGCATGGAAGACGAACATTAAATAATGAAGATGATTATACTTCATCATCATCAATTTATTGTCCACTTTTCCATACTTGAATGAGCTGAACAAAATTTGCTGAAGCAGATTCTCTACAGGCAAATGTCCTTCCTGTCACCAATCCTCACCTATTTCCTAGCAAAGTAATATTTTCCCAAGGCCAGGCATGTTTTCACAGAAGATTGGAAATGAATAACACATGGTTGGAAAGATAATTTCTTAAACCTGATATTGTTGGAATGAAAAGGTGGAGTCATCTCCAAGACGGTGACTACTATCACCTTTTTATTCCAACAATATCATGTTTAATAATTACACGTCTCTGAAGATTTGACAGTAAGGGTTGATTATGTAATTTGCATTATGTAACCAATAATCACTTTATGCTAATGAAACATACATAAGATCATGTAATTAAATATCTTATACACAAGATCTCATGAAAAAGCATCCCAGTACAGTCAAGTGGTTGGTGTTAGGAAGGGCATCCAGCTGTAGAAACCATGTCAGGAAGAAGAAATGAGAAGATAAAAGAGAAAGTGTGTGTGTGGATGTGCGTTAATAAGAAATATGAGAGGCAAAGAGAGAGAAAGAACTTTTAAGGGGAGAGAGAGAGAGAGAGAGAGCAGAAAGCAAAAAAAAAGAAAAGAAAACTAGTCAAGAGAAAGAAAGGGTTAAATAGAGACTGACAAAAGAATGTGTTGTTAAAAAAAGTGAAATGAGAGAGAAAAACTCCAGAAAGAGAGAGAAGGGGGAGATGAAGAGGAAATGGAAAATGGAATAAGAGAGAGAGAGAGACAGACAGACAGACAGACAGACAGACAGACAGACAGACAGACAGAGATGGTTACTGTAACAACAATCTGAAGCACTTAAATAGATGAAAAGCCACCAACAACCCCAATCAGAAGCAACAACAACATTAACAACAGCAACATTCAATGAAACAAACAAAAAAAAAAACAGCAACAATAAATTAGAAAGAGCATTTAATTGAAACCATTAATGAAACTAAAGCAGAGATGGAAGTGTAACACAAGAAGGAGTCATGTGAAAAATTGTACATTTTGTTAGAATTGTCAATAGAAGGTTGTACAATTAAGTGAAATTACTAAAACTCTTTTGACGAACCCTCTCAAGACATCAATAGTCTTCACATTCAATACAACTTGTCATTTTCTTTTTACAAATGAAATATCAAAATATGAAAATAAAAATGAAAATAAAGGAGAGAAAGAACCAAGATGTTTCTTTGTAAGATAAAATGGAAAAAAAAAATCTCTCGCTCTCGCTCTCTCTGTGAAAGTGAGAGACAGAGTGTGCATTTGTGTATGCTTCTCTGTGTCAACAGACTCCCATTTACACAGCAAGGTTGAATGCATTTAGTGTACTGAGGGTGTTGACGTATTTCTGAATGTAGGAGTTGAATGTCTCATCAGGCAGTGAAGCATCTCTGTAGGTATTTTGGTCCCATCAAATGTATACATGTGATCTTATTCACAGTTTATTAAAACACACATTGTTTCAGTACTTAATTATCCCAGCATGTTGTAAAAATAAAATTCTTAAAAAGATTGACTCAGGAAGGGCATCTGGCCATTAAGCATTGTCTCAAAAAGTCCTGTTCAACCTATGCTAGCATGAAAACGATGATAATTTTATAAATATGTATGTACATATATGTGTGTGTCTGTGTGTATGCAACTAAAAGCTCCATAAACTAGAAACCCCTAAACAAATATAACCCTTACCATAATTAGAATCCCTATGAAGAACAATCATGCAATATGAATGTATGGTATAATGCAATGAACTGGCAGAACCATTAGCAACCGGGCAAAATGCTTAGCAGCATTTCATCCATCTTTACGTTCTGAGTTTGAATGCTGCCAAGGTCAACTTTGTCTTTCATCCTTTCGGGGTCGATAAAATAAGTACCAGATGAGTACTAGGGTCAATGTAATCGACTTAGCACTTCCCCAAAGTCGCTGGCTATGAGCCAAAATTTGAAAGCAATATGAATGTATGGTATACAATATATACAACAGAACCACCATAAACCTAGAAACCAAAAAATCTCTAAGCAAGTTTAACACTAAGAGAACCACAATTTCAATGAAAGACAACTTAGAACCAAATAAACACAGATACAAAAGGTTCACAGTCAACAAGCACATCAAATGTATACACCCATCCTCAGCTACCTAACAGATATCATTATGGTGTTGACACCATTTATTGAGTTGTTGGATAAATTCACTTTTTTTTAAATTTTCCATTTACCTTAACCCTATAGCATTCAAACTGGCCATATCCAGCCCACATATTCTACCTGTTTTATGTTTAAATCATCCAGATCCAGCCTCTCACACCTTCACTACAAAGCTATTCTAAAAATAAATAATCACATCATCGAAATCTCAAAGTTATGAGATGATGCATGATTAATTCAAAACAATGTGAATAAATAAACATGAATATTTGACAGAGTAATCTGAATGCAAAAGGGTTAATCCTCTCCAATATCATTTAAATTAACATGAAAAATATTTTTATAATAGTGGGGTGTTTTTGCAGCACTGTTGATCTTCCAATATTTTGTGATTTCCAATATTCTGTGAAAACATATCTGGTCATAGAGGAAATATTACCGTGCTTGGAAACAGGTGTAGAGTTGGCAACAGGAAAGACATCAATCAGGCCAGGCCATTGAAAATTTGTCTCAATAAACTCTGTCCAACCTATGTGAGCTTGGAAAAGTGAATGTTAAAACGATGATGATGATATATATATACACACACACACGTGTGTGTGTGTGTGTGTGTGTGTGTGTGTGTGTGTGTGTGTGTGTGTGTGTGTGTGTG